>CAEFZP010005646.1:0-455733 GCA_903064625.1 Mallotus villosus | reverse complement strand
TCCTCTCATATGGTAAACTATGGAGTTACTGGATGGAGTCTCAACTTGTTGGCTCTCACATCTCATTGTGTAACTTACTGTAGCATTGCTAGTCATGTTGATAAGAAAGGGTCAAGATTGTGGTGTGATTGTAGTTGTTCTTGGGTATTAAAAGGAATTGTGAAGCATTTTTCTGTGGATGATTGATCTCCTGAGACCTTCTCCTCAGCTCTGGCTTTGTATCTCTGGTTTACAATAGTCATGGTAGAGTAGGCCTAGTTAACCTTCATTGATTTCATTCATTTGCAATATGATTACATGATTATATTATTTCACCTTAATTTGACCATTCTTGCATTGATTTAACCCAAAGAGTCAAATAACTGCAATTGGTAGGCTATTGGCATTATTTCGTTAATGATAATACACTGTTCAGTTTCCCATCTTCCTTCAAACCAAGGCTACTCATTGTTAGATTTCTATTTGTAGGCAATGAATAAGACCAAATCCTACAATTTCAATGATTTGTCTTTATTTCAGTGCCAAAAAGCTTTTGGTCAATTCTGTGTGCACGTCCATGGCATGTAACACTAGCGATGAAGACCCAAGGGCTGAGAATGTTGCTCAAATAAATTACAGATTGTGACGGGAAACGGTAACGTTAACTTAAACATTCATCAGGGAATTAAAGCACATCAAATCGCCGTCTTAAAATCGTCTCCTGGCGTATAACTAAGCAAATTTAATTTTGTTCGAGATCGCTTGGCTGAACCAGGAAACGATATCCCATGTCTTCCAACGCTATCAAACTCAGAAAGTGGGAGGGGATAGGTAAAACCAGAGCCTGTTTAAGGAGAGCCTTGCCACTCCTCATTAAGCCCCATTGTACCGAATTTTGTTGCAGTTCCACCAGAGTTCCACTGGGAGTGATCGCGGTCGAGTGCAGAATGAATGGGAGTCTATGGAGCTAAACGAATAAATTTGTCTCTCTCACCTGATTGTCGTTGAGAAATCTCAGATTTTATTGTAGTTTTTGCATGTTCGACATGGATTATAGGTCGAAAATTGGATGAACGAGTACTTATGTCCTTTCGATTTCTTACAGGGTGAGTCGTTGTTGCCCATAACACGCTAGCATTCTGCTAATGAATGCTGATTGGTTAGTGATGGACTGACTACGACCAGAAATCCGGCTTGATGGCATCTGAAGTGGAATCATAATGTCAGAGCATTAGCAACATTAGAAACGACATTAGCAAGCCAAAACTCTTTCTAGCATGTGTATTGACAGGGGGAGCCTAATCTGTCAACTGTGTTGTCGACGCCTCAACAATGCCTTAACAGAGTTTTCACTAAACCTGCTACCTGGAATACCCCCCTGGTCCCAGGGAAGATTGCATCCAGGTCTTCCCTGTTAAATAGACCCTGTTTCTTCCTCATTCTCTGACTAGGAGGCAATGGAAAATACTGTAAAATGTCGAGCCTTAATTTATAAGCATTGCACATTGAATACCACATTGAGAGGAAATATATATATTTAAATGTAATTTCAGCATTATTCCAATCATTTCGAGCATTGTGCCTCATTTCAGATTGCTTAGATACTGTGTATTTAAAGGGTTAACAAACTAGTAGCTTCAATGTCGCTGCCTCTGCCATATAATGTTTGACTGCAGCGCAATGAGACAATTATACTACTCACCGTCACCTCCTCTCTCTCCGGAAAGTTCGTCATGGTGTTATTGGTGAGCCTGACAAAGTCATGCATCCACGAGAGGTCGGGGACTTCTCCCCGCCATCCTCTTTTTTGCCTTGTTATACCTCACTGATTCTTGAGATAAGGGACAACACATGTCCTCCACGGAAATGCAAAGCCTGGCTTAAAAATCAAAATATAAATTAATTGAAATAGACTTTAAAAGCTCAACATGAAAGACTTAACTACACCAATGTACTTAGTTTTGCAGAGCTGCCAACTCTCACGGTTTTGCCGTATGACACACGCTTTTGCATGTTTTCACACGCTCTCACGCCACACAACCAATTTCTCACGCCAAAAAAAGAATTCTGATTTTGGGCCGAAGTGCGTTCCTTCGGGAGAATTCACGGTGGGCCGCTCTGCCCGCTCAATAAATTGGTCCAGCAGATCGCCTGCTTTCTCTTTCACACACTGAATAAAACGATATGTGTTAAGTTACTGTGTGACTGACTGATAAGTAAACTAAACTAGGTTTTAATCTAAATAAGCGCATGATCAGACCGTGCTGTTTTTAGTTGTCGCCCTCTCTTTCTCAAACACAGCGTGTAAGGTTGTTGCAACGGAGACAACCCTAAACAATAGCAAGATTTAAGCTGATGCGAAAATAATAAAATGGATGGGGAAAAGATGCCAGGAGGAACTGAAAAAGGCAGGTAAAAAAGAAAAATCTGTCACTTCATAAATCCTGCAAGGGTGGGAAAAATATGTTTTCTCAAAAGCCCTGAATCTTTCAGGTCCAAATCAAATTTGGGTTATAATTTCCGGAGGAGAATATTACAATATGAGTCCAACGAAATGTTTATATTAGCCTACAGAAAGCAAAAAAAACAATTTTGCACTGAAATTAATGCAAAAAAATTGCGCTTCCTCGCTATGCGCGCTCGTATTCATGTGAGGTTCGGATTTCACCTCGCCTCATAACCTTTTCTAGTTCCTAGGGGGGGGCAAACATTGGCCTAGAAAGTACATGCAAAGTAACATGTCCTCTGCAAGAGGTCACAGGTTCTAATTGCAAAATAAATCATTAAAAATGTAATAAATAGATAAATATCATTATTAAATTAATTGCATGGCTTTATAAAATGTAACCGAATACATAACGTGAAATACCCATCAAATTATACATAAAAAGATTCTGCTCAATGTAGTGTCCTCAGTTCATGTCAACTCCGTCAGAATTTTTTACAATTAAAAAAATCTGGCATATTTTGGTCTGAACTATAACCCTGAGGAACCCTTTTACATGCTTCTTCTCTTGATGGATGCAGCAGTACAGCACATGGTTTCGTAAGTTGACATTTTAAATATATGTTTAGCAAACAAAGTTGATATAACTGTCGTCACAGGTTTTTTATGTCAACTTTGTCATCCAAGAATGATTATTTAAATAAGAATTGTGAAATAAATGGAGGTGTTTTTGGTGCGTTTATGTAGGCAGCTAGCAACTGGGAAAAATCTAAATGGCTAGTTTACGGGATACGATTCAGACAATAAAAATGTTTAATTTCGTCAACTCCGTCAGAATGGGCGTCTGACGGTGTTGACGTTCAAGCTGAGAGTTGATAAATGCTAAATAAAAAGAAATGATCGACACAAATGTAAATGTATATTTATTGCTTTTATCTGTACTGTAGGCAGACATGGCTAGATGCAAACTGTCAGTGGAGGAGCAAAGAAAAATAAATAGGGAGTATCAAAGAAAATCAAAAAAGAGAGAATAGACAGTGATCCAGACAGCAGAAGGGACAATCTAGAGAAGGAAAGGTGGAAGAACAGGGTCCAAACCAAAAAGTCAGAAAAATAGGAGAATTAGGACCAAGGGAACAGAGGCACTGCAGGAAGTATTGGAGTAAATTTCAGAAAAGGTCAAGAAGGTCCAGGGGTCTCATTTATAAAACTGTGCGCAGGATTCTTACTAAAAGTGTACGTACGCCCAAAAGCCTAAAATGGCGTGCGCCAAAAAAAAATCCGATTTATAAAACCGTGCGTACGCACACTTGTAAGCAATGTTCCCTTTATAAATCACATACTACCCACAAGTGTGCGTACGTGAATTTCCATTTTACCCCGCCCCGAACACGCCCGTTTTTAACCATAAATGGTCAATGCAAAGCACCTCATGAATGCTAATCCAGCCCTTGCATGCGATTGTTCTCTACATTGAATCATGGCGTCAGGAGGGAAAAGAACGAAAGGCGCAACTTCTCAGAAACTGACATTGAAATAGCCTTCTTGTAGGCGAGGCGGAGGAGCGAAAGCCTATTTGGTGGCCACAGCAGCGGGATCACCAATAAATAAAAAAGTAATGCGACATAACAATTTGAAAACAAAAGCGTATCTGTAAACACACGTTTCTTCATGCCTGTTTTGTTATGAACAGTATTAAAGTTTGGACTGTAAACGAGGATGTGTAGCAATTGCACGGGAGCTTAACGGCTGTATTTCCAGTTTGTGGCATATAGGCTATATCATATATATGCACAGTAGTATTAAATACATATATTTAGTTGGCTACACTGTTTTGCAGTTATCTAAAGGTAGTCCTATGTGATGTTATCCTGTGTATTCCATGCAGTCGGGGCATCCCCCCCTCCTGCACTCCCGTAGTGGACAATCTGATAGTGAAACAACGCTGAATTTTGATTTAAAATTTGAGTTGGATTGTACAAGGTGTTTATGGAACAATTATCATTCAGAACAAGCACAAATAACACTGCTGGATTTACTCTTCATGATCATGATAAAACGGAGTGAAAAAAACGTGTGTGAGGAAAACAAAATATATAAATATTACGAGTAATCGTTCTTCCCACACTTAGTTTCTGCAGTCTGGCTACAGTACGGTCATCTGCGTCGCCAATTCCAACTGTTTCCAAAATGTGCGTAGGCGTACGGGAGGGTCAGAGTTTGCGTGGAAGACCGCACATTCTTCCGTCAAGTTTGTTTTTTATAAATCACAACCTTTGTGTGGAAAGTGGCGTACGCACATTTCAGCCCCGTTTTGTGCGTACGCAAGCTTTATAAATGAGACCCCAGAGCAGTGCAGAATGCAAGGCAGGAAGTAGACACCCCTCCAGATAGTTCACTAGAGCAGAGTATGGAGGAGCCAACTTCCAGTAGACGTGCTCTTGCAAATGAGAGGCAGAGAAGAAGAGCTAGGAAGAAACAAGGGAGTTTCTCTGTGTGTTTCAAGGGAAATACAAGCTATGAAGGAAAAAATTTAGAAATTACGAAAAGAGCGAAACAGGCTAAGAAAGCACAAATGGCGACAAAACAAGGCTCAAATGACTTCCAAATCAAGTGTCAAACAAAAAAGGAGTAAAACAACAGTATACTCTCCAAGAACAGAAACAGAGAAGATGGTATCAGGAAGTCGACTTTGGAATCCTAACATCAAGAGAGCTCTTCTCTTCCACAATGTTCTGTCCCAAGAACTGAGAATGAACAATGAAACTCCTGTATCACGGAGACGAGCCAATGACAAATCATGCCACTGAAAATTGGCATTGTCTGGCAAGGTTCTAAGGAAGTATCGGCTTCTTCATAGCGTGCGCCAGTTTGGTGTCAGTTACAAGTCAATGAGTGAAAGACAGACAACAGAGAAAAAGAAAACATATGTACCCCAGACAGTGAGACTGGGTCCTCACCAATCCTCGAGCCTGTACCTCAGCACCGGAGCTCCACAAGGCTGTGTATTGAGTCCCCTGCTCTACTCCGCAAACTATCTCTTCACCCTGCTACCCTCTGGCAGGCGCTACCGGGCCACTACAGCCCGCACCTCCAGACTGCAGAACAGTTTCATCCCCAGGGCCATCACTGTGGTTGCACAAACAAATTTTGTTGTGTATCCAATGCACAATGACAAATAAAGTCTGTTCTATTCTATCTTCAGCGCATCAGCCAGACTGTTCAATAATTCTTTGTGAGCTCATCTTGCATGACGACCGATAAAACCTGACACCATCACCAGAAAAAAAGATAAAGCAACAAAGAATGATTCTGACTGACTCCATGCTGAACCTCCACATTGAGTTCCTCCAGGAAAATCTGAAGGTTAGCTATTCTTCCTTCTGTACTCTGCGGCCTTTCTATGTTACAGCACCAAAGGCATCTGACAGAAGTACATGTCTGTGTCATCGTCATGCAAATGCACCTTGATGCTTCAAGCACTGAAGTCATCAGATGTTGACGTTGTACAGTCAACCAAACTGGAGGACAGTTTTCAACTAGTTTGTTGCTCTCCAGCAAGTGAGGCCTGCCTTCTTTGCACCTGCTTACGCTGCAAAACCAAACAGACAGCTGAACTCAATGTTGAATGGATGCAGTGGGAGCGGGTTCAAGACCAAACAGCTAGTGTAATCCATGCTAGTGTAACTCATTTTGGATCCAAAAATAGAACAACAAAAGAACTGAAGGAAATTTTCTTCACTGGCTCAGAGTCCGATAAGAAGGAGGTCAACAGGGAAGTTAAGCGTGCCATTAAAACTGCTAAGCTGAAGTACAAGAACAAGGTAGAGGAAAAATTCACCCAGGGGAACCTCCGCTCAGCCTGGCAGGGCCTCAAAACCATGGCTGCTGTTAACACCGTTACTACCAACCACAAAACCATCCAGGTGGCGGGAAGCAGCTCCACATCTCTCCCTAATGACCTCAATTCCTTTTTCACCAGGTTTGAGACTGACAACTCCACCTAAATGGCAGATACATTAAAAACACTGAAACCTGGTGACTCCACACTCGCCTTTAAAACAGAGGAGGTGGTCAGAGCCCTCAGGAGGACCAGGGAGAACAGCTCTCCTGGCCCAGACAACATCAGTGGTTCTGTGCTGAGCAGCTGGGGGGAGTGTTCCAAACCCTGTTTCAAAGATCCATGGACACCAGCACAGTCCCCCAGCTGTGGAAACACTCCACAGTCATCCCCATCCCAAAGAAAAGCACCATCAATACCCTTAACGACCTCAGGCCTGTGGCCCTCACATCCCTGGTGATGAAGGCCATGGAGAGGGTCGTTAAAAAACACATCCTCACTGTAACCGACAGTCTGATGGACCCACTACAGTATGCTTACCGCGCAGGCAGAGGTGTGGACGACGCAAAAGCATTCATCATTGACACTGTACATAAACATCTAGAGCGGCCCAACACATCAGCCAGACTCTTGTTTGTAGACTTCTCCTCTGCATTCAATACACTACAGCCCCACATCCTGGCGAACAAACTCACCTCCTACTTTCATCTAGACGACCAGCTCATCCGGTGGATACTGGATTTTCTAACCGACAGGTCACAGAGAGTCCGGGTCAACAACACACTCTCCGACCTCCGACACACCTCGACGGGCTCCCCTCAGGGCTGTGTGCTCTCACCTCTGCTCTTCATCCTCTACACAGATGACTGCAGATCCACACAGCCTCAGTGTCACCTGGTGAAGTACGCAGACGATACAGTTCTCCTGTCCCTGCTCTCAGGTCCTTCACAGCAGCATGGATCAGCTCTCCAGGAGTTTGTGGAGTGGTGCGACAGCTCATGCCTTGAGATGAATGTGAGTAAGACCAAAGAGATGGTGGTGACCTTCTCTAAGAGGCAGGGAGAGCTGGCCGCAGCATCCATCATCTCAATCCACGGGAAGCCGGTGGAGCTGGTGGAGGAGTATAAATACCTGGGCACCATCTTCGACAGCCAGTTGAAATTCTCCTCCAACACTGAAGAGATCCTTAGGAAGTGTCACCAGCGGAAGTATCTCCTAAGGAAACTAAATTCCTTTGGAGTTAGCAAAAACATACTGCTAACTTTCTATTACTCATTCATTGAAAGCATCTGTACATTTTCCATAACTTGCTGGTTCCACTCCATCACCCTCCAAAACAGAAACCGTCTAGAGAGTACGGCCAGAGTCTGCTCTAAGATAATTGGACTTCCAACAAGAACTCTCTCCTCCATCCACGACCAGCAAACACTCCGGTTAGCCAACAGAATTATGCAGGACCCCTCACACGCTCTACACCCCGCCTTTGAGTGGCTCCCCTCAGGGCGCCGACTACGCTGCCCCGGCTGCAGGACACAGAGGAGAAAAGCAACTGTAAGAGCCAATATGCCAGTAATTGATTTATTATAAATATTTAGTTTAAAATGGTTAAAAACTGCTAACAATAATTTCATAATTATTCATAATGTGTAACAACTGTTAAAATGCATAATTTATTATGTAATATGTTAAATAAGTTATTTTCTATGTTTTTTGGATTTTTACGTGATGACATCACTGTGTAGTTATAACGGTAACTGCTGTAACGTAATGCAGTTTGGAGTTTGACTTTGATGGAAGCTACACATTTTTTTGACCGTGCGTTAGACCGTGCATTTTACCATGTGAAGACGTGTATTTTATTTTGAAGACTTTCAAGTAAACCTTTTAAAACGAAGGAACATTGTCTCGTCTTTTCGCTCGCGTTGCAAACACTGTGAATTAACTCCAACAAGTGGTACACAGAAGAAGGAATGAGACGGAGTGCCATTACATTTTGTCAAAAAACTAGCTTAACGGATCAATAAGCTTCGCGCGCCCGGGTCGTGTGGAGAGCGCAGCTGTCCGCTCGGAAGATCGGGAGAAAAAGAAAAGAGAGCTCACCTGATGAATCTTATTCAAGGAAAGGGTAATCCTCTGAAGTATTCTCCAATAAAAGGTAACGTGATCAGTTCATATTATCCCCGTGCATTCCCACAAGAGGACGTCACGCCGTTGCCGGGAGATAACTGAAGCCCGTGCCGAAATTAAAGGTGGATTGTATAGAAAAAATGCAAGTTGTTGATTCTCCGTGTCAGCTTGTATTTTAAGCCTTGTTACAGTCAACGTGGATTTTTTGGCTTCATTTAAGAAGTTGTTTTGCACTCGTTTTTTAAAGAGAAAGTTACTTAAAGGATAAGTGCTTTTAAACCTTTGCATGCAACTAAAGCCTAACTCTGCAATATTAAGATGACTGATCAAGGAAAAAGAGCTTGGATATTTGAAGGATACAATGGATCCAGGACGGACACGCAAGTTGACAGAGAAAGCCTTAGAGGAGAAATTACAAAGAAATATAGCATTGAGAAGAAGAAAATTAGGAGCTCTCACATGTAAAATAAATGAAGTGGAGAAAATGATGAGTGATACTCAAAATGTACATGAGGTTGAAGACGTCATGGAAACTTATTTTCCACTTGCTGTTAACGAGTTTAATTGCCTCAACAAAGAAGTTGCAAGCCTTTTGCCTGAAGAGGAAAAAGTATTTGATCAAGAGCAATGGTTCAAACACAAAATGGCATCGATCAAAGAATTCATGAAAACAACTAAAACATGGATTGCGGCCGTGCACGAAGGCACGTTGCAAAAGGATGATGATGCGGAAAATGACCCGCAAGATGCTGTTAAACCAAGTGACAGTATATCGCAGTTGGGTGCCAGCCAGGCTGGACACAATCAACAAAATGGATCTCACGTAAGTCGCAAAACAACTACATCACGAGTTTCGTCGACACGTGTTAAACAAGAGGCTGAGCATGCAGCTCTGCTTGAACGTGCTGCAGCTCAGAAGAAAAAGCAGCAGCTTGAGTTTGAAATGGCCAAACTTAAAGGGGTAAAAGAAGAACTTGAGTTGGAAACTGCGTTAGCAGAAAGCAGTGCAAAATTAAAAGTGCTCAAAAATATGAAAGATCCGAAGATGGTTCCAGTATTTGTGGTTACAGTAGCCACGCGCTTGCACAAATACTAAGAGGTGGGAAAGTGAAACAAGAGGAACCCAGTGTTACACTTCCTCAACCAGTTAATCCAGGTGTTAATGCTCAACGGCGAATGCTGCAATCCCAAGTACCTAACGTGGCTCCTCAAGATCACGGTAACGCTCAGGTCAGCAGAGGTGACGAGATGCTAAAAGTCATGCAAAATCAGAACGTTATAACTGAGCTACTGGTAAAACAACAAAGGCAATCCCAGCTACCAATGAAGGACATTCCTGTCTTCAAGGGTGACGCATTGCAGTACAAATCTTTCACCAGGGCATTCGAGCACTCAATTGAACAAAAGACAGACAATGATAAGGACAAATTGTACTTTTTGGAACAATTTACAGCTGGTGAACCACAGGAGCTAGTCCGCAGCTGTGCCCACATGTCAGCTAGCAAAGGCTACTCTAAAGCGAAGAAACTGCTTCAAGAGCACTATGGGGACGAGCTACAGATCGCCAGCGCGTACATTGATAAAGCACTAAAATGGCCGCAGATCAAGTCTGATGATGGAAAAGCATTAAATGCTTATGCTATGTTCTTGGTTGGATGTCGCAACACAATGGAGGACATAGACTATCTGGAAGAGATGGACAACCCTACCAATTTACGGACAGTGGTATCCAAACTGCCCTTCAAAATGAAAGAACGTTGGCGTGCTGAAGCTTACAACGTCAAAGAGCGAGGAGGCAGAAGAGCAAAGTTTGCTGACTTGGTGAAATACATAGACCGCCAAGCTAAAATAATGATCGACCCCCTCTTCGGTAATCTGCCAGACAGCCGACCAACCACGGTTGGAAAGGTTGAACAAAAGGAAAGGCATCCCTTTAAAAGAGTCCGTGGAAGCAGCTTTGCTACCAATGTTTCCACTGAAGATACAAGGCCTCAAGGAACATATGTGACGCCAGCTAATCCAGGCAAGACCAGGATCGCCTTTGAGAAGCCATGTTTGTACTGCCAGCAGTCTCACAATCTAGCTTCATGCAACAAAATAGAGGACCAGCCTCACAAAGAACGTGTGGAGTTCCTGAAATCAAATGGCTTGTGTTTTGGCTGCTTAACCCCCGGCCATCTCAGCAAGTTCTGCAAAAGAAGGATCGAGTGCAAGGAATGTTCGCTAAGGCATCCAGGCATTTTACACATAGTGAAAAGAGAAGGTTCTGTCTTACCTGAGAAGAAAGATGGTGCTCACGGAAACGAAGTATCATGTGCTCAAGTTTCTGTCACGCAAGAGTCTTGTAGCCTAACTGGGGCCGGAAAAGCTGAATGTGTGCTGTCAATTGTACCGGTGAAGATTAAATCAAAAAAGAGCGGCAAGTATGTGGAGACTTACGCTTTCATGGACCCGGGAAGTACAGCAACGTTCTGCACGGGAGACCTGCAAAGGAAACTGAATGTTAAAGGGAAACCAACACAAATACTTCTCAGCACCATGGGTCAAGACAAACCTGGAGAACAAAAGCTCATCAGTAGCTACGTGATATCGGACCTGGAAGTGTGCGGACTGGAAGACACCGAGCATATCGATCTTCCTAAGGTGTACACTCACAGCAACATACCAGTTCACGCTGAAAACATACCAAAGCAATCAGATATCCAGCAGTGGACTTACCTCAGTGAAGTGTGTTTGCCAGAATTGGTTGCAGATGTAGGCCTACTTATTGGAGCAAACTGTCCAAAAGCTATGGAGCCATGGCGTATCATTAACAGTCAAAATGGAGGCCCTTATGCCGTTAAGACTGCTATTGGATGGGTAGTTAATGGGCCTATGAGAAAGGAACTGGAGGACACAGATAACAAACCACCTAGATGTTCAGTGAACAGGATCTCATTGATGGAAGTTGAGGAGTTACTTGTCCAACAGTACAATACTGATTTTCAAGAGCGCAACTACGATGACAAAGAAGAGTTGTCGCAAGAAGACAAACAGTTCATGCAGTCAGTGCAGAAAACTGCAACTCTGGAGAACGGACATTACAGCATTGGATTGCCACTCAGGAACAAGAAGCTCCAAATGCCTAATAACCGTTGTGTGGCGGAGCAGCGCATAGCCAGTTTGCAAAGAAAGCTCAAGAAGAATCCTGAGTTCTTCGAAGAGTACAAAGCCTTCATGGACAACATCATAAGCAAAGGTTACGCTGTCCAAGTTCCGGCACACCAGCTGAACCGTGACGACAACAGGGTGTTCTACATACCGCACCACGGGGTGTACCACCCTAAGAAAAGAAAACTACGAGTGGTCTTCGACTGCACAGCCTCGTTTCAGGGCCGGTCTTTGAACGGTGAATTACTACAGGGACCCGATCTGACCAACACTTTGATTGGTGTCCTCTTAAGATTTCGTGAGGAGCCAGTAGCCATGATGGCAGATATCGAGTCGATGTTTTATCAAGTTCAGGTGCCAGAAGAAGACGCAGATCTCCTCCGCTTTCTTTGGTGGCCCAATGGCAACTTGAATGGGCCCATGGAGGAATACCGGATGGCAGTGCACCTTTTTGGGGCCACCTCATCTCCAAGCGTTGCCTCATATGCACTTCGGAGAACCGCTGAGGATCACAGAGCCACTGCCTCCCCAGAAGCCGTTCAAACAATCCTGCGGAACTTTTACGTGGATGATTGTTTAAAGAGCGTAGCTACAGAAGAAGATGCCATAACATTGGCAAGTGATCTCCGCACCCTGTGTGCCAGTGGAGGTTTCAATCTAACAAAGTGGATGAGCCACAACCGGAAGGTGTTAATGTCTATCCCAGAAGCACACAGAGCTACTGAAGCGAAAGACTTGGATCTAAGCCATGATGCTCTACCAGTCGAGAGGACCCTCGGCATACAGTGGGATACAGACATGGATGCTTTCACTTACAGCATGAGACTGCAAGACAAGCCGATGACGAGGAGGGGCATTTTATCCGTCGTCAACTCTGTCTACGACCCCCTCGGCTTTTTGGCGCCAGTCGTCCTGCCAGCCAAGCTTCTGCTAAAAGAGCTTTGTAAGGAGCAGCATGGTTGGGATGAGAGCATTGGTGAAAAACATGCTGAAGATTGGCAGAAATGGAAAGAAGATGTTACTCACCTTACTGACTTCCACGTGAACAGATGTTTAAAGCCTCCAGACTTTGGATGCAGTGCCGTAGCGCAGTTACATCATTTCTCGGATGCCTCAGAGTACGGATACGGCACTGTAACTTATCTGCTGCTAGAGAACAAGCAAGGCGGGAAACATTGTTCGTTTTTGATGGGGAAATCTAGAGTGGCACCGCTCAAGCAGGTCACAATCCCCCGGCTTGAACTGACTGCGGCAGTCGTGGCGGTGAAGATGGACAAGATGTTACGTCAAGAGCTTCAATTGCCACTTCAACCGTCTACCTTCTGGACAGACAGCACTACCGTACTCAGGTATATCGACAACGAAACAGCTCGATTCAAGACTTTCGTTGCAAATAGAGTTACACTGATTCGTGAAGCCACCAAGCCTTCTCAGTGGAACTACGTCGGCACAGCAGAAAACCCTGCAGATCAAGCTAGCAGGGGCCTGAAGGCCAAAACTTTGATGGAAGAAGGAACATGGATTAAGGGACCAAACTTCCTGCTGCAAAGCGAACATGATTGGCCCAAACAACCGGTGCAAAGGAAGGAAAGCCTTCAGGATGACCCAGAGGTCAAGAACACAGTTTCAGTCAACACAGTCATAGTCGAAGATAACGTGGAACCAATGAACAGATTGATCGACTACTATTCGGACTGGCATAAGCTGAAAAGGTCAGTGGCCTGGATTCTAAAGCTGAAGGAAACCTTGCGGCAGCTGAAAGATGAAAGAAAGGAGTTCTCGACAACAGTCAATCAAACTGAAAAGGACCCTGTAAAGCAAAGATTAAAGTTAGAAAAACACATGGAGAAATACAGAACAACAAAAGAAAAGAAACAACTTACCTTAGATGATCTGGTCGCCGCAGAGTCCATATTGATCCAGTTCAGCCAAAGACAACAGTACGGAGAAGACATTAAAGCTCTGCAAAAAGGAAAACAAGTCAGTCGAAACAGTCAGCTGTTCAAACTGGATCCGATTCTGCAAGATGGCACATTGAGAGTTGGTGGAAGACTCAACAAGTCGGCCATGCCAGAGAACGTCAAGCACCCAGCAATACTCTCTAAGCATTGTAGAGTTGCCACACTAATCTTGAGAGACATACACCACAGAACAGGGCACTGCGGACGCAGTTATGTCATGGCACAACTAAGAAGCAAGTATTGGATCCCACAAGCCAATTCTGCTATCCGAAAAATAATCAACAAGTGTGCAGTGTGTCGCAGGATCAGTGGAAGAGTCGGGGAGCAAAAGATGGCGCACCTGCCTGAAGACCGCCTCTTGCCTGACAAACCTCCCTTTACGAACACCGGTGTTGATTTTTTCGGGCCGTTCGATGTTAGGCGGGGCCGGAGTACAGTCAAGAGATATGGCGTAATGTTCACTTGCCTTACCCTTAGAGCCGTGCACATCGAAGTTGCAGATAGCCTCGATACAGACTCCTGCATCAATGCGATTCGTCGTTTTGTGTCAAGAAGAGGTCAGGTTACTATAATGCGCTCAGACAACGGCACAAACTTTGTTGGCGCTGAAAGGGAGATGAGGGAAGCTATTCAACTCCTTGATCATGACAAAATCGAAAGAGTCTTACAACCAAAAGGAATACAGTGGATATTCAACAGCCCAGCAGCATCCCACCAGGGCGGGGTTTGGGAAAGACAGATTCGAACAGTGCGAAGAATCCTCAATTCTCTGTTGAAAGAACAAGCTCTGAATGAAGATTGTCTTCAGACTGTTATGTGCGAGGTTGAGAGCATCATCAACGGCAGGCCTCTCACGGGTATTTCTGACGACGTGAATGACCTTGAGCCTCTGACCCCCAATCATTTGTTGCTGCTGAAATCGCAACCCACCATGCCTCCTGGCGTTTTCAGCCAACACGACACATACACAAGAAAACGCTGGAAGCAAGTCCAATATTTAGCAGACTTGTTCTGGACCAGATGGACCCGTGAGTACCTCCCACTACTCCAAGAACGGCAGAAGTGGTCGAGACCACGAAGAAACTTCACCACTGGAGATGTTGTGTTGTTAGTGGACAGTTCTTCACCACGCAACTCCTGGCTCATGGGGAGAGTTGTCGAAACCTTACCGGACTCCAGCGGAGTGGTTCGAAGAGTGAAAATAAAGACCAAGACCAGCATCCTGGAAAGGCCTGTTAACAAACTGTGCTTGTTAGAAGAAGCAGCGTCAGGAGAGAACATTTGAGAAAACTAAGAAGAATCACAAGAAACCAGTTCAAGTTGGACATTTGCTTTATTTTGGCTCTTGATGTTTTGGTTTATAATTGCTAAGTCCACCGGCCTAACCAATTAGGGGCCGGGTAATGTAAGAGCCAATATGCCAGTAATTGATTTATTATAAATATTTAGTTTAAAATGGTTAAAAACTGCTAACAATAATTTCATAATTATTCATAATGTGTAACAACTGTTAAAATGCATAATTTATTATGTAATATGTTAAATAAGTTATTTTCTATGTTTTTTTGATTTTTACGTGATGACATCACTGTGTAGTTATAACGGTAACTGCTGTAACGTAATGCAGTTTGGAGTTTGACTTTGATGGAAGCTACATAGTTTTTTGACCGTGCGTTAGACCGTGCATTTTACCATGTGAAGACGTGTATTTTATTTTGAAGACTTTCAAGTAAACCTTTTAAAACGAAGGAACATTGTCTCGTCTTTTCGCTCGCGTTGCAAACACTGTGAGTTAACTCCAACAAGTGGTACACAGAAGAAGGAATGAGACGGAGTGCCATTACAGCAACCTTTGTTCCCAAGGCTGTTCACCTCCTTAACTCCTCCTAAACCCCCCACCCGGGCTCGTGCCCCCCCACATGGACTGGTGAAGCCGTGAACTCTGTTTTGCCCTCTCACTCCCATTAACTGTTACAACACAAGTACCTCGCTTCAATTCATCTCAATAATTGTATTATGACCAGCATGGTATTTTATTATTTGACCCATTTTACACTGTTGAGAGTCAGGTCTCCATTTATAAACATGCACTTTGCATATTTTATACATATTTATATATATTTGTGTATTTGTAGACACCTGTGCTTGTGTGTATTGTCTGCCAGGTAGCAACGCTGTGTTTTTGTTTGTTTTATGTTTGGACATGGCCTTGTCCTTTGTAATGCTGCTGCTCTATGTGCCTTCAATTGCCCCCTGGGGACAAATAAAGTTTTTTTGAATTTGAATTGAATTTTTTGAATTTTTTCATTTTGACACTCATATTTAAGGTAAGGGGTAGGCTAACCTCTAGAATCACAGGAGCTTCCACTGTGTTCCCATAAAGTATCCCTGAAAACATGTGTGCTAGCGGATAACTGATACAACAACACAAATACAAGCTCCTATTCCAACTTTTATATTATTAGTGTGTTTGCTGACAAGCAAAAACACTATTGTTATCCTGCATACTTATTATTAATTTTCCTCACACTTTTTTCTGCCCCCTACTAGTTTCACACCATTTAAGCTAGAAACACCATTAAAAGTTCACTTGATTTAGTCTGAACTGATTTAGTGTGCTATTACTTTTCTCACAGATAACTTTAAAGTTTTTAAGTTATTAAAGTTTAAAGTGCTTAAAAAAATGAATGGGTTTCAATGGTTCAGAATGTTCAAATCAAATTAAATTGTGACGTCATGCACTGACAACTGTTTCTCAACGAGTCAATTTTCTACACTGTTTAACACTTTCTTGCTTGCATATGCAGACTTTTTCAAATAATATACTTGAACTGTTTATACAATTTTGAAGACAAGATGTAGGGCTTTCTAATGATGTAAATATTTATATGATTACGTTAGGCAAATCATCCTTTATCAAGACAATTTCATTCTGAGCTATTCTGACAAAAATCTTCTCCGTCGTCAATACTGTTTTAGAAAACGTCATTTTTAACCACTTTCAATACAAGATAGAGGACAGGTTAGACTAAACTATTTTGTTTTAAAGCTATGACCACTGAAGTGATGAGTGGAAACGCAATTCCTCTCATAATCGAGACTAGCGCGTTCGCTCTCCATAACTAAAAACGGTTCGACTTTGTCCACAATCGACCAAATTGGCCAAACAAGTTATGTACATTGAGCTTAAAGTGTACATAATCTAGCTAGATCATTTGTCTTTAAGCAAGTTTCACTTTCTGAAAGAATCAAGGCTCAACACTGTTATAGCTGACCGTCGCGAACAGCTAAACCGGGGTTCACGAAAGGCTTACTGCAGCTGGTCATACTTCCAACAAATGCTTCGTAACTGAAAGGTTTTTACTTTTAATCGACGATATTAAACACAGATGTTAAGAAACGTCTTTAATTTAAATATCTTCTCCGTTTTCTATTTGAAGCAGTAAATCTAATACAGTAGGAATTCTCCCACGACATCGGCTCGCTCCGCTTTGACAATATGTTTTCTCAGTCCACCATAGACGAGCTAATTTTCGAGCACTTTCAATACAAGATACAGGCAATGTTAGAGTTGATAACTTTAAACGTAATTGTGTGGGCAATGTAGAACAGCAGACAGATTTGAAATATGATCTTTTGTTTTAAGTGACGAGACTGTCAGCTGCCATAGCACCCGATACAGTTTGAATCAGTCGATAAGATCGCAGTAAATCAGTAAAAAATCACCCATTTGAATCAAGTAGTAGGGCACCTCCTGTCCTACCAGTAGTTTAGAAGGTTGGAATTACTCGATTTGACTAGTGATATGCTAAGCCGTGTGTGTTAATAATGAGCCACCCTGGGTCTTAAACAAGCAGAAGGGCAGTAGATTTCAATCGCCCCTTTCATATAGTGATCCCAAAGCAGAAGGGCAGTAGATTTCAATCGCCCCTTTCATATAGTGATCCCAAAGCAGAAGGGCAGTAGATTTCAATCGCCCCTTTCATATAGTGATCCCAGAGCCATATAAAAACCCGTTTTCTCGTCCAATACCGATGCGGACGCACAGGGTAGTAGGCCTATACGGACGATTTTTCTTGTATCCTCGAAGAATTTTCAACCCCAAAACACGAAAGTCTCCTTGATAATTCCACAATAATATGGGTTAATGTTATGTCCATCCAGTTTTTAGAAATTCCTCATCGATTCTGGAAAAAGTTTCGGATATAGGCCTAGCGGAAAATTTTCTGTTACCATCGCTAGACGATTTATGAATAATGTAGGCCAATTAGGCTATTAAATATGATTTCCTTGTATTTATTTATACTTGTACACTGTTGATATGAAGAATTTTAAACTCAAAATGAACGTGAACCTTACCGGAAGGGGAAGAAAATAGTCTTACTAGTTTATTATTATTATTTATTACACGGCTGTTCTTAATGCTGTAGAATGTTCTGCGGTCAATTATTTTTCGATAACTGACCGTTGCTTGCTATGTCAAGCCTTTGTGAGTAGCTGTGTTGTTTGGTAAAATGAAATACAAAGCACTGGTTACTGAAATGAAAGACAATTCTCATGCAATTTGTTTGTTTTTTTACAGGAGGATGCCTGCAGTCAAAACCCTCTTCCTGGGTTTCAGAAGTTGGAAGCGTTCTGTTCTGCTCTGGTGGAGATTGGCCTCATAGAGACCAAGCTTTCACTGACCACAGAGCAGAGAAACGAGTTCCTCCAACTATGGAACACAGTGGAGGAGCATGACAAGCGGCAGACACACACTGGGGCAACACCCTCTACTGCCGCACAAAGAGGGATGACCTGGTGGATGATGCTGTGATACAGAAGCTGAAGATGGCGAAGCGCTACGCGCCAGCACAGCAGGACATCAGCGCTCTGCACAACAGGCTGATGTACACCCTGGTCAAATTGTTGTGGTTGCGCTCACCTCAAGGGGCTCGCAGTAATCCTGAGAAGACCACCATCCTGAAGGCCTACGAGCGGATCCAGCACCGGGTTCTGGTGGATGATCCCATCCTGTCCAATGCAGGCATCCCTCTGCCGAAGATCAATGGAAAGACGGTCAGGAACTTTATCCATCGGCAAGAGCGCCTCCTTAACCTGCATGCCACCAAGCAGCCGTGCACCATTACCAAACTGACTTCGATCTCAGCAGCAGACCTGCCTCCAGCACCACAACAGCCAGCAGTCCTCCCTCCACCAGACTACCCCTTGATGCAGTTTGTGTCAACACCCAGCACGGCAGGGACGAAGACCCTTAAGGGAAGGACTGATGCCATAGCGCCACTTTGCTGTTCTCAACCTCTACCCAGTCTGTGCCCTCCCTTGCGTCCACCTCTACCTCTACCTCCACCAGACCTGTGCCCTCTACTACAGCATTGTGGGCAAAGTCAACCCATTATAAGAGGAAATTGAAGGATTTACCTGCAGAGGTGGGAGCAAAAGTCTCACGGGTGAAACACCTCCCTGTTTGTGCACTCTGTGGCCAACCGACCCAGGGACACAAAAAAAAGAGCTTCTGCCCGGTAAGGAAGATGTCCCCTTCTAAAGGCCTGGAGGGCATTGTATTTCACGGCTATGAACACTTCAAGTCAGTTGCTGACCTGCTGTAAATACATTGTATATAAATACATAAATTGTATATATTGTAAATACTGTTCATTTTGTTAGTGTTTGTGTTAGTCCTAAACATTGTTAGTGTTTGTCCTAAACATGTTCAATTTGAAATTGTGTAATCTGTAGTGCTGTATGAAAGTGATTTGTCTGTAAATATCTCATTTGTCCAAATATTAGATTTCACTGTAAATATCTGATTGATCTTGAAATAATTGTACATATTGGTTCATTTTCATCACTCTTCATTGCAACAATCTTGTTACTGATCCTTTTTTTACACTGTAGTGCTGCACAATAAAGTGATCAGTGCTACAGTAACACAGTTGTGGACTATCAGTTGATGAATGCAACAGGGGTGATCAGAAATCTTGTTTATTGGCCAAGTATGTAAAACACACATTTATATCCAGTTGTTGGTAACTCAAACAATACAGAAAAGGTCAAAACGATTGATAGATAATATACAATATACATATTTATACAAAACCAACAAGTATACATAATGGGAAAGGGTGTGTCAAAATTCTGACAAAAAAAAATATAATACAATTATCAACTATTTATATAAAGAACAGATACAGGTTAATTCATTCACAGTATGATGGCTGTGGAAAGTGTATAAAACACGACAGCACCCTCTGGAGGATGACACCTAAAAAACAAATGGGGTGGGATAAGGGTCAGCCGAAAGTAGACTTTTCGCTAGAGATTTGCACTACTGTACAGTCCACCGCCATTCGCAAAGATCAGCACAGCCCAAGTGCAATGGCCGAGCCTCGCCCTGGGTGAACCTCCTTCGTGATCAAGGTGTCTCCCCTGCCAGGTAAGTATGAGTTGGAAGGGAGAAGGGTCTCCCTCAGCCGGCTGCCAGGGCTGCCGCAGGCACCCGTGGTAAGCAGACAGGCAGAACAAGAAACAGCCAATGGAAGGGGTGCGCTGAAGGAAGGGGTGCGCTGAAGAGAGAGAGAGACAATAACAATAAACTCAAACTGACCACCAAAAACAAATGAGGAATCCCAAAGCAAGCTGAGCTACTGGGCAGAGCGGTGTCATGTATAAGTAGCCTACGACCCACTGCTTCCTTCGCTTACGGCCATATCACCCTGAACACGCCCGAGCTCGTCCGATCTCGAAAGCTAAGCAGGGTCGGGCCTGGTTAGTACTTGGAGGGGAATTTGCTTGGGAATGGCTCATGACCCCCCCAAGTACATATTGCTCAACCCTGGGATCGATCGAACATGATCAAAAAGGATGGTTCCATCTGGTGGTCAGTGTTATTTACAGAAATTGTCACATACTAGGCCTGGTTTATTGAAATCTACTAGTCTGCTGAAAGTTTTGTTTATTATTTTCATAGTTACCTTTTTGTAATGTATCAGTACATTTTCACTTTGTCTGGAAGACATCAAAGCCCTTCACAGAACTCGTGACCACACAGGGGGTACAGGCAGCGCACAGTGGGGTGTATTCACACCTGTGGTAGTGGCGGAGAAGAAACAAGGACTTCTAAATGCTTTGATGTGTCTTTTTTTACACTATCCCACCCCTTCTGAAACCCAAGCATACAGAGACTCCAAAATACTTGAAATACTTTTACAACTTTTATTTTTCACCCAGAATGTGTTTCATTTAAAAGGCAATGAATGAAAACACAAGTAAACAAGATCTGTTTGGTTTAAAGCTCGCTCACCACGACAAGGTACAGATCTACGAGCGAGAACACGAGACAAACATGTGAACAATAGTTAAACATGACAGACATACAAACATCACAAGGACACGCGCACATAAATAACATTGATAATAATCAAAAACACTTAATTAAAAACAGAAACTTGTACTTAAGATAAAAATTAACAATTAGTTTGTACAGGCCAAAGCCCAATAAAGAACAGGATTATCCAAAGACTCAGGTCACTAATCAACAAATAAAGGCTCAAGCCTGTTACATTTTTTTGTGTGTTTTCTTTGGCAAACTTTTGTTAAACATGAAGCAAACAAAGACATGCAAACATTACAAAGACATGAAGCTGACAAAGACAAACAAACAAACACACACACACATGACAAAAACACATATTATCAGAACATGAACAACCACTAAAGGGTATGTAAACTGTTTGTGTTAGATAGGAACTGATTAAGGTTAAAATGATTGAGGTTAGATTGGCCTTGATATTGTAGATAGGCCAGAAGATGTTTGTATAAAAAAAAGAGATACTACAAAGTGCATTTTAACAGCAACGTAAATAATAATAAAAAACTAACACAAGAACATTCTTAAGTAAAACTGTAAAGTGCATTATTTTGAACTTCTGAACTATATAAATAAATAGATCATTTTGTTTGTGTTTCAAAGTGCTTCAGCAAGTGCAAGCACACAAACAAACAAACACAAACAAGCCTCTTTCTCTTTCTTACAGATGGCAAGTGGCATCACACAGGTAAAATATTTACAGTTATTTACACACTCTTTTCCAACTCCACATCCACCACACTTTTAAAGTGTTCAAAGCTGTCATACACCACTTTGTCAAACCCAGAGGTGGTGGATTTCCTAGTGGATGGACAGTAGGAGAATATCTTCTGGGTGCTTCCAGCCACTTTGTCCTTGGAAGGTGTGTACCTCTTCCGCTGTCCACCACAATTAGGCACGTGGCAAGCCCCACATGGCCGCAAGCACTTGTTCGGCATGAATGCCTTGACTGTTGGTGCAGGAGGTACAAAGCTCTGGCTGCACGATGGCCCACGAAACAGGACGGAGGGAGCCTGTGGCTGTGCGGGGAGAACCAGCAGTATGGGTGCTGCCGACACAGGGGGTGGTCCATAGGTGGACGCAGCAGGCTTTGGCTGGAGGTGGGTGGACGCAGTAGGCCTCGGCAGAATGAGGGTGGGCTCAGCAGGCTTTGGCCGAGTGAAGGAGGACGACGCCGTGGGCTGAACGGGCCGGTTCACAGGAGGCACAGGCTCTGGCTCTTCAACAAATAATCTGGAAATATAAAATACACATGTAATGAGTATGATATGACGTGTGTGCTATTTGCTTTCCACAACTTACCTCCGCTTCTCACCACGTCTTTTTCCAGCCTCGTGATGAACGTGCTGGTACTGGACCTGAGGCCGGTCTGGCGGTGGGAGGGATGTTGGCAGCGCAGGAGCTTCCGGGAACGGTGCGTCTGACAGCACTTTCAGGTGAGGCGTCACCTTCGGCACTACAGTCGCCCCGTAGTTGGCCTTTTTCTCCTCCCTGGCAGTGAAGGTCGAGATGGACTTGGCGTTCAAGTTGGGCAGTGGAATGGTTGGGGTCCTGCTGAGAGAGGTCGGGCTTCGATTGCACTTTCTGCAGAAAATAAAACACAACCATAGAATAATCTCATAAAATAATACTTTTAATAATACTGGTTACTGCTTAACATCAATTACTCAGGTCTAAAAGGTAACTGAGTTTATTTTACCTTCAACCTCCTCTCAAGGTGCCATGTGACAGGAGGGAACTCTTTGGCGTACTCGAGCAGTCGCTCCTTCTGCCACTTCAGCAGCTCGTTCTGCTCTCCCTGCTGGCAGTACTGGAACAGCAACCACACCAGCCAGCCGACATCGTTTTCTAGAAGCCACCTGAACGTTTGACCGGCGTACTTCCCGAACACAATGACCCGCTGACCTTTCCACAGCTCACCCCCGGACCTCTTGGCCATCGCCTCTGCTGTCTTTGGATCATGCCATGTAGGGTCAACAACGGTGCTGGGGGCCTCTGACACAGATGTTGCTGCCTCTGTACACTTCAGCCTGGCCTCTCCTTGCCGGTACAAAACAATGTTGGGGTACTGGTGTTGCTGTTGATGGCTGACCAGCGATGATTTGGTGGTCAAGCTCTTACTGCAGACATCACAGTCAAAGGTCTTCCTGGCGACAGCATGGATCTTCAGATGCCTCGTCAGGTTGGACTTTTCAGTGAAAGTCTTGTCGCACACGCTGCACTGATGTTTAGGCATCTTCATGAATCATCTGGTACAGTAAAACATGAATAAATGAAAAGCAGATGAGGGCTTAAATATTTTTTTAGAGACCCAGCAGCCCTCGTAAAAGTAGTAACCAAAAAGAGCCCATTCATTCATCACTTTGTTTTTAACATGCAAATAGCGTTGACATATTTAAATTTCTAGAGCATTTTTACACATCGAATTTCAACTCCACACTGTTGTAACACTATTTCTATGGTCTTAAGAAGTGAGCTAAAGTGTCTGATCACGTTTTTGAAGAATTTACAGGGATCATCTTCACCATGTTTCATCTGGTACAGTACAGCATGAATAAATGAGTAAAACTAAAAGCTGATGAGGGCTTAAATACATTTTTAGAGACCCAGCAGCCCTCGTCAAAAGTAGTAACCAAAAACAGCCCATTCATTCATCACTTTGTTTTAACATGCAAATCGCGATTGACATGTTTACACTATTAAGGCATATTTAGACATCGAATTTCAACTCCACACTGTTGTAACACCATCTCTATGGTATTAATTAGTGAGCTAGAGTGTCAGATCACGTTTTTGAAACATTTCCAGGGATTTTCAGGTCACTACAGCGGTGATTCGTAGCTCATTCATTCATTTTCAATGCATTTAGCATGCTAATCGCGATTGACATGTTTACACTATTAAGGCATATTTAGACATCGAATTTCAACTCCACACTGTTGTAACACCATCTCTATGGTATTAATTAGTGAGCTAGAGTGTCAGATCACGTTTTTGAAACATTTCCAGGGATTTTCAGGTCACTACAGCGGTGATTCGTAGCTCATTCATTCATTTTCAATGCATTTAGCATGCTAATCGCGATTGACATGTTTACACTTTTAAAGCATATTTACACATCGAATTTCAACTCCACACTGTTGTAACACCATCTCTATGGTATTAAGAAGTGAGCTAGAGTGTCAGATCACGTTTTTGAAGAATTTCCAGGGATCGTTATTCATTACAGCGGTGATTCCTAGCTCAGTCATTCATTTTCAATGCATTTAGCATGCTAATCGCGATTGAAATTGTAACGCATCTAAAGCATATTTAAGCTTTACATTTAGAGTCCACACAGTAGTAGTACATTCTTCAAGGTCTCAACATGTAAAATCACTCAGGCTCACCTCCCCCCCAAGTCCCTATTGCTCATCCTGGGATCACGATCACTTCCTGGGATCTCGTGATGGCGCTTTATTACACATTGTAGTTATTATATATGAATACATGAATTAAAACTCTCCCAAATCTTTTTAATTAATTGAAAAACAACCGAGATTAATCTTATTTGTCAGACAGGTTGGATTTAGTAAAAAACAACAGCCCCTGCACCAAAGAATTATATTTCTACATGAACCATGCAAGGAAAGTACCACAAAATATTCTATTAGAATTGACAGAAAGGTTGGATTTAGTAAGAAACAACAGCTCCTGCACCAAAGAATGATATTTCTACATGAACCATGCAAGGAAAGTACCACAAAATATTCTATTAGAATTGACAGAAAGGTTGGATTTAGTAAGAAACAACAGCTCCTGCACCAAAGAATGATATTTCTACATGAACCATGCAAGGAAAGTACCACAAAATATTCTATTAGAATTGACAGAAAGGTTGGATTTAGTAAGAAACAACAGCTCCTGCACCAAAGAATGATATTTCTACATGAACCATGCAAGGAAAGTACCACAAAATATTCTATTAGAATTGAGTTAATCATGAGGAGCTGAACAAGATGCAGAGAGTTCGGGTCCTGAGGCACGTGGAAATGCCAGCTACCTTTCAGGCAGCCCCCCTTGGTCAGAACTTGGAACCTCTGGCTATCTTTGTCCAGTATTTATTACAGTATTCAGTAACTTTGATATATAAACTTTGGTATAAACATATAAAACATATATAAACATAAAATATAAACATATTGAACATATCAAACATATAAATAAATTGAACATATCAAACATAATAAAATATAAACCATATAAAATATACAAACTAAAACTGAAATCACAAGTGCACTAAGGTGCTTTCCTTTTTTCTAATACATCATTAACCACCCTTTTGAAATGCTCAAAACTTTCATACACCACACCTTCAAAACCCAAAGTGGTGGCCTTTCTGGTTACAGGGCAGAACGTAAAGATTTTCTGGTTGCTTCCAGAAACCGTATCTTTTGAGGGTGTGTATCTCTTACGCTGCCCCCCACAATTGGGTACCTGGCACGCCCCGCATGGCCTCAAGGATCTATGAGGCTTGGCTGGTTTGGACACAGGTACAGGTGGCGGTGCTGCTGGAATAAAGCCAGCACTGCCCTGACTGCAGGATGTCCCCAGCAGCATCATGGATGGAGCCCGTGGCTGTGCCGGGACCACCAGCAGTACTGGCGCTGCAGACACTCGAGGCGGGATGTACGTGGCAGGCTTGGGCTGGATGGGCTTGTTCCCCTGCTCTGCTGGTTTCTTCATTTCTAGCCTGCAATAACATGCGGGGAGTGACAGGATAGTGTAAGCATTCAACTATGTAAATTGGTGGTTAAGTTTACTTGTGAAAGAATGTACTTACCTTCGCTTTGCACCACGCCTTTCCCCAGCCAGGTGATCCAGGTTTTCGTACTGTACCTGAGCTCGAGCTGGAACCGGTAGGGTTGTTGGCAGATTAGGTGCCTCTGGCATGGGGTCATAAGACAGTACTCTCTTGTGGACTTTCACCTTGGGCACAACTGTCGCCCAGTAGTTGGCCTTTTTCTCTTCCTTTCTGATGAAGTTGGAGATTGACTTGGCGTTAAGATTTGGCAGGGGAATGGACAGGTTGCTCAGATTGGGATCGTCCCTAACTCGATCCACAATCCTTTTGTACTGCGCCTTTATAGCAGTATTCACTTTACTGGGGCTGGATTGGAGACTGGCTGGTGGACGGTTTTTCAGCATCTTTATGACCAGGTACAAGAGTCGGGTGTCTTCGGTCACCTGTGCTGCCTGAGGGTAACGCATCCAGCTGAACTTGGTCTTCTGAGCTGCCCTGTTCTCAGGTGTGTCTGCCCCCAGACACCGTCCAAACAGGGTGAAGCCCCATCTGGACTCGTACTTTTTCACAAAGCTCGAAGCGGTCTTGTCGTGGTCTAGAAGGGAACCAGCAGCAGCTACAATCTTCTGCCTCAGCTTGGCAGGTACTAGGTGCTGGTCACTATTGTCTGCCAGTTCCAGAAGCAGCAAGGCCAGTGCTTCTACTTCCTCCAATCCTGGCAGATGCATATGACTCTGTTTCATCAGGACATCCTGCAGTGCAGGGCTATCCTCTTCCTCCACCTGCTCTACTTGTGTGAGGCTGACATGTGCCCTACTGATGGTGTCCATGTGATCTTCCCCTGAATCTGACCACAAGTCAACACCCTCATCTTCTGACTCCTCTTTGCTCTGTTCAGCCGACTCCTCACGATCACCTTCACGAGACTCCTCAACGTCACGAGACTGCTCTTCTTCAACTGCAAATATGTAACGTATAAACAACAAATGTGTCAGGACAGTTAAAACAGTGTTGACAGAAAGGAGTGGGTATGGAAACATGAGTAACATCATTGCTTTATAAGTAAGTGCTGTACTGTGTGACTTTACTCTTTTCTGCATAGTAATCCCCGGCAGTGAAGTCGGTGGACTGGCATGCGGCATATTCCACGCCGAGAAGTTCCTCCTCCTCTGGGCTGTCGTACTTCTCTGGGTAGGGCAGAGGAGCAAAGAAGTTGGGCTCCAGCACGTGGTCTTTGCCGAAGAGCAGTTCAGCCTGCCGGTTCATGCGCTGGATCTGCCTAGCATCCATACAGGTCGTCTGCCGCCCCTTGCCACCGGCAACACGGAGTGATTCCATACGGCTGTTCCACTGCACAGCAAATGTGATAAGATACACCTGAAACACATGACCATGTATATGTGTTACAGAAAATATATACAATTAGGAGGGATGATGTATCAAAGCTATGGAAAACATGTATAATGGATTATAAATAGAACATTTGCTATGAAGGAGTGTTTATATTTCATAATTTACTTGGAATGGCAGAATTCCACATCTCTTTGAAGGAACGGCATTGTACAGGTGTGCATGCAACCCCTCCAAAGAGTTACTGCCTCGTCGGCACCTGTACTTGTTCAACCGAACACCGTTCAGCACCACTTCCTTCACGGACACATAGAGCTGTATACCAGGAGGATCCTGTAGAACACATCACATTGCCAAGCATGTCAAGATGATTTTACAATGTCTAGATAAAGAAAGAACTTTAGGGATTAACTACAAAGTCATAAACTCACCTGCATACAGGGCTCGAAATTAACTTTTTGGCTTACCAGCCAAAATGGCTGGTAGATGAAAAAAGTTACCAGCCAATAATATTTTTTACCAGCCAAAATTAAACCTGCCATTTCAGACATACTCTAACATTGTTTGACATAAACAACCTTTACCTATGATTTAAATATCATTGTAAATCACTCAATGGACAAAATAAACCAATTTTACTTTTTGAAACAATGTATTAATTCAGGAGGTTCCAGGGGCCTACTACTAGGCCTACTCTTGCTCAATGTGAGATGGGTTGTCCTTGTCCATGAGGTTTGGTCTTCGCATCCAGTGTTTCCCACACATAGACTAATTTAGACACTTTATCCTGTTTATTTTTTTTAACGCTATTTAAAACACGCAGCGTATTCGTTCAGCTGCATTTCCTTTCCCTGCTCTTCCTCCGACTCTGTCATTCACGTGTCTCTCACATACACAGTCACAACGTCATCACACTTTAGCAACGACGCTATGCGATATCAGCGACCCTTCAGCATTAGCATCGTAGCTAAGTCTAGGAAAGTTGAGGTTACTTTAAGATAGGTACATACGAACATGTCTTAATCTGCTAGACAAGCTTCCCCACCGTTCTTTTGGTGAGGTGTCTCACGAGCCCTACTTACCCGGCCGTGGAGCCGACCAGCGAAATAGTTATTTAGCACTAGCGTTGCTATACCTGCACATATGCAGAAATTGTTTACAATATTTTCAGGCTTCAACCAGTGCTGCTCAAGCATAAATACAGGGTCAAGAGATAGATTCGTTAGGCATTGAAGAAAGAGTAGGAGAGGAGGACAGTATCCAAAAAGCTAATACAAATATATTTAATTAAAAAAAAGTTATGTGTAACAAACCTGCCGCCTAGACTGTGCGGTCTATCTGGCGACGCACTCACTCAAAGACACTTTCAAGACTTTCGTGACCCAAATCAAAATTCTGATGTGACAGATCAATGGGGAAGTTTTCTCTCTTAAATGCTGTCATCCTCGACCTTTTTTGTCTTTTTAAATCTAACTATTTGTATTATCCGTGTCATTCTCTAGCGGTTATAAAGGCTATCTTCACAGTTTTCTGCCACCTAGATGCGCGCACAACTGTTCGTGTTGGCGTTGCATGCTTTTATTAACCATGACGGGCGCGGTATAGTCGGGAGCTGTACTCCGCAATTTCACCCGCCAAGTGGCGGGGCATCGGACACAATTTAATCGCCAGCCCAAAAATCTACACGCCATTGGCGCTCGGCGGGTGCCAATTTCGAGCCCTGCCTGCATACAACTGAGATGCTTGCTTGCGTTTGTCCAGTGAGCATCGACTGCCTCTGCTGACTTAAAGAGGTGGATTCCATCAATATCAAGGCCAGCTGGTCCCTTGAACTCGGCAATGATGGCCTCCACCACAGACGCAGTCTCCTGTAACATTCAATCCCATTTCAATAATTCAAAATCACATTTCAAAAATTGAAGTTTTGTTGTGCTCATTTCTAATGATTGTATATGTATCTTTCATGATTAGATTTGATCGTAATTCAGTACAGTAAAAAATATTTTAACAAAAGGTGACAGATGCTTCATACTTATGTTACTCATGCATAGATTTCTTTAAAACATACCTCAACACCTCGGGTGATGCGTCTGACGTAGGCCTTCACCTGGTGAGGCTTGAGGAAATGGATCATTTCCTCTTCAGCATGGTTGGTATACAGGTCAGGGTTACCATTCCTGACTGCCTGGACCAGCAGCATCATGTCATCCCGGTTGTAGGCCATCACTGCCCCTGCCAAGGCACTCATGAAGACGCCGTACTTTGCATGGCTCTGTTTGATGACGACTGCTTCCCAGCGGTGCAGCCAGTGTCGGACATCCAGTCTGACCATGGTGCCCTCCTGAACCCAGTCATGGAACAGGGTCTCAAGAAACGATGACCCACTGTCACTGAAATGATATCAACGTTTGTTGCATCACATGTACAAAAAGGTCAATGAATTTAAATATCAATTTCCTCATTAGTGTTATCATTATAAATAATTGTTGTTTAATTTACCGACAGCAGTTGTTGTCTGCATAGATTATTTTGGGCGCTGGGGCCTTGGCACGCCGAAACCTGGCAATCAGGCCTCTTGCCATACGCCTGTAGCACCCCTCAGACTCTGCTGCCACGACCACTGTTGTCACAAACTGGCCCCACTCGTTTAATACACTGGTGACATACTGCATGGTGTCCTGGCCATCACCGTATATCTTCTTGAGGATCTAAAAAACACATTGTTTCTTTATAAATCATAATGCACAATTCAATCATCAAGAACTAGTGAGTTCATGAGTATGACAGAATACTGATCGAAGTGATATTATATACAAACCTTTTTTGTGCCATCGATGCAGAGTATTTCTCCAGTTGTGCTGAGGATGGAGGCCCTGTACACTGGAATCATCTCCATCTCTGCAATGAGGTGTGCGCGCCTCAAGACAGCAGGACATGGCAGGGGGGACATGGGGAGAGGAGGGGTGTAGCTGCCAGCAGCTTTAACATAGGGCAGAATTCCTGAAGTGTGTGCCTCATACAGGAGGGTCTGGTATAGGTCGCGGCGCTCCACATACCACTCGTCATGGCCCTGCTGCAAGAGTCTTTGCACCTTACTCATGGACGTGGAGTTTAGCCGGTCGCCTAGCAGGGTGACCACGCCTCTGTCAATGGCACGCTTACCACACAGAATGGCAGGGAACATGCACCTGATGGCTGGGGCAAGCTTCATCAATATTTTGGGACTGTATGCCATCCACAGGTACTGTTGTGCATCTCCTCTATCTGGCTGCCTAACCTTTTCACAAAATGGACACTTCAGCTTCTCGGTCAACAGGGTGTAGTAGTTCTTCATCCCGCACACTTGCCGAGCATAGCTGCCAAAGCCCTTCAACTCCAGGTATTCCCCTGGCGGTGCACAGCAGTCTGTGTTGGGACAGCGGATCTTGGCTTGCATGACGCCGACCGGTCTCCAGAAGAAGGTATGAGTTGTGAAAAAAGCCAGCATGTTGGGCACCGCTCCCTTGACAGATGTAGGTAGAGGAGGTGGGTGGAACTCCATCTTTTTCTTCAACAGCTTTCTCTCCACTGTCTCTCCGCTGGCGTTCCTGTACGTGGTTGAGCGTTCAAAAAGACCGTAAGTCTCGTCTTGTTTAAGCCACTTGACATTCGGAGCTGCCATACCAAGGGCTTGAGCAGATGCAGGTGGTTGGTCCCAGTATCTCTGCCATCCCTCCAGCACTACGCCCCCGGAGTCTGAGGAAAAGGCCTCTGCTTGAGATGTGCTGGGTCTGTTTTCCCCTGGTTTGAGCTTTCCCCAGGTGGTAAGCTGTGTGGAGACAGGCACCTCGGACTCGAGAAGGAGTTTTTCTGAAGAGACACACAAAAATTGCAATTAGTGCTTTATAATAATACATTTCATTTAGTAGATACATGTCATTAGACCAAAACACTTTTGGCATCAATTTTGTTCGAATAATAGAAGAACACAATGTATAAATAATACATGTACATGAATTATGTAATATTGTATAAGGGACTTGTTTGACTGTTGCCTCTTTTACGGTATCAGTGCACTGACCTCTGAGACCCTTTAAGGAAACGATTCTGTGCATTTTATATATGTACTGTCCACCTACTGTATTTCAGCATGTCATGAGAGACAGGGTATTCATTCATGCTCTCAGTTTGTCCTGAACTGATGATTTGATCCGGCCATCCTTTGTTGTGACTCTTTTCAGCCTGCCTTCATACTGAGAATTCACCTAACAATTACCTACCTGCAGCAGTCAACAGTTCAGCATCAGTTGCATAGTTGGGATCCTGCTCTAACCTGGAGGCCGTGCACTCAGCCTTCTTTCTTTCTACCTTCTCTGTTTTCTGTTTCTACAAGAAATGTATAGTAAATGCCTTTGTGATGACGGTGATCATAGGTGCTAATTCTATTCATCAACAAAACAGTAATTGATTGTGAAAGCATCTAAAGACAAGACATTCACTCAGTCATCTTACCTCCAACCTCTTGTCAAGATGACAAGTCACCGAAGGGAACTCCTTGACAAATTCAAGCAGCCGTGTCTTTTCCCACTTGAGCAAGTCGTTCTGCTCCCCCTTCAAGCAGTACTCGGCGAGCAACCACACAACCCATCCTATGTCGTTTTCAAGTAACCATTTGAAGGATTGCCCGGCGTACCTTCCAAATGTACAGACCAACTGGGCTGTCCACATCTCCCCTCCAGATTTCTTCGCCTCCGCCTCTGCCGTTTCAGGATTCAGCCATGTGGGGTCTATTGCTGCGCAGAGTGCATTGGCCACATGGTCAGCCACGCTCTTGGCTTCCTCCGTACAGTGCAGCCTTGCCTCTCCCGGCCTGTACAAAGGGATCTTCGGGTACTGGTGTTGCTTGAGGTGGGAGTGTAACTGATGCTTGGAAGTGAATTCTTTCCCACAAACATCACACTTGTTTTCCTTGGCGAAATGGGTCTTCATGTGTCGTGTCAAATTTGATTTTAAAGTGAAACTTTTGCTACACACGTTACACTTCTCCATGTTTCAAGCAGGAAACTTGCGACCTGTGGAAACAGGAATAGAAAACTTAAACTTCTCCCTATCCAAAATCAGCAGTTACATGTACACAAACAATATAAATCCATGCTACAATTCCGTTTCAAACTGCACAGCAGACAAGTCACACACCCAAAACACGTACCTCATACCTAAATATTGCAGCAAAGCTACCAGATTATCGATCAGTGAAAAACTGGCTCATATTTAATGACAAGAGGAACATGTATAATCCGCATGTGTAAACAATGGCGTTTTTGCCGTTTTTTAGAGAATCAATCAACACAGCAAAACTGACACCTAGGTAGCTAGCTAGCTAGATGCACCCCCGAATTACCTACAAAATGAGCCAAGAATTAAGAAATTTGAACGAAAATTAGAGAAACGAGAGCATTAAATGTAGCTGGATCTCCGGTTCATATGTAGCTTAAAAAATAGCGTTTTTGCCATTTTTCAGAGAATGAATCAACAAAGCAAAACTGACACCTAACTAGTTACATACACCACCGAATTACTTACAGAAAGAGCCAAGAATTAAGAAATGTGAATTTAAATGAGAGAAACGAGAGGATTAAATGTAGCTGGAAACTCCGGTTCATATGTTGCTAGCTAGCTTAAACAATGGCGTTGTTGCCGTTTTTCAGAGAATAATTCAGCACAACAAAACTGACACCTAGCTAGTTACATGCACCCCCAAATTACTTACAAAAAGAGCCAAGAATTAAGAAATTAGAATTTACCTCGGAGAAACGAGAGCATTGACTGTATATTACTGTATTCGCATGTTACTAGCAGCCGCCATTGTTTTTAAAATACAGACGAACCTAGTTTGACGTCACGGACAAACATGAGCCTGATTGGCCTGTTGAGCAAAGGGCTCGCTCAACATGGCTAATTTCTGCTCAACTCTGCTCAACTCTGCTCAGCTCTGCTCAGCTCTGCTCAACCATTGGCCGCTAGTAGGGACTTGTCTGTTCGACCGCCTGGGAATACCAGGTGCTGTAAGCTTTTATTTCCTCTTCTCTCACCAGCAGGGGGTACTGTTTCCCCAACTCGTGTCACACAGCTTCTCGGTCGTACGCCAGGTCCTGCGCACCTTTCCTTTATAAATCACAATCAACGTGAGATCGACCGCACGTGAACGAGCCACTGACCCCGCCTTGCCTACTCCCTTAAATTGTAATGCAGATGGACTATAAATGCGCTCCTGAGGTGATAATTTTTTTCAGAATTACCGTAATTCTTCAAATAATCGCCGCCCTCGAATAAACGCTGCACCAAAAATGAACGTCATTTAATAAACGCTGCAGCGTTTATTTGTAGAAATATGGTAAACTGGCTAAACACGCAAAAACAAAAACATTAATGATTAAGGTCCACATTAACAGATCAAGGTTCTGACAACAGAGGTGGAGGCGAGAAAATGTGTCCTGTTTGGCGGCCTGTCATCAGGTATTAGCAACAAAAGAAAGTCGGCGGAGTGGAAAACTGTCACTATTGGCGACCTTTCTTGTTTTTAACCTGTAGCGGTTATTTATGAGATTTAGCTAAATGTAAAGTGCATTACAAATAAAATCATTATTATTATTATAGGGCCGTAAATGCTGTGGGTTCCGAGAACCGGACCATGGCAGAAAGTAAGAAGAAATGGTCCGATGTAAAATTTGAAAGTAAGAAATTAGTGGTGGCGCATGGTAACAGCATGGCAGCTATTAAAGGGTTAGCGTGATATGGATTTCCTGAGTGACTTTGTCGTTCGTTTGACACCCTCAAATTTTACAGAAGTTATTAAGTGGTGGCAGATTAAACAGCCTATATATAATTTCCCGTTTTGGCATTTTGATGTGATCATACATTATTGATCAAACTGTATTTTTTTACGTTTTTTGAATAGTCAACGTCATAGAAGTATGACAGTAGGCCTAACTGTAGTGGAAACTTTATTTTGTAATGTTTCGTGAGTTTCGGGACTTTACAGTTAGAATTTGCCATGTTACAGAGCCAGACAAGACTTTGCGGACGGTCCGCACATTCTCACGACTGCTCAAAGGTTTCCGTGACGGCCCGCACATTCTCATGTCAAGTAAATCTTTATACATCACACGTGTGCGCGGAAACAAGCGTACGTAAGCTTTTTGTGCGTACGCAAGCTTTATACATGAGCCCCTGGGGTCTCATTTATAAAACTGTGCGTAGGATTCTGACTAAAAGTGTACGTACGCCCAAAAGCCTAAAATGGCGTGCGCCCCAAAAATTTATCCGATTTATAAAACCGTGCGTACGCACACCTGTAAGCAATGTTCCCTTTATAAATCACAGACTACCCACAAGTGTGTGTACGTGAATTTCCATTTTACCCCGCCCCGAACACGCCCGTTTCTAACCATAAATGGTCAATACAAAACACCTCATGAATGCTAATCCAGCCCTTGCATGCGATTGTTCTTACTCTACATTACATTGAATCATGGCGTCAGGAGGGAAAAGAACGAAAAGGCGCAACTTCTCAGAAACTGACTTCTGAAATAGCCTTCTTGTAGGCGAGGTGGAGGAGCGAAAGCCTATTTGGTGGCCACAGCAGCGGGATCACCAATAAATAAAAAAGCAATGCGAGATAAAAATTTGAAAACAAAAGCGTATCTGTAAACACACATTTCTTCATGCCTGTTTTGTTATGAACAGTATATAGGTTTGGACTGTAAACGATGTGTAGCAATTGCACGGGAGCTTAACGGCTGTATTTCCAGTTTTTGCCATATGATAGGCTATATCATATATATGCACAGTAGTATTAAATACATATATTGAGTTGGCTACACTGTTTTGCAGTTATCTAAAGGTAGTCCTATGTGATGTTATCCTGTGTATTCCATGCAGTCGGGGCATCCCCCCCTCCTGCACTCCCGCAGTGGACAATCTGATAGTGAAACAGCGCTGAATTTTGATTACAAATTTGAGTTGGATTGTACAAGGTGTTTATGGAACAATTATCACTCAGTACAAGCACAAATAACACTGCTGGATTTACTCACCCTACGGGAGGGTCAGAGTTTGCGTGGAAGACCGCACATTCTTCCGTCAAGTTTGTTTTTTATAAATCACAACCTTTGCGTGGAAAGTGGCGTACGCACATTTCAGCCCCGTTTTGTGCGTACGCCAGCTTTATAAATGAGATCCCTGGTGTGTTTTTTTGTACTTTCAAATTCAGTCTCGTTCATTAGAACTTCGTTCTGTGGTAACTAGCTAGTTAGCCCGGCTGGAACTCCCTAGTTGTATCGACAGATTAGCAGAGACTTTGAGTAATATAATAAAACGTTTTTACACATGTCAACGTGTATGTCTATTAAACAGTTTTGTATTTTGTATACAAGTTGTATTTTGATCGATGTTACGAGTACGTAAACCCAAGTCTGCACACTTGGCCATGACGACCATAGATATATATAAACACTAGATGTCTCGTCCGCGTTGCCGGCCAACGGAGTCGAACGTCCGCACATGGAGCCATCTTTAATACCACAGGCAACTCGCTCACCCATAACATTGTGTTGGTGCTACATGTACTTTTTAAATAACCATAACAAGAATTTTTCTGAACTGTGCTCCCGGAAAAAGTTTTTTTAAGAATCACATTTGAGACAACTCTGGCCGATTTACGACTGCTATTTCGAGTTCGGAAAGTCTTTTGAAGTTAAGAACAAATTAAGAACAAATCCCAGATAAGAAAACTTTCATGAATGCCACATTTTTTCCTAAATCCAATTAAGAAGAAATTACTTCTTAAATTCTTCTTAACTGCGTTCGAGAATGAGGCCCAATGTTATGGGTGAGCGATTCGCCTGTTCCAAGATGGCCGCCATGTGCGGACGTTCAATACCCCGCCGTAAGACATCTAGGCTGTGTCTACTACCGCGCACTTGTGCACTTCCTTTCAGTGCTTAGGGCGCTTATGCTGAGAAACCATCAGAATTCAGTGCACTGAAAGTACCCGGATGATGCACTGCAAACGGTCAAAAAATTTAGTGTCCGACGATGGACACTACTCGCCCTAAACGGGCGCTTCTTGGCTACGTAGCGGAAGAGGAGGAGTCCAGAAAAAATAATGTTAAATATTTTAGAAGAAAGATGGCGGAACAAAACATTGGTCAAGGGCAACAAAAGTATTCATAAATGTAACTTCCTTTGCTCTTTTTTTTGAAAAGTTACCGAGAAATAAACAGTGTACTATTTAATTATGCCATGTTTTAATAACAAAAATAGTCTGAATTCGTTAGCGAGGTATAAGTTAGGTATAAATTAGACAGGTTGCTATGGTAGTGGATTGTTAACAGCGTTGTGTGAGGGAATGATAGCATTATACTGCTGATCAATGCTGCTATACCAATCAATATCTAATATGAATATGTAAACACACATGTTTTGTAATGCTAATAACTAAGATACAAATATTGAATGTGATCAATTGATTTAATAAAGTAACAGATAAGAAACATTGAAATGTAACTTTGGTGTGTGGACAAGAATGCAGAGGTCAGGCAAACTGACTTGGGAGGCGAGATCGTGACGCTCAGGGACTGGTGTGAGCACAATGAGCTAGTCAGCTCATGGGAGTAAAAGTGTCAACTTGGGAGATAAGGTGATGCTGGGAAAATAACTCTTCTCTGCTTCAGGACGAGTCAGACTGGACAGTTCTTACCACCTATGGATAATATAACCCCTGTTTCCCTGGAGACCCTGCCCCCCCCCTTCTCACTGGATGCCCCCTTCCCCCTTGGAGACCTTGCCCCATCTGCCCCTTTACATCATCAGACCTAGAGTGGTCTTACCCTCTCCCCTTCCCCTTGAAGACCCCACCCTGTATATCATCAGGACCTCGGGATGACCTGCTCTCAACCCTGAAGAACTCGACCCCCCCCCTTGGATTGCATCAGACCTGTGGGTCTTGTCCACCCCCCTCCCTGAACAACACCAGACCTGTGGGTCTTCTCTGCCCCCTCCCTCTCCTAACATCACCAGGTCCGTGGACTGCCCACCTTGCGCCAGCATGAACGCCCTGGACATTTAATTGGTTAACAATAGCCACCCCAAGGTCTCCTGACCAATGGCCACTCACCAGACCTCCCTCTCTGGGGAGTACAAGATCTGTCTCCCAAGGGCGGGGAGACAGAACTTGGGAGGGGCAGAACTTTCTCTGATTTTCTGTCACGACCACTTTCTCAACGAAGGCCTTCGTTCGTTCTAATCTTATACTCTGTTTTGGTGGGACGACTGCTGTTGCATCATCGACTGATTCATTGTACTAGACTACGGACATCTTGTTGTGTTGTTTTCATTGTGTATCTTGTGATTGCATCATTACTAATTAAACTACAAATAACTTGGTCCGATGCTTAACCGTGTATCATTCTTCCTCTCAACACCCAGTTTACACTATCCTTAACACTAGCTAGCTAGCCACTATGTGTTCCAATGGGTTTTCGGTTTAAGTGTTGGTGGCAAGCTAGCAGTAATAGTCGAGAGCTTCAGTTAAGACCTACGATATTCTGTTTGACCTCACAGCATTCGTGTAGCATATAAACAACAAACCGAGTCGATTAGACGTGGTTAGACGTTAAAAAGTTGTGTAGATAACCTTTATTCACATACAATATTTCCGAGTAACAGAGTCCCGAAACTCCACCATCTTGTTTCGATATTTTTGATTACTCCCGCCCCTCAGCTACGTTGTCCTCCAAATCACACACACAACGAACTGATTGGCTCTCAGCAGGCAGCAAATCGCTCTCATATGCATGAAGTTGAAGAATGCCCAACTTTCTGCAGCCAGCAAAGGCGATTTTTTCCTCGCTAGGCAGGAAATCGCTTCCATTCAATCCCAATGAGCGCAACGCGATAACGCGTGCCGTGGACACATACCCTAAGGCCTGATGTCCACGGCACAAATTACATGCGTTAAATCACTGGTGAAAAGTCGCCTGGGGGGCGCGGTCAGAACAATCATGTTTGGCTGGAGCAAACTTCGGTTGCAGTGCTGCTGAGAACGCTGTCCTCCAAATCACACACACGACCAACTGATTGGCTCTCAGCAGGCAGCAAATCGCTCTCATTTGCATGAAGTTGAAGAATTCTCAACTCTCTGCAGCCCGCAAAGGCGATTAATTCCTCGCTAGGCAGCTAATCGCTTTCATTCATTCCCAATGAGAGCAACGCGATAACGCGTGCCGTGGACACCAGGGGTAAGGCCTGGTGTCCACGGCACACCAGAGGTAAAGCCTGGTGTCCACGGCACAAATGACATGCGTTAAATCATTAGCGAAAAGTCGCCTGGGGGGCGCGGTCAGAAAAATCATGTTTGGCTGTAGCAAACTTCGGTTGCAGTGCTGCTGAGATCGCTGTCCTCCAAATCACACACACGACCAAGTGATTGACTCTCAGCAGGCAGCAAATCGCTCTCATTTGCATGAAGTTGAAGAATTCTCAACTTTCTGCAGCCCGGAAAGGCGATTTTTTCCTCGCTAGGCAGCAAATCGCTTCCATTCATTCCCAATGAGAGCAACGCGATAACGCGTGCCGTGGACACCAGGGGTAACAGTGCGTTCACACTGCAGCGACGCAAATCGCTTGGCATCGCTCGCCTTCCCACAGTGCACCAAGCTCTTCCCACAGTGCACCAAGCTCGGGGGCGTATTAACAGATTAATGTAGAATTGTAGTTCTCTAAAGTTACTGTTGTAGTTGTCATGGTCAAGCACGTTGACATGTGTAAAAACTTTTGTATCTTGTATACAAGTTGTATTTTGATCGATGCAGTGTGAACGCACTGTAAAGCAACGACCACAGCAAACGACTGTTGTATTTGTCATGGCCAAGTGTGCAGACTTGGGTTTACTCGCAACATCGATCAAAATACAACTTGTATACAAGATACAAAACTGTTTAATAGACATACACGTTGACATGTGTAAAAACGTTTTATTATATTACTCAAAGTCTCTGCTAATCTGTCGATACGACTGGGGAGTTCCAGCCGGGCTACTAGTAACTATCTAGTTACCACAGAACGAAGTTACGTAATGTACGAGACTGAATTTGAAAGTACAAAAACCCCACCAGGAGCACTGACAACGTCGGCAACCCTGCGCCAGGCCTCATACTTTTTATTAATGTCTTTGTACAAATACAGAGACGTATCGTACAGGAATGGATATGCAGCCACAGGCGATAAATTTCTCCTCCATCTTGAAAGCTAGAAATGTTCACACTCCGATTGGCCATCGCTAGCGAAAATCGCTCCTCATTTGCATAATGTTGAGAAAATCTCAACTCTGTCGCGTCGCTACCCACAATGCACCACGCAATCAATTCGCCTGGCTCCATTGAAAATGAATGGAAAACATGTTGTCGCTCGCATCGCTGCAGTGTGAACGCACTGTAACCCCTGGTGTCCACGGCACGCGTTATCGGGTTGCTCTCATTGGGAATGAATGGAAGCGATTTGATGCCTAGCGAGGGAAAAATCGCCTTTGCAGGCTGCAGAAAGATGAGCGTTCTTCAACTTCATGCAAATGAGAGCGATTTGCTGCCTGCTGAGAGCCAATCAGGTCGTCGTGTGTGTGATTTGGAGGACAGCGATCTCAGCAGCACTGCAACCAAAGTTTGATACAGCCAAACATTATTTTTCTAACCGCGCCCCCAAGGCGACTTTTCGCCAGTGATTTAACGCATGTAATTTGTGCCGTGGACACCAGGCCTCTCATTTGCATGAAGTTGAAGAATGCCCAACTTTCTGCAGCCCGCAGAGGCGATTTTTTCCTTGCTAGGCAGCAAATCGCTTCCATTCAATCCCAATGAGAGCAACGCGATAACGCGTGAATATGTTTTACTCAGCTTGACATTAGGTGCGTTCGACATGGACTGCAACTGCATGAAACGACCAGCGAGAGTAGCCGCTTGCAGTCGGGGAGGAGTTGAAAACGGCTCTGTGAAGTTGGACATTCCAGCTTCTCGTGGTTTGCTGCGTTGATGTCAGTCATGGCCGATCAAGCGCTGTTTGCTTACGTTATTTTATTTATAATTAAACTTAGTCTTTCCGTTAGTAGAAGAGGTGGCCCAAAACCCTTTCTTCAACAAATGTTTTATTCAATCAAATTGTTTGGTCCGGATTTGAGCATTGGCGAAACTGAAGGTGTCAGAATAATTACAAAACAAGCGTCAAAGTTGTCGTGTGTGAGTCTGGCCAATCATGAAATAGGTGTGTCGTCATTTGAAGCTGTGCAGTTGCTCTTGAGAAAATGCGCTCGGCTACACAGTCGGCAGTTCTCGAATCGATCTCACGGTACTTTGATGGCTACGTCACAGTGACCTAGCCTCGGCGCCGTCTCAAGTCGGACAAAAAGTCTAACCAGAATTCACTGTTTCAAGTCAGCCGCCTGCAGCCAGCTGCAGCGCTGCATGAAGCAAGGTCATGTCGAACGCACCTAATAACTCAGGCATGAAAACGGGTCAGGGGTGAAAAAGGTGAGAAGGATATTACCCCTCTAAGGGGGTCCGGGTGCATGCTCCCCCATAAGCAAAATTAAATATTCCATATTTTAAAGCATCAATCTGATGCATTTTGAGATACCAAACTGGGGAGAGCTGGAGAAACGTAACTTCGTTCAGTCATGAGGCTAGTTAGATACTTCCATGTTTAATGCGAGCGCGCATAGTGCGCAAGCGAATTTTTTGGGCTGATTTCAAGCGAAAACGTTTTTGGAGCTTGATGTAAAACAAACAAACATTCGTTTGTTCAATTGGTAAAACATTGTCTAGTGAATACGTTTACGTTTCTTAGCCTGGTTTTCCATCTTTATATTGTCTCTATAGCTAGCTTTCCATCTGTCAGTGTCACTGTCGTGTGTAAGCGGCACTAAAACAAATTATAAGGCAAGCGGCCCTCCGGCCCAGAAGTGCTTCGGCCCATCGGGAAATCTCCCGGTGCTCCCGATGGCCAGTCCGGTGGACCACCTTACCTTCTGCCTTGTCAGTCCCCTCACCTCAATTGAAAAGAAGCTTAAGCTCATATTGAGCTACTCCTTCAAACAGGTCATGCATAATGTCAAAAGAAAAATTGTGGCACACATGAAAATACTTTAAAGTGTTGAGAGATTAATTTATTTTTACTCCAAAAACAGGATTGCTTGGATTGTCTGTCACGAATGATTATTCTAGGATCGTCCTCACAGAAAACATTGGGCATCATTCTCACTAAAGGACTCAGAAAAGCCAAGTATAGAATGCATTCCAAGATTATTTGATTTATGGTACCATGCACTTTTTCAGAGAATATTGGCAAATGAACACCATCAGTTTCTAGTTTTTTTTAGGTCAGCAAACAAAGGCTCCAGAATCATATCAAAACCATATGTCTTGATAATGGAACAGCAGAGTTGAATTTTGGTGGCAAATTCCGCAAAAACTAAATACAAAGCACCCACCTTATGAATACAACGTTTTGAGCCGAGGGGATTAGCAGTCTCAAAGTCATCATAATATAACTGGATCTGTAAAGCATTACTGAATTTGGAGAACAGTGGATGCATTTTAAAGAAAGCCCCATCATTAAAATCCCTATAGATATCGTCACTGGTTGAGGTGTGCTTTGATCATCTCACAAATTTCAGGGTTTCGGAATATACATTTCAAGGTTTCCAGTATAGGGACATACACAAATGTGTCATTCACTGGAACTTGACTATACATGCCAGTTGTCCTATTATGTCTCGTGTCATACCTAACACCTAAAACAATTTCTAGAGGTTCAACAATACCCCATTTCTCACCCAAGTACTTCACTCGTTTGTATTCTGAGTTTAAACCAGAAAATGGGTTTTGAAAATCTTCCAATGTTTGCTCAACTGCTGGTTTCAAAGGAACACTATCCGGAATGACTGATAGCACAGTTTGCTTAATTTGGGAATGCATTTCAGATTCTTCCAAATCTGAAACAATCAATGTGACTGTGTTACTGGATGCACCTTCTCTGAATCTTTGAAACAATTGCTGCACACATGTCTTTTATGTTCTCTGTATTGAGACCTGCCCCACTGTTCTCAAAATTCCCTGAATGGGATGAGTCTTGAACTACAGAACTCGACTCAGAGAAATCAAGCCTTGACGAGTCATCAGTTGATTTAACTCAACAGCCAGGCTACTTACACAAGTCTGATCTACCTGATGACTACAATCTAAATTTTTACGAAATCCAGCAAATTGCTTTCTACATGTTTGCTGTGAACACATTACTTTAAAACTTGTTGGGATAAAAACAATGTTCAAACCGTAAATGAGCAACAAGGAACCGGCTGGTTTCAAAAGTGGATTGGCATTTAAAACAAGAAAACATGCTTGATTGTTTAACCTAGTTGATTAGTTTAGCACAAAGTTCTTTAACTCTAGGCGATTCTTTGGTTTTCCCAATGTCAATACTGTTGTCTGCATGAAAGTGCAGAAGTGAAGAAGAGCATCGTCATACATTAAGTTGAAGCAAAAGTGGATTTTGAACAATTCATCAAAAGGCAGAGAGGGAACCACCCGCCTGACGAGGAATGAGATTCTGGTCAAGAGCAGTATGTAGTACTGGTCAATCTGGCGGGGTGATCCTCCTACAGCAAGCAGATAGGGTTGTCGACCCCTCTGGCGCAGGTGTTCATCTATGCTGTTGCATGACTATATAGAGAAACAAAAGATTTCTTATTCATTTATTATAAATATATTGTGTCAGGTTTGACTCAATAAAGGCTAGGGCACTCATATGGAAGGCAAAAATTATAATTAAACCATAGGAGAGAAACAATAGCACATAATTGATACCTTGTGATGCACAAGAATCCTGCTGGCTGCATCCACTGCACTTATCTTGAATCCAAATTAATATCAATTTGATACATAGAAACAAGAAAGGGGTCCATATTTATTTTTAAATCCTAAATTATATTAAAAACAATCTACTTTTCATTCAATTAGTGACTTAGATTTTTTTGTTTTGAATTTCACTTCCAAAAATAGAATGAACGCAAAAGTACATGGACCGGGGGGGGGTATTCCATCAATGTCGATTAAGGAAAAGCGAGACTTATTTCGCCAAGCCTCACTTACTTTAGCGAGAGTTCCGTTCCATTAAGGTGGCTTATTTTAGTTCAAGCTACGTAACCAAGGTAACTTATACTTCGGAACTAGCCTGCTCTGTGTCAGGCTAAAAGTCAAGCTAAACTAATATGTGTTGCAAAGAATTTCAAACAAGCGGAAACAGAATCTGAAAAGACAGTTCCGTCGAGTAAAATCTTGCGCGCAAAACACTTTAGTCCGTGTTCGGAAACGTAGCCTAAATTAAGACTTTTTGAAGTGCATAGCCTACATGAACGATTTCAAGTTTAATTCATTTCCCAAAAATATATACATTTAAATAAACAATGTAGGCGGCCAAATTGTGATCCTCAAACTCTGCCGCCGAGAGGCTGAATAGGGGAAACCAAGGTGCCAGACGCGCTTTGTAGATTGTAGGTTTATTTAGATTTTAAAACAAACAAGGTTGTGCATCCTAGCGGTCAGCAAAATACGACTTCCCCCGTCACCCCCTCCTCTCCTTACTCAAACACACAGGTGAACAAGTTAAATAGCAGAACTTCCTCCGCCCCCCACCAGGTGCCCTAATTACCGCAACCTGGCTCTTACATTCCGGCCCCTAATTATTACAGTCAATACACAGTAATAATTACATATACATGACACACGCAGAAGAATACAGAACACAATAATCGAAAGTCCATCATACAAAAATAATCCAATCTTCGGTTCTTCGGTACCCCCAAAGGCATAAAAGTCAAAAAATCTCCAATATGTCAAGACAATTAAGTCAAAGTCACGTTTTTCAAGTAATGAGATCAGGGTTCGGCTGACTCCTGCAGAAGACAGATCTTAGACACAGGCCTGCATATACAGCTGGTGTGGGTCTTGATCCAGACTCGTCTAACGAGTCCTCTGCTGTCTGGAACCACGTCGGTTATCCTTCCAGTGATCCAGGAGTTGCGGGGCGCAGAATCATCCACTATCAATACGATGTCTCCAGGAATGAAATTACGCTTAATCTTCGTCCATTTCTGTCGTTCCTGCAGTTGTGGCAAGTACTCCCTAGTCCACCTTTTCCAGAACAGGTCAGCCATGTATTGGACTTGCTTCCATCTTCGCCGTGCATACATGTCTTCTTTCTGAAACAGCCCAGGAGGTAGACATGGTTTAGTTTTGAGAAGCAGAAGGTGGTTCGGAGTTAACGCCTCCAAATCGTTCGGATCTGTGGATTCCTTGGTGATGGGTCTACTGTTAAGAATTGATTCCACTTCACAGAGCACCGTGGAGAGTGCTTCTTCATCCAGACTTTGTGTCCTCAATGTAGAGTTAAGGACCTTTCTAATAGAACGAATCAACCTCTCCCATGCTCCTCCATGATGGGATCCAGTAGGAGGGTTGAAGGTCCATTTAATTCCTTTCAACGAGAGTGCGTCATTGATCTGTTCCAAGTTCCATCCGTCAATGGCCCGTCTCAACTCGCGCTCTGCGCCGACAAAGTTGGTGCCGTTGTCTGACCGCAACTCTTTGACCTGCCCTCGTCTTGCGATGAAGCGTCGCAGAGCATTAATGCAAGAATCTGTGTCCAGTGAGGAGGCAACTTCAATGTGTACTGCCCTTATCGCCAAACACGTGAAGATGACTCCATATCTTTTCACAAGGCTCCTCCCACGCTTAACCTCGAACGGACCAAAGAAGTCGACTCCAACATGACTGAATGGAGGTTCTTCCGAAGAAACTCTATCCGCAGGCAAGTCCGCCATCTGCTGTTGACCTACAACTCCATGTAGCCGTCGACACACTACACATTTAGCCAAAATCCGCCTTATGGAACCACTAGCACCAGGGATCCAGTATCTCTGGCGTAGTCTCGACAACATATGATTCCTACCTCCATGGCCAACCTCTCGATGAATATGTTGTAAAATGAGGTCAGAAATATGAAGATCTTTAGCTAGTATGGCCGGATGTTTTGACTCTTCAGGCATGGCAGCCCTACTCAGCCGTCCTCCAACCCTTAACACACCGTCTTCCAGTTTCGGATTGAGTCTACGTATATGGCTTCCCTTTTTCACACTTTCTCCCTTTTGCAAGCATGAGAACTCTTCTGAGAACCTTCTTATCTGACAGAACATGATAACCTCAAGTTCAGCTCCTCTGATCTCTCCCGATGAGAGGTAACCACCACGGAGCTTGTTCCTGGAATCACGAGTGTCCTTAGTGAGAGCATCTTCATGTTGCGTTGCATCAGTAAGACATGCAGTGTCCTCCGTTTTCCTGAGTTTCAAAAACAATGCCTTGAATCTTAGGATCCAACGCATCACTCTTATTAGACGTGTCCAAGATGAGGTGCGATTTATCAAACAAGTCACGGCATCATCTTCATTCCTTGTTGTAGAAACCCCAATTGCAGCTGATACCTTTACCTCGAAGTCTTCAGATGGAAGTTGCTGCAATCCGTCTGGGTTAACGGGCCAGCATTCTTCTGATTGTAAGAGAAACGAGGGACCGGATATCCAAAAGTCGTTGTTTAGGAATGGCTCCGCCCTTACACCTCTGGAGGCAAGGTCTGCAGGATTGCGTGCAGTGTCCACAAATCTCCATTGAGATGCGTCACAAACCTTAAGAATCTCTGAAACCCTGTTTGCTACAAAGATTCGAAATCTTGAAGTTTCATTCTTGATATACTTTAAGACAGAGGTACTGTCTGTCCAGAAAACAGAATCTTGAAGCTGTAGTCTTAGCTCCTTTCTCCATAGTTGGTCCATACGTGCTGCTACAACAGCAGCTGTCAACTCCATACGTGGGATAGTAACAGGCTTTAAAGGTGCCACCCTGGACTTTCCCATTATGAAGGCGCTGTGTATCTGGGAACGTTCATTGCGCAGTAGCAGATAAGTAACAGTACCATATCCTTCCTCACTTGCGTCGGCAAAATGATGCAACTGAGCAGTGGTTACTTTAACCGAAGTTCAGAGGTTTTAAACATCGTCTGATGCTGAATCCTTCCAACTGGTGTAGCTCCTTCAACCAGTCTATCCACCCCTGAGCAACTGCTGCTGGTATGACGTCATCCCATCCTAGCCGGTTCCGACATAGATCCTGAAGAATCCTTTTAGCTGTAAAAACCACAGGAGCCAGGATCCCCAGAGGGTCATAGAAAGAGCTAACCGTCGAAAGGATCCCCCTGCGGGTTAATGGTCTCTCCTGAATAGTTATGCTGAATTTAAAGGTGCCACCCTGGACTTTCCCATTATGAAGGCGCTGTGTATCTGGGAACGTTCATTGCGCAGTAGCAGATAAGTAACAGTACCATATCCTTCCTCACTTGCGTCGGCAAAATGATGCAAAATGAAATTATTGTCAATAAACAGACATACATGAGTCAGGTGGCGCTGTTGGAAGAGCTGCAGGAGCTCTTATGTAAGGAGAGGGCTGACCGTCAAGCTCTGGAGGGGCTCTTACGTAAGGAGAGGGCTGACCGTCAAGCTCTGGAGGGGCTGAGGGCTGACAGTCAAGCTCTGGAGGGGCTGAGGGCTGACCGTCAAGCTCTGGAGGGGCTCTTACATAAGGAGAGGGCTGACAGTCAAGCTCTGGAGGGGCTGAGGGCTGACCGTCAAGCTCTGGAGGGGCTCTTACATAAGGTGAGGGCTGACCGTCACGCTCTGGAGGGGTGCTTATGTAAGCAGAGGGCTGACAGTCAAGCTCTGGAGGGGCTCTTACGTAAGGAGAGGGCTGAGCGTCAAGCTCTGGAGGGGCTCTTACGTAAGGAGAGGGCTGACAGTCAAGCTCTGGAGGGGCTGAGGGCTGACCGTCAAGCTCTGGAGGGGCTCTTACGTAAGGAGAGGGCTGACCGTCAAGCTCTGGAGGGGGCGCTTACGAGAAGTAGTCGCCCAGATACAGTCAGACTGCAAGAACAGCAAGCGCCAGTTGAGAGAAATGGAGATCGAGGACAGAGCAGAGGGGAGGCTGGAGATCCCGAAGAACCTGGTCACCAAGAACTCCAACCCGAAAGACACGACCACAAGTCTGGTGGCCCAGGAGCACAAGGTCTCTGAGCAGATGGAGATGAGAAGGATGAGCGATGAGAGGAACAAGGCCATCTCCAAGAAGACCATCCTGGACCTGCCGTTCGACGCTGCCGCCAAGGATAAGGCTATCCTGGAGTCCAAGAAGGCACCCGCAAGCCGCAAACGGCTGGGGGGGCAGACAAACGTGGAGGAACAGCCCCCTCTAAAGAAAGGGCTGGGTGCCGGTCGCGGGGAAGGGGCCGCCCTCGTTTGTGGGGGTGAGAGGGTTAAGAAATAATGTCACTTTAACAGTTTTCAAAAGCCATTGGTTAAGTGACATAAAATAAGGCCTTTAGAAACTAAACAGAGCGTCTAGACAAGTTACAATCGCTTATGGCGTATCCGTTCTTTGACAACCCTTTTATTTGTTATCTTAATAAATGCGTGCGGCAAAGTTATTTTGAAGTAGGCCTAATTGATTAGGCCTAATTGTGTTCAAGATGTGAAGACAAAAACATTATTAGCCCACATCAAGTTCAATTAACCATGGCCTTCTTCAGTGTTTTGAATTTGATCCTACAATTTTCAATTGCTGCCACGTTCTTTTTTGGGTTATATTCTCAATCTCCTGTTGAGAATATCGGCCATAGGCCAGCCTACTGTCAGAACGGTTTCAAACAGCTCATCAAATTACGCTAATTATCAGTGAATCACCGAATGCATATATGTTAATTTGGTATGTCTAAAATTTACGCTTTTTAACTGTCGTAATGGTTTGACAAGTTTTCTCCCATGTCATGTTAATTGCGGCAACCCTTTTTTGGGACAACTCCAAAAAAACTCAAAAGAACAATTTACGCTGCTGAAACAACACCACTCTGCTGGTTTACGCTTTGCTTTTTGCGACATAACTCCTCTTTTCGACGATCGCCTTATCTGGGCTGCACAGTCTAAGCTTATTGAGGTCTAGCTTGAGTTAGCGTTGCCTGTTAGTGGAACGGAACGTTAGTGGAACGGTTTGAGGCTTAAGTCTGAGTTGACGTTTACCCAAGTGAGACTTATTCGTTTTAGCGAGACTTGTGTTAGCGACGTTGATGGAATACCCCCCGGGTCCGTTGTTTTGTTTTATTTTGGAATAACGGAACCATATAACATAAATGTATAAGGAGCCATTAGGACCAACACTTCACGCCACCAAAACAGCATCTTCCCAGCCGCAGCTGGGGGGTATTCCATCAACGTCGATTAAGGAAAAGCGAGACTTATTTCGCCAAGTCTCACTTACTTTAGCGAAAGTTCCGTTCCATTAAGGTGGCTTATTTTAGTTCAAGCTACGTAACCAAGGTAACTTATACTTCGGAACTAGCCTGCTCCGTGTCAGGCTAAAAGTCAAGCTAAACTAAAATGTGTTGCAAAGAATTTCAAACAAGCGGAAACAGAATCTGAAAAGACGGTTCCGTCGAGTAAAATCTTGCGCGCAAAACACTTTAGTCCGTGTTCGGAAACGTAAATTAAGACTTTATTAAGTGCATACATGAACGATTTACGTGTTTAATTCATCTAAAAAAAAATATAAATTTAAATAAACAAGTTAAGAAATAATGTCACTTTAACAGTTTTCAAAAGCCATTGGTTAAGTGACATAAAATAAGGCCTTTAGAAACTAAACAGAGCGTCTAGACAAGTTACAATCGCTTATGGCGTATCCGTTCTTTGACAACCCTTTTATCTTAATAAATGCGTGCGGCAAAGTTATTTTGAAGTAATTGATTAGGCCTAATTGTGTTCAAGATGTGAAGACAAAAACATTATTAGCCCACATCAAGTTCAATTAACCATGGCCTTCTTCAGTGTTTTGAATTTGATCCTACAATTTTCAATTGCTGCCACGTTCTTTTTTGGGTTATATTCTCAATCTCCTGTTGAGAATATCGGCCATAGGCCAGCCTACTGTCAGAACGGTTTCAAACAGCTCATCAAATTACGCTAATTATCAGTAAATCACTGAATGCATATATGTTAATTTGGTATGTCTACAATTTACGCTTTTTAACGGTCGTAACGGTTTGACAAGTTTTCTCCCATGTCATGTTAATTGCGGCAACCCTTTTTGGGGACAACTCCAAAAACAAAAAAACATTTACGCTGCTGAAGCAACACCACTCTGCTGGTTTACGCTTTGCTTATTGCGACATAACTCCTCTTTTCGATGATCGCCTTATCTGGGCTGCACAGTCTAAACTTATTGAGGTCTAGCTTGAGTTAGCATTGCCTGTTAGTGGAACGGAACGTTAGTGGAACGGCTTGAGGCTTAAGTCTGCGTTGACGTTTACCCAAGTGAGACTTATTCGTTTTAGCGAGACTTGCGTTAGCGACGTTGATGGAATACCCCCCTGGCCTTATCCACAAGGTCTGGGTCCACCCACTTTTTCTCCCTCCCTCCCGATCCGCTGCCAGCTATAAGCCACCTCTTCATGGTGGCCTCAATGTCCGCCTCTACAGCATTGGCTGTTAAGGCATTTCTTCTAACTGCAGCTTTGAAATAAAGCAAAACATATTGTAAGGTCACTGTGAAATCTTAAGCATTGGTTATATATATGCTTCTACTATGGTCATTTTTGCACAGGTTTGATCACAATCGTTTCTAAATCAATGCACAGCCAACGTGCACATGCACACATGTAAATAGACACTCATGCATACAGACATTCCTTGCCTCTAAGTTATGCATTTATATAATTGAATGCACACCAAGCCGTGGATTGGCATCATCTGGAAGAGACAGGTAATTCTGTTGGAAAACAGATATACTGACCAATCACAACCGCCCTGATCCGCAAACTGGCCATCGACGTTTTGCCGTTCACTCCCCTCCAATTAATGTTCTTGGCCAAAGCGTTGGAGATTACCCTTTTGAGTGTCCTCCAAGTGCAGTCTCGCACATCTGCCCCGCCTATGAGTCCCAACCAGTTGACCTGAAACTGATAAAAAAAACAATAATATGATAATATAGTCATATTCCCCCAAAAAATGAATAAACATCAACTGTGTCTGCAGTTAACCTGCCCTGTGTGTTTTCCATGTTTTCCTCTACCAAAAATGTTATCCTAATTGTTCCCTCATATCAAAGTGGTGTTAAATCAATTTGGGTTTGAGTGTGTCATTTTAAGAAGAAAAAAAGCTTTCAGTAGCTGTGTAATAGTGCAATTGTTACGGAAATAAATAAATACAAGTTGTCACCAGTCTTTGGTTGAACTCAGGACTTCAGAGTTTTTCCTCCAGACTGAGGAGTTGAGAAAGGTCTTGGAGAGGCAGTAGACCTTCCTCAATATTGACCGTCTGGAGCTGAACCTCTCGGTGCTGGAGGAGTCTTAGAATGGTTATCTGCTGGTCCAGCACCATTTCCAATTTGGTCAAAACCTCCCTCAGTAAGGCTATAACATAGAAGTTAACAATATTGTTTTTAAATGAATACACTACAAAACTATACAACTCCATCCTCAAGGCCCATTCACACCAAGGATGATAACAATAACTTACCGTTTTAGAAATCGTTCTATATATCAAATAATAGTCCACAACGATAACTATAGCGGAACAATATAGTTTGGATCACTTTCAAAAGACAAATTCCAGTAAGATGGCTGAGTAGAAATCACTATTGACCCTACCTGGTTCTGGTGACTGCTGGGGTGGGGCTGGCAGTACTACAAGAAAACCATATATTAAGGAAGTGAGTAAACATTATCTACAAAATGACTACCTACAAAGGAAAGTCAATCAGAAAACAAAAGAATACACTCACATGCCAAGTTGACAGCAGGTTCCCAGCTAGACAGCAGCTCAGTAAACGAACAATTCAGGGACGATGATCCTGGCATTGACATATGTCTTATGGTGGGGACTGCAGGGTAGGTAATCGGGGGGGCAGATTGAAGGGTGATTCTTTGTGGTGATTCCTCTTCTGACTCATCACCTGGGGTGCTAATCCGGACACTCTTCCTAATAAAATAAAATAAACTATCAAAGTAAAAAACTACTTTAAATATGACCTCAAAGCATCAAGGAATAGTAATGGTACCCATACATTTTGCGCCTTTGTGGCCTTTGTGGCCCACTCGCACAGTCAGCGTCAGACTGGAGGTCAGACCACATTTCTGCCTCTTTGGCCTTCCTCCTGCCCTCTTCATAGCTGTCTGTAAAACACAGTTACATTTAACCTTATTAGACTCAGGCTAAGAATTACACACACACCATAAGAAATACAGTGTTGAGCCAAACAACAGTCAAAATAAGTGCAACCTGGCTTTAAAATGTCATATTTACCTGTTATATGCATTATCTTGACCTCCCACCGGTCCCAGTCAAGGGTAGGAGCCATACAATGTTTAATGGCCTGGTGGAGGGCCATGCCCTTTAAGTTTGGCCAAGAGCACTGGCCATTTTCCTCCCAAATGGCCGGGACCAGCTCCACCTCATTGGTCTCAATACATTTTAAAATTTAAAACATTCTGTTTGAAACAAATCTTAGTTATTGCAGGTAGGTATGGTACCAAAACAAATAACCAACTAAATCTGACCAACGTGAACTATTTACAACCTCAAGTAAACAAAATAGCGATGCGTGAGTAAACAGATCTCAGCCCGCTAAACAAAGTAGCACTTGTGTTAACCCCAAACCGAGGTTATCCAAAATCCAAGCACCAGAAGGCTACACAATATTAACTTTAGCATTAACCAGTCAACGACAAAACAACCAACCTAATTCCAGGGAGTCTCCAATCAAAAAAAATAAAGTTAGTGGAGATGCTACTGGCTTTTAAATCCCGCTCAGTAGAATGGTGAAGAGATGTGCGTTTTTTGGTGCTACAATATATATAATTGAGAATAATAGGCGAGATTGAAGAGTTATGTCTTAAGATCTAGCTTAAAGAGTTCTACAGTTTCCAGATATTACTTAACAGTTCAAAAAGTTCAACATATGTTTACTAAAAGGTGTATATAAACAACTGACTCTACTACTGGGGGGTATTCGATCAACGTCGATTAAGGAAAAGCAAGACTTATTTTGCCAAGTCTCACTTACTTTAGCGAGAGTTCCGTTCCATTAAGGTGGCTTATTTTAGTTCAAGCTACGTAACCAAGATAATTCACACTTCGGAACTAGCCTGCTCCTTGTCAGGCTAAAAGTCAAGCTAAACTAAAATGTGTTGCAAAGAATTTCAAACAAGCGGAAACAGAATCTCAAAAGACAGTTCCGTCGAGTAAATTCCTGCGGGACAAAACACTTTAGTCCGTGTTCGGAAAAGTAAATTAAGACTTTTTTAAGTGCATACATGAAAGATTTACGTTTTTACTTCATCTCCAACAAATATATACATTTAAATAAACAAGTTATGATGTCACTTTAACTGTTTTCAAAAGCCATTGGTTAAGTGACATCAAATAAGGCCTTAGAAACTAAGCAGAGCGTCTAGACAAGTTACAATCGCTTATGGCGTATCCGTTCTTTGACAACCCATTTGATCTTTTATCTTAATAAATGCGATACATCATCATTTAACCACGGTGAGGGGGAAGTGTCTGAAACCAAAAGGTCTGGTGGGCAGATTCTTTTAAGGTCACCGACAGTGGCATGGTTGTTGCCTACCATAAGTAGGACTGTTTGGTCGTTTTGTTCAACATATATCTCTGCCAGTTTTGCTTAAAAAAAAATGTATACGGGGTACAGGATTTGCATGATGTTTTATATGTTTTAAATGATATTTGCCGGAAACATAGACACTGAAAAACAAACTCCACTGTCATCCGATGTAGTATCGCCTCCACTTGTTGGCATAGCCATCTCCACTTTCTCTACCTTTATTGGAACTATAAAAAAATAGGATGAAAGTGTGTTACTACACAAATTGTTAGTACGCAAAATAATATACAAACTATTTGACAAATTGGTCATACCTGATCCAGATAGCCAGAGTCACCCATCTGCACCAATCTGTAGTGGATCATCTGTCATCCTCTTTATTGCGTCTTCATAAGTGTTATTGACTTTCTGATAGTGCAGGTGAAATATGAGCCTCAGTGAAAACATGAAATGGCTGTCCTTCATGGAGCAGAGGAAGTACCTGCTTGATGACAGCTCTCTATTTATTTGCTCGGCCACTGACGAGTTCACTGTTGTTATAGTATTTGCATAACTTCAACCAGCTTTTTCTCAGTAGCAATTTGTGTTTCAATTCACAATATGAATGGTTGTTCACTTTGACTTAGCCAATAAGTTAGGTTTTGAACATGATGTTATCTGTTTTGGCATACAGTGTGAAAGCAATGGTAAATTGGGCAGTAAAAATCGATTGTTTTAGTCTTTGTTGAGCTTGTGTGTAAAATAAGTTTAAGCATTTGAAATTTGTGTTTACTCTATGCATTTTGTGTCAAAGCAACCAGAAATGTGTTAATTGTATAGCCAACACAGAGGGATTTTGTGCCAACTGTGTTAAGAGTTTAGGAAACGTGTTAAAGGTATGGAAAAAAAACGTCATAGCGATTGGAAAAAACTGTAAATAGGATTTCAAGTGGACAATATTTCTATTGAATCGGCTTCAATCAGTTGCTTTGCATTCAAATTACATTGTACGTACCTTTTTCTTCTCTAATAGCTCCAGAATGATGTCCTCATTCACTGTAGCTGAAGGAGTGGTGGGTTTGTCATGGCTGTTTTTCTTTGAAAACCCCTTTAAAAGCTCGGTTTTTGGGAGCACATTGCTAGCTCTTGTCTCTGCACCCGTCCAGGGTGCAAAGTCAGAGTACGATAACTGACTGCTGAAGAGGTTTGGTGATCTTGTACCTGTAAGGCAAGTACAATGATACATGTGTAACACACCTACCAAAAATGTTACATATGGTTACAAACTAGATTGAAGCAAAAAATCTCACCATGGCAAATTCATGTGGCAATAATTTATTTCTTGAGTCTCTGCCACATCTTCTGAATGTCAATGCACAGGTCTTTTGGTTTTATGTATGTTTTTTCAGGTCTTGTCAGGAGGTTGGTTTAGATTTAGACAAGAAGAATTGTCCAAGTAAGATTACAATGATGAGCAAACAAATCAGATGTCTACCTGGAAGATCAAAAGCCACTTTCCAATTGGCATCTGCCACAGTCACTGCTGGGTGGTGTCCACACTGTAAACTCATAACCAAAGGCAGTCATTGCCAAGTAATGGAAAAAAGCCTTCCTTAAGGTGTCATGTGGTAATTTGTTGCCGATGGTGTCTTCAAGTATGGATAAACTTCTACCAACTGCAGTGTGATTCTGTGTGAAATCTAATTAAAGAAACATCAAATCGAACCATCACATTTTTAATGAACAGAATACATGCATTAAACTCTGTATACATTGTAACAGAGAGACACTGACCTGTAGGGAAGATGTAAGAACTTTACAAAGCTTGATGCTGAGTAGGACTTTGTTGTTGAAATTATGGAATCCTGTTTGAAGGTTTCTCTGTTTGCCTGCATTGACAATGCCACTGTCCAGTGTTAGTGTCAAAGGTGACCCGGGTCCGTCCAAACAAGCACCATGAATCAGTCTTTCCAGTAAAAACTGAGTAGTACACGAATCTTCCTGAAAATCCATGGTCTGCAAAGAAAACCGGGTAAACACAAAGGGTACCCACCCAGACTAGCCTTCTTTTCCAACTCCAGACACTCTTTGCTTCGGGCTGTGGACACTAACCCTTTGTTGACCATTTCTTCCAGTGTGGTTTGGTTCAACAAAGCTGGAGGTGGATGGTTTTTTGCATTTTGAACACGGCACAGGTGGACACATTCCTTTCCTGGTTGGCCACTCCGTTCTGCAATCGACATGAATTCACAGCATGTGTCCACCTCACAGGACATCGTCTGGTTGGAAGTGGACTTACAAATGTGAATCGGTACCCTTTGACCTTTAAGGTCCTTTGCAGTAAAATAAACTCCTCTTTTACTGTCTATACAAAAAATAGCACAATTTAAAGTGTTCACTCCTTCGATAGCTAGTGCTAGCTAGCTAGTTGTTTTCGTTCAAAAATGTATGCTCTATGTAGGCTAATACAAAGGAATGTTTTTTTTAATGCCACCGTTTGATACATTTCATTTGACAATGTTGAAGAATAATCTACGACGCTATGTTATCAATTTATTTAGACTTTATGAAGGTGTAGTTCTTTCTAACATCATAATTGGACAATTTCATTAAATAGCCTATCTTTAACAGCCATGTCAATGTACGATGTTTAAATAACTAGGCATAGGCCTATACATCTTGCCCGATGGTAACTTTTAAAGAATGTACAATACATTACAGCACAATACATGAACTGTCATCACCAGCTGCATCACGGGCACTGCACCTTCTATAATTCCAGACATCTGTGTGCCACCAATTCTATCAAGGGCTATCAATATTTGTGGCTTCTTAATCACTGAATGCATCATAGCACAAGAACAATGTTCGTACTACTTTATAAAGGATGCATGTCTTAAAGAATATATTGTGCTTATTAACATTATACATTGTGCTTATTAAAGTAATGTTTTATGAACTTAGAAGTTTGCTTAGGCTTAAACATTGTGTCTCACTCAGGGTGGGGGGAACAGGCTGTATTTGGTGTCTTAATCTCTTCATTTTAGGAGCAACCTCGAAGCCGGGCTGAGATGGCACCGGAGCGTGGGGCGCGCCAGCAAGAACAACTCCCGCATGAGAAAGCTCAACCCTCTTTTGATCATTTTGTATGACGGCACTGTAGACTATAATATATCCTGGGGCAGGGACAGATGGACTTCGTGAACCTAACATTGTTGCGGTTAGGGAAACGTAGACAACCCCAGAGCTCTGTACTTGATTTCCAACTGCTGCATTAAAACTGATATTATCGGACCTCTGCGACTCCAGACCACTCTTTCTAGAACACAGACTTGTGTCATTGAAAACTAGCATTACATAGGCCTATTGGAATAGACACAAAGAATTTCAGTCCTTCACTTTACAGAGTAAAATGTCGCCGTATCCATTGTAAAAAACAACTACATATTTAGGAAACATACAGTTTGACCTTTTGAACTACATTTAAATGGAGTAGGCTATAGTCTGCTCAAACACTTACCCATTGTGTCTCAAAAAACTGACAATAGGCCTGGCGTAACTGTATAAAGAAAACATTGATTCTTAATCCTATTGTGTTTTGCATTTGTCTCCGCTCTAAGTGATTTGTGCCCAAAGTAGTACCCAAATTTGGAGTGTATGTTGTTCTGCGCTTGTCTTTGCTAAACGTTCGTGAGCAAAGGTTGTGTGCAAAATTGAAGTGACTGATTGGCGGCTCCAAATCCACCCATAAAACACTTTAAACTGACGGCTTGAAAGACCGTCAAAGCAATGTATATGAACCGGTCATAACACCATTTTTAAATCTTTAAACAAGTCTTTATTAACAATTCATGAAATAATTAAAATCATACAAAAATCAGGGACGGCACTCTGAAAAGCATCGCTGTCCTTGTTCTATGCTCCCTCTAAAGACGGACGTCCCTGATAATCAGGGACGTCCATGAAAAACAGGGACGTCCATGAAAATCAGGGACGGCCTCGTCCATACATGCAAAGATCAGCGCCAAAACTCCCCCTAGCGAGGACGTCCATATCGCCGTCCCTGTTCTATGCTCCCTCTAAAGACGGACGTCCCTGCTAATCAGAGATGGCACTCTGAATATCATCGCCGTCCGTTTATCTTGCTCCCCCTAGCAACGGACGTCCATGTGGAAAAAGTTGTTTCTGCTATCATAATTGGTTTACTAACAACTTCATAAAATTACCTATTGGCTATGTGTGTTGAACAGCCATGTCAATTTAGGATGTTTTAATAACTGTAGCCCTTCTGGTTGAATGCTAACTTTACCGTGTAAGATAACATGTCCTCGGATCCTTTAGTAAAAAACGACTTTTGCTGGTGCTACAAGGCTTAATGCATATTTTCAAAACTTGACTCGCATAGCATGGTATTGCAACGTTTAGATTTGTCTCATCTCAAAGTGGTTCATGCGCTAAATTGGAGTGTAAACTGACGGCTTAACAGACCGAAAAAGCAATGTAGGCAGGGTCATAACAAAGTTTAAGTCTTTATAAACAATTCATGAAATACTTCAAATATAGGCTATGTAGCCTAGGCAAACCCTAAACCATGTTAAAGTCGTTTTTCAAGTCTATATTGTCATGATGTTTTATTGTTGATTGGCCTACTTTTGTATGTAAAAAATCAAATAAAGCTATGCAATTCATACAAAAATCAGGGACGGCACTCTGAAAAGCATCGCCGGCTGTCTATCTTGCTCCCCCTAGCGAGGGACGTCCCTGCTAATAAGAGGCGAAAGCATCACCGTCCTTGTTCTATGCTCCCTCTAAAGACGTAATCAGGGACGGCCTCGTCCATACATGCAAAGATCAGCGCCAAAACTCCCCTGGATGTCCATGACGCTCTGAGGGATTTAGCCCCTACTGGCCGATTGTCGCTTTACGGAATCAGGCCGAGGGCTGGATTGACGTCCCTCTGCAGCAAATATTAATTGTCTCCAAACTGTCATTTCCCCATCGGGCCACATAGTGTATTATGTCCGTCTGCCGCATCTAGTTATGGTAGACAGGGCGTGGGGCCGGAGGAAATTGTATGTGTCTGTTCAGTGTGTGGGCCAGTTTTGGACCGGAGACCCAGCCAGAACTGGAGCAAGGATGTGGCCCAGAGGTGGGCCAGACACATTTTGATGATCCAACTTGCCAATGCCTACAAGGAATTTAGCTATTGCTAATAGGAGCTTACAGTAGGACATCAGCATACAAGATAATAAAAATACATAAATAGTAAAAAAAACACGGATAAATAGCCTAATAAATACATATGTGACTAAAGAGTGTACCATGCCAGACATCGGCCCGACCTAATGAGACCATCGGCCAAAGTCCGACCTGGACGGTGCCACTGAAGCGCCGCTCAATTTGCACCAACAACGTATCTAAACATTGAACCATAATCGGGCCATGTACAGTGCAATGTAATCAGTACGACACCATGCCAGAGTCGGCCCGACTTAATGAGACCGTAGGCTACTTCAGCCTACCCGGACTTCAGCCGATATAGCGCCAACACTCAGGCTGAAGCTATAGTCACGCTCGTGCATTAACAACGTAACACATAACTTGAACCATAATCGGGCCAGGTACAGTGCGATGTAGTCAGTGCGACACCATGCCAGAGTCGGCCCGACTTAATGAGACCATATAACTTCAGCCAACCCAGACTTCAGCCAGTATAGTGCCAACACTCAGGCTGAAGCTAGTCACGCTCGTGCATCAACAACGTAACACATAACTTGAACCATAACCGGGCCAGGTACAGTGTGATGTAGTCAGTGCGACTGCACCATGCCAGAGTCGGAGCGACAAGTGAGAAAATACTTCAGCCAACCCGGACTTCAGCCGATTATGCCAACAATCAGCCGGAAGCGGGCCGACAGTGCTTGCTATGTGGGCATTTACTCGTTTGTTTGATCTGCCGTAGTCCATGGGGTTAAATTGGGATTTTGTATGTGGGGGGGGCTCTGACCGAGGGGCAAATTTCACAAATCTTTCGTGGATTATGCAGTAAATAACAGGCATGAAAACGGGTCAGGGGTGAAAAAGGTGAGAAGGATATTACCCCTCTAAGGGGGTCCGGGTGCATGCTCCCCCATAAGAAAAATTAAATAATTTTCGTGCGGGATATGCCTAGGCCTACTTCTCAATCTTGCTCCAGATGTCTAGGCCAGCCCATCCCTACCATTATTTAGAATTGTGTTTTAAAACAACATAGATTTGCAATGGAAAAGTTGTAAATGAGTAGGACAACATTGCTCGTGATGAACTAGGCAGACTGCCAAAATCATCTGGAGCTGCTGCGCAGCAGATCTGCTGTGCAGAACTCCAGACCCGGCCGCTTATGGGCCGGCTCCGGGCATCCCCGGTCCAATTTAACCTCTGCGTAGGCCTATTATGCATATGGAACAAATGAAAAGGAGAGAGAGGGGGAAAGATGTGCAACGATTGGGGGTGTTATTACTTCCGAACACCGGAGGGCAGCAACGACTAGCTTTTTTTAATTTATTTTTTTCTGTGATCTGTAGGCCTACTATCTTGACCACACCGCAGCAGGTTCTTTAGACACACACACCAAGCTGGAGGCACATGTTAACCGAGTTTACTAGTTGCTACTTAGTTAATAAACCTCTGATGAATCCAAGTTTCTTTAATATATATTAGAAACATTATAAGACGCGGCTCCAGTGTGTGTTCAAACAAGGACAAAAGTGCCAGACGGCATCCGTTGAAAAAGACAACCACACCTCTGCGCTCATAAACATTATTTTCTATTTTGTAACTATCCGCCTTGAAATAGAAAATGAGACGCATGCAATAGTATATTGTTATTATTATTGGACTTAAAACTTTGCAATTCCAATCCAAAGTCATTTTATTGTTAATTATAATTAATCATATAGGCTATTATTATTTTGAAGAAAACCAAATTACTATGAGGAGTTGTATACCAGAGATTAGGTTTTTTCTCCAGTAAAAATAAATCAGAGAAACATACACCTCTCACCAAATGATTAACATTACATATGCAAAGTGGACAATATGACAGACAAAAGAGTTCCTTCATGTGAAAGCTGAGTTCTCATTGGAAAGGTTTCTTCCAGATCCCTTACTGGCCAATCATACTTGATCATGGGCAGAGACTAGACAGAGAAGACACCTTAAGGCTCCAGAGAGACTACAGAGGGAGACTCAACCATAAAGAGACTCAACCAGACACAGCAGTAACCAGACAGAAGATCAACCAGAGAGAAACAAGCTTCCAGAGACTAGATACAAGACAGGTTCCAGAGAGACCAGACAAAGAACAAAGAGAGAGGACTCATGCATTTTCTTCTGCAAATAGGATGATTGATTACTCATTTCATTTAAGAGTCAAATAATGCAGCCACATTCTTAAAATGAAAAACCATTTCTGCAAATGCATTTTAATTTACATTTTGGTCAGGATTACCGAGGTGAAATCAGTTTCATATTCGAGATTTCAAGAGACATTCATATTCGTATATTTAGGGACCGGGGTAAAAGAGTAGACAGTCGGAATATGTTTCCTCAATATGTTTGTGAAAAACGAACATAGAAACTTCAAACTTGTTTCACATTCCTCTAATACTATGTGACCAAGTTGTCCAAGTTTTGGTTCGGTGATAAAAATTGATTATCGATTGACTAAAGTTTGATTATCAATAATCAACTTTATCACCAAACCAAAACCTCGGACAACTTGGTCTGCTAGTATTAGAGGAATGAGCAAAAAGTTTGACGTTTCTGGGGTCATTTTTGACAAAGATATTGAGGAAACACAAACATATTGGTGTTTTTAAGGATTTATTGGCTATTAGTCAATCGATAATCCATGTTATCACCAAACCAAAGCTTGGACAACTTGGTCTGCTGGTATTAGAAGAATTTTAAACAAGTATTGAAGTTTCTGGAGTCATTTTTGACAAAGATGTTGATGAAATACTGAAATATTGGTGTTATTATTGATTTATTGGCTATGGGTTAATCAATAATCAACTTTATCACCAAACCAAAACTTGGACAACTTGGTCACAGTATTAGAGGAATGTGCAAAAAGTTTGAAGTTCCTGGGGTCCTTTTTGACAAAGATATTGATGAAATATTGAAATATTGGTGTTATTATTGATTTATTGGCTATGGGTTAATCAATAATCAACTTTATGACCAAACGAAAACTTGGTCACAGTATTAGAGGAATGTGCAAAAAGTTTGAAGTTCCTGGGGTAATTTTTGACAAAGATATTGATGAAATACTGAAATATTGGTGTTATTATTGATTTATTGGCTATGGGTTAATCAATAATCAACTTTATCACCAAACCAAAACTTGGACAAATTGGTCACAGTATTAGAGGAATGTGCCAAAAAATTGAAGTTCCTGTTTGTTTTTTTGACAAAGATATTGATGAAATACTGAAATATTGGTGTTTTATTGGTTTATTGCCTATTAGTCAATCGATAATAACTACTTACTAACCGACAGTGAGGTCATGCCGGGAAATATCAAACTGAGACTTGAACGTATCGACCGAGCAATAGCGAGGTTGATACGGCAAAGGCGAGGTTTGATATTTCCCGGCATGACCGAACGGTCGAGGTTAGTAAGTTGTTTATTATATGGCATTTTTAGCTCTTTTCATTTTGTAAATTGTAGGCTAATTGTAGCTAGCTAGGCTAGCTCTCAAGTCTTCTCACGGTGTGTTTCAGGTGTTGTCTAGCAACCAATTACTTTTGATAGAAAGCGGACAGTACGGTTCTGCTAAAATGGCTTTAATTCCAACACAAATAACGATTCTTTTAGAAAGTTAACAATGTCTTCGTCGCTGTTGATGTCTTCAGTATCGTCTGGATAGTAAAACTCAGTTGACTTCGATATCGCTAATTTTGAAGATGACGTCAGAGGAGGGCAATAACAATACTTATTGGACCGCTGGTCAATACGGGTTTGGCATGACTACCCATTAGCCAATCAGAAGGCTCGTACTGTCGTTGCCATATAATAATACATTTTATCACCAAACCAAAACTTGGACAACTTGGTCACAGTATTAGAGGAATGTGCCAAAAAATTGAAGTTCCTGTTTGTTTTTTTTGACAAAGATATTGATGAAATACTGAAATATTGGTGTTTTATTGGTTTATTGCCTATTAGTCAATCGATAATCAATTTTATCACCAAACCAAAACTTGGAAAACTTGGTCACATAGTATTAGAGGAATGTGAAACAAGTTTGAAGTTTCTATGTTCGTTTTTCACAAACATATTGAGGAAACATATTCCGACTGTCTACTCTTTTACCCCGGTCCCTAAATATACGAATATGAATGTCTGTTGAATCTCGAATATGAAACTGATTTCACCTCGGTGTCACGATTTGCTTCCAAAGATCCTGGTGTGATATATTCTTTGTGTATTCTTGTGATTGCAACATTACTTATAATAAACTACAAATAACTGTATTTAACCTTGTATCATTCTCCACTACCCAGATTTGACACACTTTACAGCCTCAAATATACTATTTCTGTCGCGTCCAAACAACTTTATCCTCTTCACTGCATATCCCTGGGTCTTCAGCGCCACACCTGCCAAATTTCAACTTCACACAGTGCCCAGTTAGCGAGATAATCGAGCTGCAGACACAAACCAACAAACAGATTTCTGGCATTATAGTAAGATGATGGTGTATTGGGACATACACAATATCTTTCTGGAATACAAAATATAGTAGGCTATAGGTATTGGGATTCACCCATACTTTGCCACACAAGACCAGCCTTTTGCCGATGTTTAGCAGCTAGCAAGCTACGTACTCACGTGTCTACGGAACGCCCCCGGCCACGGTACTATAGTTGCACACAGTGGCGCGGGTAAGGCTGACATTAGCCAAGCTAAACTAGCCATTGAAGCTAAAGTGGAGGCAGTTGGCTAAGGCCCTCCGAGGCTAAAGGGTTTTACTCGACAAGGCGTGTTTGTGCGAAGGACATAGCTCGCTAGATAGGTATCTCGCTGTACAGTTCCGAAATGACATCGGGTGCCGAAAAGACCGATCTGGTAGACAGTGAACAAGATGAAGAAAACGTCTACGAAGTGGAGAGGATTATTGACGTGCGAACCGAGGAGGTAAATGCTGACTTGGTGTGTAGCTAGCGTACGTAGTTAGCCAACTGCAGTGCCAGAAGAGTGTGTTCTGTTGTTAGCATAGCATGGACACATTTGCAATCCTATGGTCCTAGCTAGCCAGTAAGTCAACAAACCGCTCAGACCTATCAATTTGGCATACACGTATAGGCAGTTTAACACATGCTTTTATTGCATTGTCTGTATTTTATCGATAAGGCGTGAGGGATGACGTTGACTGAGATGTATGTAAAGCAACGATCAATGGCTGGCTGCACAACTTTGCCCAGCGTCCACAGCACAATGATGCACACACACAGTCACGGCCATTGACTAGCTAGTAGTATAACGTTAGTTAGCTAACATAGACCAGTAGTAAGCCAAACAGTACCTTTACTAGCTTACTAGTTGGTATGCTGAGATACTGCTGCTGTAACAGCTTGGCTAGACTATCAGTTTCAGATTTTGCGGCAAAGCTTCTGTTTTTGTTTTCTAGCTAGTCTATAGCTTGCTAGCTTGGTTTCCTTCTACTTAGAACTAGAAGCCAGGAGGTAGCTTCAATATGTATGCCTGCTGCTGTATTGATCAGACAGTGCACGGTCATATTAACGTTCCACCAAACTCATTTCTAGTAAAAGCAAGTTATAATTTTCAGGGCTTAAATAGACCTATGTTACCAGCTAGCCTATATTAAAAGGGGACGAACATGCTAACCAGTCTGTGTTCTAAGCTTTGCAAGTGTACTGTACTGCTGAACCCTTCAGTTGAATCCTTACAACAGGCATCCACTTACGACTGCAGGTCGAAGTTGATTGCAATTGCATTTGTTACAAGTACAGGTATATTGGATTTGGAACATTGGGTATTCATATATATCAGACTTGTTGTTATGTTTGCCCATACCCAACTATAAAACAAATGTACATTTTCAGTGAAAAGAGTGAGTTAGGGTCTCATCTTGCCTTCAATTAGCCCCAGGAATCAGACAGATGGCTATCATATTACGTTCTCATGACGTCACTAGTACACAAGAGAGGAAAGCTGCAGCTGTGTAATGGTTACTGAAGCCTCACAGAGGTTCTAGAGTATTCTGGGAGAGTCAGAGTCATTCCGGTGAGGGGCGGTGACAGAAAGTGTCCTGCTTAAACACAAGGAAGCTTGTACGCAACACCAGGCGGGGTTAACCATTGCCTTGTCAAGTTTGTTTACAATTTAGTCACAAGACAGTAGTTATACACTCATGTGTTAGCTTTCATATACACATCCCTGGTGATCCAAAATGTTTAGGTGGTGAAAATACAAGCCCCACATACACTTATGCTTGTGTCTGTCTGTGCTGTGTTTGTATTGGGTTGGTCCTTTCAAATCCCTCTTGTGACTGCGGACTGTGTTGTGTGCCCCCAAGGGGTGGGGCTGTTGGGGGGACTGGCTGTGCTCCAGACAGACACAGACATTCTACTGAATGTGTGTGTGTGTGTGTGTGTGTGTTTAAGAATGCTCCACGAGTGCACACCTGACACAAACAGTCCCTTAGTAGGTAGGGCAAATGCTGCGAGGTTAATAACACACAGCTCACATGCTTCAGTGTGTTGATGGAATAATACACATGTCCTTGTTTTGATTGGCAACCCATAAATATAGCTGATTCAAGCTTGTCATTCATTCTACAGAGGAGTCTGCTGTTGAGTCAGGACTACATTTGAACAAGCCCATAGCTCTAGGTACCTGAGCAACTACAAACGTAAAAATAATAATAATTTAGTTTTACAATTTAAAAGCAACAGGTTTCACTGCATGGTAAGATGTCTACAGCAGGATATCAACTGTTAAAGGAAATAGGTGTATGCGCAGTCCTGCAAAATGTAATGGTTGTAACCAAAAAACATTCTTGTTGAGAGTTGTGCTAGAAAGGTGATGAGTTGGGTTGTCAGAACTATTCTCCCATTAGTCAGTAATGCATGCAGAGTTGTGGCTCAAATGTATGTCTGCTGTAGTTAAATCATCTGCCATCCTCTTCGTCCCATTGTCTCCCTTTTCTAGCATTTTCCGTTTATGTAGTTATTTGTTCAATTCCTCAGTGGCTGAGTTGAGGAAGTCCCTCAAGATGAGTGATTTGTTCAGAGGAACTTGGCTGCCTCTGACAATAACATGAACAACATTGGTCCACTGATCCTCTTCTTCCACTACCTCAATATTCTGACTGAGTGACCTTTGACATCCTGTATCCGTAGGGCGAAGTCCTGTACCGCGTACGATGGAAGAACTACGCCTCGGACGATGACACCTGGGAGCCGGAGGCTCACCTGGACGACTGCAGAGAGGTGTTACTGGCCTATAAGCGCGCCCTGGTGGAGGCGGAGGCCAAGAAAGGCATTGTGAGTCCCATCCAGGTCCTAATCAGTTTGTGGATCACTCGTGCTTACTATAATTGTGTTGTTTGTCTGTTGTTCTTATTTATTGTTGTTTTGCCCTATTTGATGATTTTGTGCAGCACTTTGGTCGGCATTGGCTGTTTTTAAATGTGCTCTATAAATAAAACTGACTTGACTTGACGTCAAGTTGTGTCTGATTACATTATAGTATCATATATATAGGTGCTTAGACACTCAGCGTTTGGGATTGGAACGGTCATGCCTGATGTTAACAATCTGAACCTTCTTTGGCGTTCAGAAGCTGCCCATGAAGAGTGACGTGTTTGACGCAGACTCGAGCGAGAGTGACAAGGAGCGGCCGACAGAGACGCCCACGAAGAAGAAGAAGAAGAAAAGGCAACAGCACGAGGACGAGGAGGTGGGGGAAGAGGAGCCGTCTTCAAAGGAAAAGAGGAAGAAGAAGAAAGAAAAGAGAAAGGAGGATGTCCGACCTCGACCGGCGCCCGAGTCTGACGAAGAGGACGAGCGAGCACCATCCCCTCCAGCGCCTTCGGCCCACAAGGACAAACCAACTGACGCCAAGAAGAGACTGGTGGACTCTGAGGACGAGGATGAGGTGCCCGTTCCCTCCAAGAAGCACCGGAAAAGCAAGACCAAAGAGGGAGGGAAGCACAGGAAGGAGAGATCAGAGGAGGGCAGGGAGAGAAAGGGAGGTAAGAAGGAGCGGAGGCATCAGGTGGAGACCTCGGAGGAAGAGGGCACTGCCCCCCTGGAGGAGGATCTGAGCGATGAGCCCTCCGAGTCCCAGACGGACGACCCCACCGGGAAGTCATCCGAGAGGGGGCGTGCGGACGACATGCCCAAGAAGAAGACAGGCAAGTCTGAGCTGAAGCTGCAGGGCATCAAGGACTTCCTCCACGACAAGAGGAGCAAGAAACCGGACACGCCCTCTCCCACACTCTCCCACAGGGAGAACAAGCTCAAGATCTCTTCCTCCTCTAGGAGCAGGGATGAGGCTGTGCCTCTGTCGTCCGACTCCAGCGACAGCTCCTCGCTCCACAAGAAAGCCAAGAGCAAGGGTGCGGAGAGCGCCACTGTCCCACCCAAAGTCCCCTCCTCGGCCTCCTCCACCTCCTCCTCGTCTTCCATCGCAGCAGCCAGCACCAGCAAGGCCAGGGAGGAGGAGCCTCGAGAGGACGCCCCCAAGGAGAAAGAGCAGTCTGCCTCCACCAATCTGTTTGAGAAGTTCCTGCTGAACTGTGAGGCCAAAGACCGTGTTCCTCGCAGACAGGCGGTTCACCAGCCCTCCCCAGCTGAAGCAGGCAAGGCACCGAAGGTAAACCAAGGAGCTGTGTCTGATGTGCAGAGAGGGATTATGTGGTTATCCTGGTCGCAATGGTGTTCTCTGTTCAGTGATCTTTTGTTGAAACATCTTTTATTCTATTCTTCTTTTTTTGTATTTTTGTTTTGGTTTATCTTCCGTTCAAACTTCAGCTGATTGGAAAGATTGAGAAGAGGGCCAAGTCAGCGAAGGAGTCTCCAGCCCGTAGATCAGAGGAGAAGACAGAGAAGCCCAGGCACACGGAGGGTGAGGGGGACACGGAGGGTGACAGGGCACACGAAGGGGGAGGGGCACACGGAGGGTGGGGGGCAGATAGACACGTCCAGCTGCTCCCTGTAACTCAGTCTGAAAGTCTGCATTGTTTTGACTAAAACTCTCCTCTTTCTTTCTGTCTCCCAAGATGATAAAATGGAGGTTGAAGCAGATACTCTGGGAGACAGGCGAGGGGAGGTGCCTGCGCAGAGGTTAAAGGTCGGCGAGGATTCTCGTGAGCGGAGAGAGAGGCAGGAAGAAGGGCCAAGGGGAGGAGAGCGCTGGGAGAGGAGGAACCCCACCTTCGAGGCAGCGGACAAGAGAAAGAAGAGGGAGGACAGTGAGCCAAGGCTCTTTATCGCTTGTGATGACAATCAGGATCCTCAGGATTCCCTGGAGACCGCAGACAAATCTGGTAGGCTGCAGTTTGTTGCCGTCAGGATTCAGAAAGTGACAACAGTGGCTCATATGAGCATCGACACGAGTCTGAATGCATCGACACAAACTGAATCTATTTTCTCTGCCTTGTGTGATTCAGACAAGGCTCCAGCCACGCTAAGTCTGGGGATGGACCTTAATCTTGACTGGATGACACTGGATGAATTTCAAAAACATTTGAATGGAGAAGATGAGATTCTATCAGCCCCACCGCTATCTCCGAGTCAGTATCTCTCTCTACCACACACACTCACACACACACTCAACATTGATTGTACAATTACAGTATTTCACTAACTGACCCCTCCTCCAGGTGAGCTGCGGGATGCTGTGAAAAGTGGAGATTACATGTCGGTCAAACTTGCACTCAATTCCAAGGAGGACTACAATTTGGACCAGGAGGTATGTAGTTAGTCTCAGAATATTCAGACACCGTCTCAAAGCTCTGCTTTAGTTAATTAAGGTCCAATGTCAAAATATACTGGTGTTCCATGAAGCTGTGAAAAAGTATTCGGTCAGGGAAAAACTCTGAAATCAAATCCGCAATTGACAAATAACTAGATCACGTCATAGGTAAGAAAGGTAACCTGAAGATGAAATTTGATGATTTGCACCTTGGCTGCCCCCAGGTGTGTGTGTGTGAGCACGGTGTGTGTTGTGGATGTGATATTGTGTACATAAGGACTTATGTAAGGTTTCCTGCTTGCACGACCTTCACGTTCACATTAAACCGTATTAGACCACTTTGGACAGTTGTTGTTAGAATAGCTCAAGGCATCCTGCGTGAGGCCATAACATCTCCATCATCACTGTCCTAAAACGATCCATGGAAATATTACACCTGGAACCCACTCTCCAAGAGATTTATATGAAATTAGTCAACTAGTCAACAAAGCATGATATACTCACAATCTGGGATCAAACGACATGCAGTATATCAACGCCTTCCTCGGATGCAATGGAAGAAGCAAAGGTAAGAGAGCCATGCTCTTCACCTACTTTTAACTAAGTCAAAAGTTAAACTTTTTGTCTTAAGTGACTATTACTCATTCAAGTTTGTTATAAATACACATAGATTTAGAATTAAATGTAAACATTGCGACTTCATGATGTTTGTCTGAACATCACTGTTGTACATCCTCATAAGGTATGTTTTCATTCAGGAATGCGGGAAGCCAAAAGACGATGAATGAAGGAAATGGCTGGCGAGCTTTTGTCCTTTGATGCAGGTACGTACAGCACGGCATTCACAAAGCGTTCTTTCATGATCCACAGAGCGCGTTAGTGTTGTCGTCATGCTCAGATGACCGTTATTGCCAGTAGACGGTATCGGTTGTAGTTCTTGCATGGTTTACTCATTCCCATCATCAGCTAGGCATTACAGAAAAACTGAAAAGATGGCTAAACTAAGACATTACCATCCTTTGTTTTTCTTAGGTCAAATTCAGAAAGGTTTTGGATCAATTATAATATTTGAATACAGAAATATCTTTGAATTCTTAACCTATATTCGTGCATATAAATGGCTCAATCAGAAGAAGTAAAAGTAAATGTACTGAATGAAATTACAGTACGTGCTAATTTGTGGATATTGTTGTGGCTGGTTTTAAAGCAAACCAGTTTGCAATGAGTGTTTTCATATATAAAGTCTGCGGTTGGACTTAATGGTAAGTCAAACTTTCCTAACCAAAATCAAAAGGCATTATGTGACTGGCACTATTCCATTCACAATATGTGGTACTTTTCGGCAAAACTCCATAATTAGTTTGCTCATACTTTATGTTCCTACAGGCACTGAGATGTGTTTCGGAGTTTAAAATGTGAGAACACAAAATGTGAGAACACAAAGTCCAGAATGGCATAAAATACGGAAGATTAACATAGATATCTAACCGCTATCAAAACATCATCTTTGCATTTTCTGTTGTCTTCATGCAGCATTTCATCCGACATGACATTAATTCTTCTCCAGACTCTATACAATGTCAAACCGTTGCAGCCGCTGCTTAATACAATAAAGCCGTAAACTATTCCTTGAATGGGTCACGTGGTTTTTGTTATCAGAATGTTTCGTTTTTGCACACAACAGCACAAAATATTAGTGTACATGGCAGTGTGTGGCCATTTCATTAACTTGTTTGACTGGGCATGGGGCCTTTGCCAAGGTGCTTTAGCATTCTCAGATAGTGCAAGTTGCTTTCAAAAATAACTGCTGCTTGATGTTGCAGTGCAGTTTTGCCATCACACACTAAACAGAACTAAATACAACTTTTGGCCAGAAAGTTTGACAAATTTTAGGCTAGTGTGGTACTATGAAAATGTTGGTTTTAATTAATGATGACAGTTTTGGAACTTTATTTCAATTTAAAAGACAATTATTCATCAGGTTTGAGGAGTAACCCTTACATATACTTATTCTCTTACAGGCATGTACTGTTGAGAAGAAGAGTTTAATTGATGAAGAGAGGGATTTGATTGAGAAAGAAAAAAGTTCAAAAGATACGAAGAATTCCACAGATCAAGAAAAGGACTTGAATGATGGCGACAAGCACTCCAGCAAGGAAGTGGAAAATAATTCCAGTGGCAGGTTGAGATCAACAGAAGAAGTAAAGAGCTCCAGTGACCGATTAAACAGTTCAAGTGATGAGGAAGTGAACTCTGGTGAAGAAGAGCAAGATTCCACTGGCAGGTTGAGTTCAAGTTCAGAAGGAAGAATAGACGATCCCAGTAAGAAATACAAGTCAAGTGATAAAGTGAGGAACTCCAGTGTGGAGGAAAACAATGAAGAGGACATCAGTTTCTCTGGAAGATTAAGATCCAGTGAGAGGTTGAGATTAAGACCCAAGAATAATTGCTGTGAAAAATCAAATAGTTCAAGTGATGAGGAAGAGAACAGCTCAAGCAGTGATTCTGAATGGTTGGATTCTACAGTCGCAAGTCAATCTGATAATATCTCATCTGATGAAGGCCTTTCCTCCGATAAAGGATTAAACAATACCGCAAAAATATTGTCACTGTTGAGAAATGGGGAAAAACGCGAAGACTCGAAAACGTCAAGCTCTGAAGTGACTATCATACCATTGAGCAAGAAGGTTAATGGTAAACGAAAATGGGATAAAAAGCACTACTGTCTGTATTGCAAAGCACCTCACACTAAGATAGGTAGACACTTACAAACCAAACATGCAGGAGAAATGGCTGTTGCCCATGCTATACACTTCCCCAAAGGCTCATCAATAAGAAAAGATTTGTTTAGCCAACTTCGCAATACAGGGGACTATCATCACAATTATGAAGTTCTCCGACGTGGAAATGGGGAACTGGTAACAAAGAAAAGGACGAGTCGCCCAACGTCTGTGCGTGACTTTCTTCCTTGCCAATTCTGTTGTGCTTTTTTCCGCAAAAGTGAGTTGTGGCGACACGAGCGCGTATGTAAATTCAGAAAAGTCGATGCGGAGCCCAAGAGAAGAACAAAGACCCGTGTCCAGTCGATGTCGTCTCGACTTCTTCCCTTAGCCTATGCCACAGGAGGCTGTGAAGAAATCATACACAAGATGAACCAGGATGAGATTGCAGTGCACATCAGAAACGATCCCTTGATTTGCAAATATGGCAACGCGTTATCGGCTCGACATGATCATGACAAATCACAGTATGCTTACATTGCACAGAAAATGAGGGAATTGGCCAGATTTATGCTGGCGGTAAATGAAGTTGACAACAGTGTTAAATATCTGCATGAAATCTGTCTGCCATCTAAATTTGAGTTGGCAGTTGAAGGTGCCAAGAAAGTTAGTGGTTTTGATGAAATGTCTAACAAGTTTAAGACCACAACTCTTGTTTCAAAAATTGGCTATTCTTTGAAAAGAGCTGCGGAAATAGCTTTTGGAGAGAGTCGCATGACTGAGGATAGTGAGACGGAATGTCAAGTCAGGGAGTTCATTAAACTTCTCGATATGGAGTGGAGTAATCTGTTTTCTCGTAGTGTCCTGAGCTCTCTTCGCCGGGCAGAACGGAAAGAACTTGATGCTTCGTCATTGACCACAGACTTGATTAAACTCCACAAATTTCTTAAAAGTTCTGCGGATGAATCCAAAAAAGAGCTAGTTGAAACCCCCAGCCCGTTGGCGTGGAAGAATCTGTGTGAAAATCTCCTCACAGAAGTGTTCCTCTTTAACAAGAGCAGAGGGGGGGATGCAGGAAAGCTTCTTCTGGAGACATATGCAAGCAGGAAATGCAAAAGAACTCCAGTTACTGCAGATGTATTAAACAGGCTGACGAAGATGGAGGTGTTCCTTGGTGACACTCTGACAAGGATGGAGTTGGAAGGAAATGGGGGTCGGAAAATGCCACTCCTACTCAGTGAAGAGATGGTTTTGTCTATTGATATCCTAACTGAGAACCGTGAGAAGGCCGGGGTGCCTGAAGACAACCCCTATGTCTTTGGACGAAGGGAAGCCTTGTCCAACACCCGTGGGCATGATTGTCTCAGAAGGGCTTTACAACAGTGTGGCGTGACAAACGCTGCTATTTTTTCTTCCGGCAAACTAAGGAAACTGATTGCATCCCATTGTCAGCTGCTGAATCTCAATGATCATGAACTTGATCGAGTGTCACAGTTGTTTAGACGGGAACACCTAGACTGCCACAGGCTGGCAGAAAACCCCTCACTACTGGCGGAACTCAGCCAGCTCGCTGTCACACTGGATCAGAACTCGGAACTGGATTCCAACAAAGACCACACATGTGGTAAGTGTACGTTTCGGGGGAATACAGGCAACTGTTGCTTTATAGTGTCAATGTGTAGCCTTTGTGATGGTATTATAATGCTCTATTCTTCTGATATGATTAGAACCTACCTGAACATTGACCTTCTTACTTTTGTGTTTTACCTAATGGTGTTTTTATGCTATGACTTCTATGATACTTCCATGCATCATTGCTCGCATTCACCCTCGCACATCTCTTCATTTAAATTTTTCAGAGGTGTTTCCTGTTTGTGCGCAAACTCACAAGAAGCGGACCTGGAGTGATGAAGAGCAGGCGGCTGTGAAGCGCCAGCTAGCGGCCTCCATCGCGGAGATGACCGTCCCGGGCAAGCGGGAATGCGACGCCTGCATCGACGCAGAGCCTGTTCTCCAGAGCAGGACCTGGAAGGACATAAAGAACTATGTGCACAACACACTACAGACCATAAGGAAGAAGTACTTCCAGGTCAGCTCCGACATGGACATCGTCAACCCGGAACTACTCCGGAGTAGACCGAAAGCTGAGATCAGAAAGCGAAAGAGAGAGGAGGAAGGAGATGGTGACGTTCCTGATACAGTGGTGCCCAGTAAGGTTCACACAGAGAAAATGAGGCCCGTCACAGCAGCGAAACCCAGGAAAAAGGGTTCGTGGAGTGACGAGGAACAGGCTGCGTTGAGGCGCCAGTTCAACGACTTTGCCTTCATGATCAAGGCCCCGGGGAAGAGAGAATGTGATGCCTGTATCGCCGCTGAGCCGGTTCTTAAAGACAGGGTGTGGAAGGAAATCAAGAACTATGTACACAACAGACTACAGACCAGGAAGAAACACGTCTCCGTACGCAGTCCGATAGAGGATGTTGGAGGACCAGACCTGGCAAGGGAGACACCGGAAGAGGAGCTGGAGGCGCCCCCCACTGCTCCTGTCTACACGTTCTTGTAACTGGCTTCCTGGAACTATTCTGGAAACATTTGAGCGAAAGGGAGAAAACGTTACGTTATGTACTGTGTGACCATCCTCACACAATTTTGAAATACACTTTTGAGGTTGTGGTTTTCACAACACTACTCTATAGCTGCATATATACGGCATGAAACCTTAATTGTGAGATTTGAATGTGGATTATTCTAAATGTCATTGTGACCATGCATTAAGTGATACTTACACCCTGAGTACCTCTGGAAGGGATACTTGTTTGTTTAGCTAAATAAGGATCATCTTCTCATTATATCAGACTGTACTATCCACATGAAGAAGAAAAAAGTTGGAAGCCAACCCAATATGACACATTAAATTGATGTATGCATACAAGTTATATTTGTATATCTTCACCAAATGGGTAGAGATGCAGACGTGTAAAAAGTGTGTAATGTTATAGCAATGTCTGCACTGCTGTACCTGTAGCCCTCATATCTTCTTTGATTTAGTTGAATCAATGAGAAAATACTGACCAACAGGCCTGGGAATCATTTCATGAAATCACTGTTAGTGGCTCTGTATACAGTATTTTAGATTAGTTTTCAGGCTTCTGTTAGTGTTAACAATTTTCACTAAGTTTGTTGTAGCTTATACCTGTGTTGAATAAACACAATTTCTAGTTAATGACAGTAATACATATGTTACATCCCTTTGGATGGAGACCCTTTGAACGGTATCAAGTTATCAACAGTATGGATATAATGTGCATTTCAAATCTTCAGTTGCGACTTTGTATATTTTTATTTTTATAGCAATTGTTTTAAATGATCTAAGCCAAGCATATAATGTTCAAGTTTTCACATGGAGGTTTCCACTGACACTTTTAAAAAGATCACCATGGTTGAATGTTTTAGTGGAAAATGTGTGTGATTATGGGAAAGGCCCCCTATAGTTCTACCCACAGTTACGCAGTTACAAGCACATCTGTGCCAAATAGCAAGGAGAAGAGTCACTACAATTAGAATGTTAACGGAGGACACACATCACATGGTTCATTCTTTTCCAATATAGCTACTTTTTCTAGATGGTTCTTCTCTCATTTGTCCCCATATTAGAACCTCTGTAGTAGAAGCACGTGGAACTGAATGACTGACTCCCTCTTACCTTTTTTACATCAGCTGTTTGATAGCGATTCTGTAACCTGTGTTAAAATGCATATTTCCTCTTTTTACTGTAAGCAACTATATCCGTTAGAAGTTTATGCTTCATAATCACTGTTGTAATCGGTGTAGTTGGTTGTTGGCTGAAGAAATCTGTGAGCGGTTTAATCCACTTCTAGGTACTTGCGTAGACTTACTGCTAATTTCATGGTTCTTCAGTATATTGTGCTGCTCTCCAGACTGCTGATAGGTAGCTCCCTTATCCAGTGCTGCTGTTGTTAACTGTATGACTCCACATCTGATGGAAAATAAACTATAACTTGGCAAAAATTGTAAAAAGGTTGTGGGACATCTGCCTCAGTAGGATTGTGAGGTTTATGTGCATGTTTTCTCACTGTGCTTAATCACACGTGACACGGCTGAGTTTTTGCTGTAATTGTCCATGTCTTTTTTTTTATGAAATGGATACATGTGTGTATGTGTGTGCTCCATGCAGGATTCCAGTGGTATGTCCTTGTGCATGTTGGCAGCTGCGGGTGGCCAGGATGACATCCTCAGGCTCCTGATCAAGAAAGGAGTGAAGATGAATGGACGGCAGAAGAACGGCACAACAGCACTGATGCACGCTGCAGAGAAGGTAGTCTTCTCTCCACCACCCCACCACTCCTCCACCTCCCCGCCACTCCTCGACCTCCCCACCACTCCTCCACCACCCCACCACTCCTCCACCTCCCCGCCACTCCTCCACCTCCCCGCCACTCCTCCACCACCCCGCCACTCCTCCACCTCCCCGCCACTCCTCCACCTCCCCGCCACTCCTCCACCACTCCTCCACCTCCCTACCACTCCTCACCACCCCACCACTCCTCCACCTCCCCGCCACTCCTCCACCTCCCCGCCACTCCTCCACCTCCTCCACCACTCCACCTCCCCGCCACTCCACCACCTCCCCACCACTCCTCCACCTCCCCACCACTCCTCCACCTCCCCACCACTCCTCCACCACCCCACCTCCCTGCCACTCCTCCACCTCCCCACCACTCCTTGACCTCCTCACCACCTCCCCGCCACTCCTCGACCTCCTCACCACTTCTCCTCCACCTCCCCGCCACTCCTCCATCTCCTCACCACTCCTCCACCACCTCAACACTCCTCCTCCACCCCCCCCACCACTCCTCGACCACCTCACCACTCCTCCACCACCCAACCACTCTTCCTCCACCTCCCCACCACTCCTTCATGTCCTCACCACTCCTCCTCCACCTCAACACTCCTCCACCACCCAACCACTCTTCCTCCACCTCCCCACCACTCCTTCATGTCCTCACCACTCCTCCTCCACCTCAACACTCCTCCTCCACCTCAACGCTTCTCCTCTCCATCACCTCACCATCCGTCCACCTTCTCCCCACTCATCCAGGCCTCACTGCACCCAGACAGAAAAAATCTAATAAAACAATCCAAACAGTCAGAGCCACCATCTGACCAACAAACAAATATACATTCTTCACAAATACAATGTGAATATTTTGAACATGTGTTTCAATATCAGAAAAGGGCTAAATGTCCAATAGTTAACAAAATTAAAGAACTTTCAAAGTTAGTCCTCAGTTGTGAAGAGACCACCTTTTTAAACTCTCCTTTGACTTTTTCTCTGTCTTCAAATCAAAACACTTAAAAGTGACCCCATGCTGGCTATTGAACCTGTTCTTTACTTGGCTAGCCTACTACTACATTGGCCTTCATTGTTATACATAGTGCCATTGACAACACTGGGAATCCGAATTTGGTCATCTTGAAAAGTTTGTATCTGGATCAGGGTGATCCAATACGGTGTTGCTTTGAAAAACCAGTACAAATTTAAAATGGATTACCTGATCCTGGATAGCAAAACATGGGATTTCAAAATCCAGATAATTCTGATCCAGATTAAACTTTTTGAACAACTGGCCCCTGGTGCTTGGAAACTGAAAAGGATATGAAGTGTGACCTGACAATGCAGAACAGCATCCATGTTGGCTCACCTGCTCTTATTGTCATCTTGTTTCCAGAACTTCCTAACCACAGTCGCCATTTTGCTGGAAGCGGGATCCTTTGTGAATGCTCAGACGCTGGGGGGTGAGACTGCCCTCATGAAGGTGAGGGGGAGGAGGCCTAACAGTCCTGGTAGCCCAGAAACAGTAAACACAGTAACACTTGTGGTATCAAATTGTATTTGCATAACCCTTTTTTCAAGCAATGTCAAAGGCTTCACACATGCCCATAGAACTGCAGCTCACCCAACCTAAAACCCGCAATAGAAGGGAAAACTCATGGTTCGTGGTTGCCCAGTAACAGTTGAAGTAACCCAGTAACAGTCATGGTTGCCCAGTAACAGTTGAAGTAGCCCAGTAACAGTCGTGGTTGCCCAGTAACAGTCCCTTCTGCTCCGCAGGCGTAAGACGGGTAATAGTCATGGTAGAGCAGTGACAGTGGTGCAGTAACAGTGCTTCATCCCTCCCAGGCGTGTAAGAGGGGTAATGCTGACGTGGTGCGCCTGCTGCTGGAGTACGGGGCAGACTGCAACATCACCTCCAAACACAAGAACACAGCCATGTACTTCGCCAAGGTCAGCAACAACATCATGGTTTACGACCTCATCAAGGACCACATACAGATGTGAGTGCTCCAGCCTTCTCTCACACACACAATCACACCCTGTAAACAAAACACAAGCACAGTAGTACACACACACACACCCTGTGAACAAAACACTATACACGAAAAGACAATGTACTAACAAATCTAACAGCATTGATTTCCTTTTCCCTGGCCGGATTTGTTGATGTAAGAAAGACTCATTTATATTTCTGTGTCACACACAGGTTATCTAGTGTAGCAGAGGACACGATCCGTGCTTACTTTGAGTCCCGACTGGCCCTGCTGGAGCCTGTGTTTCCTCTAGCATGTCACAGACTGTGTGAAGGACCAGACTTCTCTCTGGAGTTCGGCTACAAGCCCCCTCCACACACACCTGCAGAGGGTAAGATGCACACAAAGACACAAACCCCAAACACAAACATTTAAGACTTGAGCGGAGTACTTTGACACTTTGTGAAGACCTTAGGACACCCTTTTTTTCTTCTCTCTCTTTCTCGCTCTCTCCCCACCCCTCTAGGCTCAGGCATTCTCCTCTTCATCTTCCACGCTAACTTCCTGTCTGAGATCTCTGCTCGGCTGTGCGGCCCCTGCAGCGTGCACGCTGTTGTGCTCAACGACAAGTTCCAGTTGCCCATCTTCCTGGTGAGATGCCATAATACATTCACAATACTTTGTCTATAACAACTACCACAGTAGAACTACTGCAATAACACATTATCACAGTATCAAGAAACCTGTTCAAAGATGACTCGCCCCGTGCTAACTGTGTGTGTTGGGCCTAACTATTTGTTTCTCAGGATAGTCATTTCATCTACTCCTTCAGCCCTGTGCCGGGCATCAACAAGCTGTTTGTACGCCTGGCAGAGTCCCCAACGGCCAAGGTGAGGCATGCTAAAACAGCAGTGAGGCTGGATGCCTTGGGGTCTCTCCCTCTCTCTCTCTCTCTCTCTCTCTCTCTCTCACACACACATCACATCAATGCAGTCTCACAATACATTTTTCATTTATTGATTATAGTCCTAGATTTCAGTTTACAGTAACTATCACTCGCTTGTCTCTAATGGCCTCTGGAATGCTCTCTCTCCACAGGTCAAGCTCCTTATCTGTGCATACAGAGTCCAGCTGCAGTGATTTCCTCCTCTTGCCCTGGTCAAAGGTCACAAGAACTCTTGACTGCTACCCACAGGACAGGAAATACTACACACACATATTAATATTTACACACAGTCATTTCAGTTGAACTCCCTTGCCACCCATGCCATCACATTTTGTTTGCTGTAGCTTTCTCGGATGGTATTTGTGGGAATGTTGGAGACTAAGCCCTGCAGCACCATGATGTCTGCTAGGCATACCGACATTCAGGGAATACCACCCCCTGCAGGTCTTTGTGGAGCACTGCAGACAGTCATAAGCCTCTTCTATGAATGGGAAGGGTTTTCCTTGTGCATCACTGTGATTAGAGAAGACGAACAGTTCATATGGGTGTCAGGGTTGTGAAGAGTGGAGCAGAAGTCTGTGGTTCTTTTTAGAACCGAACATGGATATTTATACAAAGCAATGTGTGGAAGGTCCCATTTACTGATTGCAGAGACTGGGAGTCATTTTGTTTTCAGTAACATTGTGCTAATCGCTTACCCAGTGTCTGCCTCCACCCATACACCTTGGGTTGTGCCTTTGTGTGTGATTGCTTTGTGCTTTTCTTTAGCTTGTGTTTGATACTGAATGTGTGTATTTTGGGTGTTTAAACAAGCTCACCTGGTAAGTGACTTGGGGGTATAAAGGAAGAAGTGCACTATGGGTACATTTATAGTGCTGCATCTTGACTGGAAGACTTGTTCAAGCTTACCCCAAAGTTTGTTTTACTTCTTTTTTTTGTGTGACTTTATTTTAGACCAGAATTCACCAGAGTTTATGATTATGTCTTCTGTTCATACAGGTGTCAGTAGGTTGGCATCTCCTGTTGTTTTTGCATTAGGCACTTTTGCCACAATGGAAGTGGGTGGAGTTATATAGCGTGTACAGTGCAAAGCTGCCTCAGATGTTAATTTACTTTAAGGGCTAAAAGGTCCGTCCTTAGGAAGCAGCAGTACTGCTAGAATTTAGAATGAGCGTTTCAGAGTTATCAGCTGTCCTTCAGTGTTCATAGATGCGTGTAGGAGTCCAGAGCAGCCATCAAGTCAATGTTACTTCTTGATTGTGACCATGCTGAGGAACCCCCTTAGCAACGTGCCATTGTTAACCTGTTAGAGGAAAAGGAAGGTTGGCCAGACTACCGGTTACATGAAGGAAGTGTTGATTGCTGAGGGGTGTTTGAGGATGAAGGTGCTCCATCCTGCCTTGATAATCATCACTGTTGGACTGGATTCTCGTCTCCTTCCTCAACCTTATCAATATCAGTGCGGCGCTGGAAAATGACACAAACATCCAAGGGCATAGGGGATCCAAGAGTCATGCTAAGATATTCAAATCTGTCTTTTTTTACATCAGATAATACTTTTCCAGCCATGTTTCTTTTGTTAGATCAGCTGTTTTCCATGTTTTGAAATCTCATTGTATACTAAAATCTCAAATGATAGTTGCCCATAATAAAGTTGAATATGCACATTTCCTACAAGTCTCAATGTTGCACAACGTGAGGGAGATGTTCTTTCTGTCTGTACTCGTGGTCCTACACATCATTTCTCTTGGATGTGGCATTGAAGAGAGCCTGTAGGATTCCAGGTTTAGATGTGCAGTAATAAAATGTACATATGTTTCAACATAAAGATATGGTCTTGGTATATGTGTATTCATTGCTGAAGACAAATATACTTGATATTAAGAGAATATTGCAGTTATGGTTTGATATTAAGATGGACACTGACTGTATGGTCTCAGGTTGTATGCACATTGTTTTTCTAGGCTCATCAGGAATTCTAGCCATACCAGTAAGACATGAAAACATTTGTTTAAATGCCTGCACCTGTTGGACATTGCCTGGTGTTCCTTTTTTATTGCACTGCATTAAATCAACCAGATTTGATCTGATAATTTACTTTAAGTGATACAGCCCTGTGTATAGTATTGTAAACGGAACATCATGAAGACCTCATCAGCCATGCAGTGACATACATCTGTACATATATATATATGCCCTGCACGCATCCTTTACCAATTCCACAGTTATTTGTAATGTGTTATTTCACCGCTTGGCAGAGTCAAACTTCGGGCTGTGGATGGACATGCCTCGCAGTCTAGGGCCAGTTTTGCATTTTGGAGATTATTATAAAGGGGCAAAATTAGGTCAAAGCAGGCGGATTCGAATCAACACTAAAACCAGGGACAGACAGGGCTCTGATTGATGTCGTCGTAGAATTCGTCAACTTCATTTGCAAGTAACACCCATATGCTTCGTCATAATTCGGTAAGTTTTCAAATGTAGACTGAACAGCAGCTGGTTGGTGTCTGATAAAACATAAAAGCCCATTGCTTCAGTCAAAATCACATGTATCTGATGATAGCGCACCTGATCCGCCATATTAAGCCGCCCTCTAGTTTAATGTGTATTTTACTTTTACTAGGCTACTGTCCGTGCTCTCTCTCGCTCTCAACATATCATGTAGTTCTACCTTGTCTTGTCCTCTGAGAGTTGCTCAAACAGGTAAATATCTAAAAATAATAAACGGTGCCCACTGGTCGTGCCTGTTTGGAGCCTTGTGTTCGAGGATTTATATCGTTTCATAAATAAAACATAGGCTACAACATGGGATGCGCAAACGTTTATATAATGTATCATGACCATATTACGCATTCATGTATTATCTTGACATGGAATACTGTTTTCTCCTTTCACTGAACAATTTTGTGGTCCAACCACCATAGATGTTTGTGTTTAAGCCTGAACGTAACCTAACCTCCTTCAACGTAGAAAAGCTGAATGCTGATTGGATCTCAACAATGTGGTTCATGCGACCACAAATTACGGTTCAACAAACAGACCTAGCTGCCGAAGTAAAATGCCCAGTCATTGTGGATTTAGTTATTAGAATTGCTTAATGGTAACACGGGAAAAAAATAAGTTATTGGTTACGGAGATAATATATTTGGGGTCAATTTAGTTGGTAACCGCACCGCTCTTGATTGAACAATGTGCGCTTGCGCGACGAAGGAAAACGAAAAGGATCCCGTTGGCAGTATCCTCCCACGCGCCGACAAGAACGTTGACGTTCAGGCGCATGCGTTCACCGGATTAGTGTGAAGGCAAGGCACAAAAGTGGCGCTATATCGTTTCAAGCCTTTACTCCGGTAAGAATTTCAGACACATTTTATTCAAATTTTTACGGTTTATTCTTCAAACTTTCAACAACTATCCAGGGATTCAGATTCCTGTCTAAGGACTACCTTGAGGCTTGTGGAACGCTTGAAAGTCTCATTTTGTAACGAATTAACAGTTAATTTGTACCCCTTCTGAGATTTTCTCCCCCTCTCCGCCGTGGCAGGGTAGTATTGCCACTGCTCCCACGTATTGTTTAGCTCGCACTCTAATGGCGGACGTGAGGCAGTGCTTCTTTCTGACGTAAGGGGGGCAAATCCGAGTCCGATTTGAAAATGTTATGTTAGCACCCCGGATGAGTTTACCATTCTACAGTGGGCTTTTGGTGATTTCAGAGGATGTTTACGATCCGTTTCCTCTCATAACAACACACAGCCGGGGCAGTTGGTTTGATGTGTAACGAGTAGCGCCCCCTCGGGTTGCCACGTGCATTTTCTCTGATTGCCCAGGGTGGTCACTCTGGGGTAACTTTCCAATTAAACGTTAACGTTACACAGGTATCACAACAATGATATATTTGTTCGGATTTTCAGGCTGTTTTGTATTTATTGGTTTATGTAAACCTAATAACAGCCATTTCTCACAGGATTGGGAGGAACTAGCCAACACACAACGCAGACTGTTTACAATTAAGCTAACAGTTAGCTAGCTACCTCATTTTATGGCGTTACTATGGGTTTGCGAATCGTCTTTTACAACGAATGTATACAAATAACTTTAGATCAATTTTTGGTATTAACAATGCAATGGCGCAGTCGCTGGCTCTTTTCTTGATTCGCCGCTAATCCACTGTCTGTGTGCGCGAGGAAGGCCAGGGGTGGGAACGGAACACTCTGAACTGCACATTTGTGTTTCTCAAGTTGGCTGTCTGACCCCCCATCTACCCCCTTCCTTCAGTTGTAAGGGCTGACCAGGTAACCATAATTTGTCATTGGTCCTAATCAATTTAAAGTTTTGTCTTTGCGAGTTTAATTATCTTCGAGTTGTGTGAGTAAAAGTGCTTCGACATGGGCGGGTGACAAACGAGGTTATCCGGTTGCCTTGACAGTGTGGAGCTTTGGTCCTCGTTGAAACAGAGGTCCTACCCGTGTGTGTAGTCAAGGGCACGGTCTGTGGATAGTTACCAGGGCCAAATGTGGTCGGCTTTTTCATGTTTCCACAGCCAGTGCTTATAATGCGGCGATCAGCTGTTGGATCGAATAAACTAGTCACAGGGCTTTAAAGAGGAGGGTTTTTCAATTCGCAGTGTGGCGGCTATAATGAGCAATATTTTACACCAGCTGGTTGGCCAGAAGATGCTTCATTGCGCATAGTACTAACAGTTTCCTAAGCATTACATAACATTACCGGATGGCGATACGGTGGAGAATACCAGTCTACAGTTTTTAACGCTTTATCTACCGCTTGTAGGATGACATGCGCACGGGATATGTGGTCAGGTATGATGTAATTAAGACCGTCACCCCCTCCCCCCAAATGACCCAACATTATTGCGAGGTGGCTGTTGTCCATTTCGGCTACTTTCACCAATATATCATAATTTGGACACCGTACAGACTCGGCGTGTGATGTTAAGCGTAGGCTGCATATTGGCTGTGTGGTCCAGCGGTGTTCAGATCGAATCTCTCATTGCGGGGCGTCACCTGTGATGGTACAGGCGGTGCTTGGAGGAAGGTTGCAACATCCAAGCCCTTAAGTTGGAGCTCTCGTCCACGTGAATGCAGTCTGCTTCATGGGGCTGCATTGCAGTCTGAAGGCTATTTTTTCCTTGGTGCATCAGTGAGTCTGCTTAGCCCAGTTTGAACTTGGACTTGGTTTATGATGGCAAAAATGTGTTATGGACCTGTATGATGTATTGTGTGGATAGGGATTCTGGTTGGGTTCCGTTGCTAATCCTAACCCAAAACTATAGCCAGCCTTTAAAGGTACAGTAGGTAAGCCTTAAAAAAAGTTTGTCCTCTATAAACGTGTAAGCTAAGCCCTCTGAGAGTTGTTTAGCAATACCCACTGCTCAGTGCCAGTGGAATTACAATTTCAAAATTTTTAGTGGCCCTCTACTTTCCTAACAGTTTTGTTCCAGCCAATCTGCTTCTGCTAGACTTGCCTTCTGCCTTGGTACATTTTGTGAAACCGACTGTCAATCAAATTTGAGCTGGAGGAAACCATGGATTTCAGACAAGAATTGGGGATGCCGTTTCTCATAGAATGTATTTAAAAATGTTACATATTGCAGCTTTAAACCACTACTGCATTGCCCGTTGGCGGCTAATGCAGTGCCCATTTATTTCTTGTGAGATCCATGACTCCATCACCTAGTGCAGCTCAACATGGCGGCAACCGTGTTAAGGCTTATTTATTTTTTGCGAATGTGAACTACTTCACACGCGACACTGCATGATATGCAACTTCATACAGTGCCCGGCTCTCAAGATAATCGACCCACAGACGGAGTTTCTTGCCTTTATTAAGCAATATGATGTTGAAATTGTATAGATTTCATAGGTTATGAAATATTCTGCTTTTGCCGTTGAGCATACTTCAACTGATCAACATGCCTGATTGTAAGGAATCCATTAACTGCATGAGTAGCTGAACATAATTTGGTTGCCTAGGCCGGCCTATACAAAATGTGTTGCTAACAGGCTAATTGGTTACGGTTTGTAAAATATCCTGTAAACAGTAGCATACTCTACTGTTCCCCATAGGTTAATGAGACAATTTAGCATTCGTCATCTATGGCATGAGTGAATGAATCAATGTAGGGGTCAGGCTGCGAATTAAGGGGGGGTTTGGAGAGGTCTGACCCCCCCTAATTAACACTTGGACCCCCCCAAAAAGGGGGCTGATACACGCCCTGGAGAAGAAGTTGACCCCCCCCCGTTTGTTATTGTATAATTCGCACTCTGGTAGGGGTGAATTGAGTCACAGCAGTGGTAGTTCCCTGGTGTCCTCAGCTAGCTCTGGCACACTTTGTACTGAGCCATGTTGTCGCATGTCAAAGAATTGTGTGTGTGGGGGGGAAAGGATGGGGCCTACTGTACAGCTCCACAAATTCTAAGAGACTGTCCTGGTTTGAGTCAATAAGCCTCCCATGATGCTAAGCTATGGACTGGTTTTAGCCAAGATGGCTCCCATGATGCCGAGAGCTACTGCTACTGGTTTGAGCCAAGATGGCTCCGATGATGCTGAGACACTGCTCCTGGTTTTAGCCAAGATGGCTCCCAGGGTTTTGAGATTTTCTCTGAATGGGGACAAGAGTTTCCATTCAGCTGTACTCCCATAGACGTCCTGTTACACACTTCAGTGACAAGCACAGAGACTTACTGTAGATTGTGAATAACTGTATTTGTTGTTATCTTGAGAATAACAGTGTATGTTGCATCTAGGATATATAACAGTGTAAATGCTGAAGGTTTCTAGATGCGCTGCAGGTGTGTGTGTGTATTATAGGCTGAAGATGTCTAGTATACATGCTGCAGGTTTCTGGTGTATGTGGAATGTGTCTAGTATGTTGCAGGTGTCTGGTGTATGTGGAATGTGTCTAGTATACATGCTGCAGGTGTATGTGGAATGTGTCTAGTATACATGCTGCAGATGTCTGGTGTATGACGGTGTATCTTCAGGAGGGACGCTGATCATCAGTGGTATTTTTCCAGATGGGGCCGTTCTGACCATCCAATAATTCATATCTGCTTACATTTGACATCATGTTCTCTGTCTACGTGCTCTGGAGTCTGGACATGGCTTGATATCTGTCTACCCTCTGAGAACAAGTCCCCATGGTTGTGGTGTGTGTGTGTGTGTGTGTGTGCGGTACATCGCTACGGCAACCACAGTAGCAGTGCTGCCAGGAGCAACTGAGCTGCTGTAGTTAATATAGGGGGAGGAGTGGGAGAGAGACAAAGACAGAAGTGAGGGGATAGGTGTGTAAGGAGAGGATATAGGTGTGGGGGTGAGAAGAAAGGATGTGTGAGGAGGAAAGCAAGGGTGGATATGTGAGGAGGAAACAGGATAGTGTGTGTGAGGAGAAGAGAGGCGTGTGAGGAGGAGAGAGGGAGTGAGGCTAGGCGTGTGAGGAGGAGAGAGAGAGAGAGAGGCTAGGCGTGTGAGGAGGAGAGAGAGAGAGAGAGAGAGGCGTGTGAGGAGGAGAAGGAGAAGAGAGAGAAGCTAGGCGTGTGAGGAGAGAGAGAGAGAGAGGCTAGGCGTGTGAGGAGGAGAGAGAGAGAGAGAGGCTAGGCGTGTGAGGAGGAGGAGAGAGAGAGAGGCTAGGCGTGTGAGGAGGAGAGAGAGAGAGGCGTGTGAGGAGGAGGAGGAGAGAGAGAGGCTAGGCGTGTGAGGAGGAGAGGAGAGCTAGGAGAGAGAGAGGCTAGGCGTGTGAGGAGGAGAGAGAGAGGCTAGGCGTGTGAGGGAGAGAGAGAGAGAGGCTAGGCGTGTGAGGAGGAGAGAGAGAGGCTAGGCGTGTGAGGAGGAGAGAGAGAGAGAGGCTAGGCGTGTGAGGAGGAGAGAGAGAGAGAGAGGCTAGGCGTGTGAGGAGGAGAGAGAGAGAGAGAGAGGCTAGGCGTGTGAGGAGGAGAGAGAGAGGCTAGGCGTGTGAGGAGGAGAGAGAGAGGCTAGGCGTGTGAGGAGGAGAGAGAGAGAGAGAGAGGCTAGGCGTGTGAGGAGGAGAGAGAGAGGCTAGGCGTGTGAGGAGGAGAGAGAGAGAGAGAGGCTAGGCGTGTGAGGAGGAGAGAGTGGCTAGGCGTGTGAGGAGGAGAGGGAGAGAGGCTAGGCGTGTGAGGAGGAGAGAGAGAGGCTAGGCGTGTGAGGAGGAGAGAGAGAGAGAGACTAGGCCTGTAAGGAGGAGAGAGAGAGAGGCGTGTGAGGAGAAGAGAGAGAGAGAGAAGCTAGCCGTGTGAGGAGAAGAGAGAGAGAGGTAGGTGGTTGGTTGTGTGTGAAAAGAAAGGATTGTTTGTGCGGAAAAGTGAGGATGGATGGATGTGTGAGGAGAAAAGAAAGATGGGTGTGTGTGTGAGGAGAAGAGAGAATCGTGTGTGGGTGGAGGAGAGGATTGGTGTGAGGGAAAGACGATAAGTGTATAAGGAAAAGGGTTTAAGGTGCTGCGTTGAGGAACAAAGGTAACTGAGAACATCCAGAGTAAGAAGTAGCAAAGAGAAGTGGGTTGGACACAGCACACCCACAGGTTAGTCAGTGGTACTGCAGACCTCTAGTATACCTATGTCTACGGCGCCTGGCTCTCTCCTATAGACAGCGTATGCTCATCAGGTGTGGCCTCTGCGCTGGTAAAAGCAATGTCTAGTGTCACCTGTAAACAAGGCAGCGTTTGAGAGGGTACTGGAGGAGTGAAGTCGAGGAGGAGAGTGGAGGCTGCTGTTGGCTGACAGACAGACCTAGACCCTCCTCACCAACGTGTGTTTTGTGCGCAACAGGTGGTAGTGTAAGAGATGGATGGGGAGTCGGAGCCCAGGCCCTCTCTGGAGGAGGAGCCCATGGAGGCCACTCCCTCCTCAGAGCAGACCACACCCCTCGATGGAGCCCAGGAAACGGTTGCCACAGCAACAGAGGAAACCCCCCGGGCCGTGTCGGACAACGACGACGACGTTGTGCTGGTGGAGGAGGCCCCCACCTCTCCCGTGGCCACACCCACGCCATCTGACGCCCCCGTCCTCGTAATCGCGGACTCCACTCAGCCCGCTGCCACGAGAACAGACGCCATGGAAACCACCACAGCGGCTTCACCCAGCCCCTCTAACGCAGCCCCCACAGAGCCCATTGTCATTGATGACGAGGAGGACCCTGGGCACAGAGACTCGTCCGCCTCAGTAGAGCCCACCCCGGCAGGCCTGGCGGAGGGAGGTACTGCAGGCCTCCTCAGCAGCACGGAGCCAGACTCTGAGATCAAGATCGCCAGCGTCACCACGCTGGGGCCCACCCCCACCGAGGGAAGCGTAACCACGGCGCCAGCCCCCGATGCAGAGGGGGACATGAACTTGAGGATCACCAGCGTGACGTCACTGCAGGCCGGGGGGGAAGGGCTGGAGAACGGCCTGCAGATAAGCAGCACCTTCAGCCTGAGCACCGAGGGAGCCGGGGCATGCAGTCCTGCCTCCTTCAACCCTGGCCGCGCTGGAACTGCCAGCCAGCCAGTACAGAACGGAGAGACCGGAACGCACCAGAGACCTGGTACTACACACACACACGCACAGGGTCACACCAGAGCCCTGGTAATACATTCACAGTGAGAGAGGCCTGGTACTATACACACCTGCCTATACATATACATGCATTCACACACATTCCCTCCTGTACTCCCAAACTTTCTATTTATGCTTGTCTATAGTTTCAGTAGCCTGACCTCCCTTGTGCTTGTGTTAGCCTCTGCTAGTTTCCTCTGCTAGTTTGCCTGATTTTCCTCTATGCTAGTTAGCCTGACCTCCCCAGTGCTAGTTAGCCTGATCTCCACTGCGCTAGTTAGCCTGACCTCTCCAGTGCTAGTTAGCCTGATCTCCACTGCGTTAGTTTGCCTGAATCCCACCTGTGCTAGTTAGCCTAACCTCCTCTATACAAGGTCATCTGACCAGTACAAGTTAGTTACGGTGTGCATGTTCTCCTCTCCACAGATTCCTGGATCTCGCAGTCCGCCACGTTTCCACGGAACCAGAAACAGACTGGTGTGGACTCCGCCTCCCCGGCCGCCTCGCTGCCCAAGCCCCCCGGCCCCGCCCCCTCGGGCTCACAGCCCCGCGTCGTCAAGGTAACCTGCGCCAACTGCAAGAAACCTCTGAGGAAAGGCCAGACGGCCTACCAGCGCAAAGGCTCCACCCACCTGTTCTGCTCCACCACCTGCCTCTCCGCCTTCTCACACAAGCCCGCCCCCAAGAAGAGCTGCACCATGTGCAAGAAGTAAGATGGTGATAATGGATGTCTGAATGACCAATGGGAAACAGATGTGGTACATGCATTAAATATATCTTTCTCCCATGTTTGTGTTCCAGAGACATCACCTCCATGAAGGGCACCATCGTGGCCCAGGTGGACTCCAGTGAGTCCTTCCAGGAGTTCTGCAGTACCGGTTGCCTTGGGGCCTACGAGAACAAGCAGAACCCACCCAAGTCTGCCATCAAAACAAAGTGCACCGTCTGTGGCAAGCTTACTGAGGTCAGTCTGATACGCAGCATTTCTCTTTCCCTCTTCCTCTATCTCTCTGTCTCTTCGTCTTCTCCTCTCCTCTTTCCAGTATGGCTGCCCAAGGCCCGGTTTCTCATCCAAGCCTTCAGGCTGGTGTCCATGGTTACTGAATGGAGAACAGTTTGCACCAGACAGGGTTGTTTTTCTATCGCACAATGGATCATTTATAAGGATGCCAACCCAACACCAGCTATATCTCACCCAATATCTACATTTGTCAGTGGTTCCTGCTTTCTATCCTGAGCATAATATATATGCTATAATATGACCCCCCCTCCTTACACACACCTGTGTTTGTCCTTCCAAACACAGATCCGTCATGAGGTGAGCTTCAAGAACGTCACGCACAAGATCTGCAGCGACTCCTGCTTCAACCGCTACCGCATGGCGAACGGGCTCATCATGAACTGCTGCGAGCAGTGTGGCGACTACCTGCCCAGCCGCGCTTCCGCAAACCACTTCCTGCTGGTCGACGGACAGAACAAGCGCTTCTGCTGCCAGAACTGTGTGAAGGACTTCAAGCAGGTAACCAGGGCCCTGCCACAGGTCTAGTAGGTGTACAGGGAAACTCCAGGGCTAGGGATGGGCGTTCATTTACATATGAGTGCTCACGTAAAATTATTGTAGATTACCCAAGTCTAACAATATCCCTCAAGCGAAAATGCAGCTAGGGGTTATATGGTTAGCCTACTTTTTTTGCGAAGACTGTAAAGATTAGCCTACATAAAGAGGAAATATATCCACATTAAAATTTTGCAATCGTTTAGTAATTGAATTGGCTTCTAAAAAAAGTTGTGGCTGGGTAACGTTTACATCTGCAGCCACATAGCAAACAGGTGGCATCACAACGGCGTCAACACTGCTAGCAAATAAGGTGACATGAGATTGTCTGTTATGTATCCTCTGCTTTCTCCTTGTGCAAATGGTTAATCATCAGACTAGTTGTTCTATGATACAAAGCAACAAGAAAAAAAGGAGAATGCCCATCGGTAACCAGAGCATCAGTGACTGAGGTTGTGTTGTGATAGTGACCAAAGAGACTAAATGTTAAGTGTTTTTCTACCACTGCACACCCTCCTCCACCTCAGTGCATACCCCTGTGTGTGAGCAGGCTCACGGGAAGCTGGCCAGCTGTAGCAGCTGTAAGACCATAATCAAGACCGGGGAGGTGATCCAGGGGCTCGGCCCCAGTGGCTCCATGGAGACCTACTGCTCCTCTGCCTGCATGAACAAGACCAATGTGCCCCCCGTCACCACCACCATCCTCAGTGATTCTGCAGCCGGGGTCCCACTCAGCACCCACCTCAGTGGAAATGGTATTTACTTTTGTGTGTACAACTCTGTGTTGGGTACTGCTGTATGTGTGTGGGCGAGAGAGAGAAGTTAATGTTAGGTGTGTCTGTTTGGAGTGTTTTTAATGTTTTGGAGCGTCTCTGATGCATGGTGTGTTTCTGACGTTGTGTCTGGGGCCCCCACCATGTACAGACTCGGAGCCCACGTGTCACTTCTGTAAGAGGAGCTCGTTGCCCCAGTACCAGGCCACGCTGCCGGAGGGAAACGTCCTCAGCTTCTGCAGCTCTCAATGTGTCACCAAATTCCAGGTACAGGCTAAGACCAGGACTTTGTAGAACCAAGACCATTCTAGAACCAGGCACTTGTAGAACCAAGACCATTTTAGAATCAGGGCCTAGAGATCAGAACTCGACTTTCTCCTGACCTCTCTTGCTATATCTCTCTCTCAGAACGCAACCATTCAGACGGCCACAAACGGACAGGCCCTCCTCTCGACCACCAACAGCATCCAGCTCAAGTGTAACTACTGTCGTGGGTCCTTTAGCCTGAAGCCAGAGACCCTGGAGTGGGAGGTAAATCCACTGACCATTGTACCCTAAACATAATCCCTTCCTCTGCTAGTTAACTGTTGTGTATGCGTGTGAGTGAGTGCGCTGTTGTCATGGCTGCGTGATGATGTGACGGGTGTGTTGCTGTGTGCAGGACAAGGTGTACCAGTTCTGCAGCAAGGTATGCTGTGAGGACTACAAGAAGCTGCACTGCATCGTCACCTTCTGCCACCACTGCCAGGAGGAGAAGACCCTGCACGAAACGGTCCAGTTCTCCGGGGTCAAAAGACCCTTCTGCAGCGAGGGTGGGTGAGGGAGGGAGAGGGTGGGAGAGGGGGGTGAGCGGTGGGCTAGTGGGTGTGGGGGGTTGAAGGGTGAGATGGGTGGTGTAATTCTACCATCACCCCCAAATCTACATCACACACAGATGGATTGGTCCAGTTTCATTCATGACTTGTTCTTTGCTGCCACTAGATGGTGTACTTTCATCATCCTACACATCAGTTCAGTTGCCCCCTTTTTATTGGAGGCTGGTCAGTGCCACGTTGCTGAACCTTGTCGTGTTAGATTCCTAACAGTAGTGGTGTGTCCTCCTTCCCTACCCAGGCTGCAAGCTGCTGTTCAAGCAGGAGTTCACCAAGCGTCTGGGGCTGAAGTGTGTGTCCTGTAACCACTGCAACCAGCTGTGTAAGAGGGGCATCACACGCCAGCTGGGGGGGGGTCACCAGGGACTTCTGCAGTGAGGCGTGTGCCAAGAAGTTCCATGACTGGTACCACAAGGTCCGCTCCCGCTCCCTTCACACCTACATGCTGCTGCTGAAGGATTAGATCCTGACTTGACTAAACTTCTGATGTGGTTGTGACTATAAATTAAAGGGTGCATCTGCACAAATTAGACCTGGAATTTCAATAGGTCGGCACAAATCCAAATGTTGATGAGAGCTGGCAAACTAGTCAGCCAGCTCGCTAAAGAAGTTACCAGGTTCTGTTCGTCCAGCAGACAAGGTGCTGTGGTACAGGTGTGAGAGGCCGTGTTTCCCTGTGTGTCCACTAGGCGGCGCGCTGCGACTGCTGCAAGGTGCAGGGAAACCTGACGGAGGCAGTCCAGTGGCGGGCGGAGATGAAGCACTTCTGTGACCAGCACTGTCTCCTAAGGTTCTACTGCCAGCAGAATCAGCCCATCCTGGTAACCCAGAAGGGCCCGGAAAACACCAGCCTGGGTGTGTTGTGGTGTTTGTATTTTGTGTGTGTGTGTGTGTGTGTGTGTGTGTGTGTGTGTGTGTGTGTCAGAAGGTTATGGTCTATAGCCAATGAATAGGTCACTGATGGAATTGGATATTTTCTGTTGACAGAGATCGGCATTCAAACGCAAGGAACCAAACTGGCGGTGAGTTTTAAAACCTGATTTCATTTATTGTCGAATAGCAGGATATTTTGTTACATCACTATTGACATGAATAGAAAGCATATTTCTTTCTCTTCAGTATTTCCTTCTCTTTGAATACACATCTTACACGTTTTAAAACGGGTACATGACTTGCAGTACTGGGATTGGATTGGCAATAATTGGAACCCTGAAATCAGAACACCTGAGGTTGTAGAACCCAGGGCAGGACTCCTCCCTCTGACCTGTTCCCCGTCCTCCTGCTAGATGCTGAACCAGGCTCCGGTGTCGTACGCGGCGGGCGGGGGCATGCTGAAGGACGTGAAGAACAAGGCTGTTCTCTGCAAGCCTCTCACCCTCACCAAGGCCACCTACTGCAAGCCTCACATGCAGAGTAAACACCTGCAGACAGGTAGGGGGGTTGGTGCTGTGGGGAACCAGTCACATCTGGTATTAGGACAGACCTAAAAGAAAATAAGACTCATGGTAAAGACACAGATTTATCATAGGCCTTTGAGAGCATTTGAAAACCAATCTAAGTGATGTTAAACTGGAAACTCATTCCTCATGCTGTCTGTGCTGTGCTCTGTTGTGTCTCTCCAGATGCAGACGATGGCGTTAAGAGGGAGTACATTCCGGTGCCCATCCCCGTGCCTGTCTTCATCCCCGTCCCCATGAACCTCTACGCCCAGCTCACCCCCACCCCTATCACGTTCCCTGTTCCGGTATGCGGCGCCTAGCAACAGCCAACCTCTACGTCCTGGGGAGTCACTTAACGTCTGCCTTCTAGATGCAGTTTTTGAGAAACTAGACAATAATGTTTCATTCAAATCTTAATATAGATCACCTACTTGATTAATATAATCACTAGAATCTAACTTTAATTGTATATCTAGCATTGGTTCACTGTGCCAGTCTCATGCCCTCTCTCCCTCCTCCTGAGCACTGTGCCAGTCTCTCATGCCTTCTCTCCCTCCTCCTGAGCACTGTGCCAGTCTCTCATGCCCTCTCTCCCTCCTCCTGAGCACTGTGCCAGTCTCTCATGCCCTCTCTTCCTCCTCCTGAGCACTGTGCCAGTCTCTCATGCCTTCTCTCCCTCCTCCTGAGCACTGTGCCAGTCTCTTATGCCTTCTCTCCCTCCTCCTGAGCACTGTGCCAGTCTCTCATGCCCTCTCTCCCTCCTCCTGAGCACTGTGCCAGTCTCTCATGCCCTCTCTCCCTCCTCCTGAGCACTGTGCCAGTCTCATGCCCTCTCTCCCTCCTCCTGAGCACTGTGCCAGTCTCATGCCCTCTCTCCCTCCTCCTGTGCACTGTGCCAGTCTCATGCCTTCTCTCCCTCCTCCTGAGCACTGTGCCAGTCTCTCATGCCCTCTCTCCCTCCTCCTGAGCACTGTGCCAGTCTCTCATGCCCTCTCTTCCTCCTCCTGAGCACTGTGCCATGTGCCAGTCTCATGCCTTCTCTCCCTCCTCCTGAGCACTGTGCCAGTCTCTCATGCCCTCTCTTCCTCCTCCTGAGCACTGTGCCAGTCTCATGCCCTCTCTCCCTCCTCCTGAGCACTGTGCCAGTCTCTCATGCCTTCTCTCCCTCCTCCTGACCACTGTGCCAGTCTCATGCCCTCTCTCCCTCCTCCTGAGCACTGTGCCAGTCTCATGCCCTCTCTCCCTCCTCCTGAGCACTGTGCCAGTCTCATGCCCTCTCTCCCTCCTCCTGAGCACTGTGCCAGTCTCTCATGCCCTCTCTCCCTCCTCCTGAGCACTGTGCCAGTCTCTCATGCCCTCTCTCCCTCCTCCTGACCACTGTGCCAGTCTCATGCCCTCTTCCTCCTCCTGAGCACTGTGCCAGTCTCTCATGCCTTCTCTCCCTCCTCCTGAGCACTGTGCCAGTCTCTCATGCCCTCTCTCCCTCCTCTGCCCAGGTGCCTGTGCCTATCTTCCTGCCCACCACGCTGGCTGGTGCGGAGCAGATCATCAAGACCATCTCAGAGCTGAAGGGCGAGGTACCCTCTGACCCCTGCGAGGCAGACCTCCTCGCCATGGCCCATGTGATAGCAGAAGACCAGAAGTCAGCTACAGGAAGTGTTTCTCCTCAGCTTCCTGTTGTCCCTCCATGCTCTCAAGGTGCTGCTGTAATTGTTTGTTACTGGGTGACTATTTCTGACTGCTAACAGCAGTCTGTTACTGGGTGACTATTTCAGACTGTAACATCAGTCTGTTACTGGGTGTGTTGCAGATGTCAAGTGTGTGAAGGTGAAGAATGAGAAAGGAGGAGGAGAAGAAATAAAGAAAGAAGGCTCCAACAGCAGCAGCTGTGAGAAGGAGGAGGAGGAGGAGGAGCAGAAGGAGGAGCAGAAGGAGGAGCAGAAGGAGGAGGAGGAGGAGGAGGAGGAGGAACAGAAGGAGGAGCAGGAGGAGGAGGAGCAGAAGGAGGAGCAGGAGGAGGAACAGGAGGAGGAGCAGGAGGAGGAACAGAAGGAGGAACAGAAGGAGGAACAGAAGGAGGAACAGGAGGAGGAACAGGAGGAGGAGAAGTATGAACCGGACCTGGACCTGGAGAAGGACTTCCCTCTAGGTAAGGACCCCTCTGGCTGCCTGGCCAACCCCCTCTAGACACAGCTGCTCCAGATGCTGAACCCTGGTGTGGTATAGTGAAGAGGTTGGTCATCACCACCTGGTCACATGATGTCTGTAGAACAGTACAGTAGTACATAAGCATTCCTGCTGGTGTATTTCTGGCTTGCCTGCCCGTCCTGTCTGAAATGGAAGGGGGGAAGGGTATTCATACACACACTTCTGGTTCGGAATGTACCAGAAATGAAGCTTCAAACTAGATCTCAACTAGAGAGGTATCTACTTTGGTCCACTAGGACCGACCATCCCTCACTCCTAACCTGGCTCTGCTCTGGTAGGTTCTGTACAGTCTGGTCTAACCTGGCTCTGCTCTGGTAGGTTCTGTACAGTCTGGTCTAACCTGGCTCTGCTCTGGTAGGTTCTGTACAGTCTGGTCTAACCTGGCTCTGCTCTGGTAGGTTCTGTACAGTCTGGTCTAACCTGGCTCTGCTCTGGTAGGTTCTGTACAGTCTGGTCTAACCTGGCTCTGCTCTGGTAGGTTCTGTACAGTCTGGTCTAACCTGGCTCTGCTCTGGTAGGTTCTGTACAGTCTGGTCTAACCTGGCTCTGCTCTGGTAGGTTCTGTACAGTCTGGTCTAACCTGGCTCTGCTCTGGTAGGTTCTGTACAGTCTGGTCTAACCTGGCTCTGCTCTGGTAGGTTCTGTACAGTCTGGTCTAACCTGGCTCTGCTCTGGTAGGTTCTGTACAGTCTGGTCTAACCTGTCTCTGTCCCCACAGCGTTGGGACAGCAGGCCGTGCAGGATGGCGTGAAGGAGGAGAAGGGTCCCAGTGTTCCAGCCGAAAAGGAGACCCCCGGACCCCGCCCTCAGACACGGGTGCGACACACTGACTCCGGCCCAGACCCGGCTGTTCACATCCTGATACTCAGTCATTGTTTTTCCGTATTATATGGACATGTAATGTACTCAGAGCCAGGGGCGGACTGGCCATCAGGAATACCGGGAGAATCCCCGGTGGGCCGACGGGGTTGGGATGGTCCAAAATACCAGCCCACTGCCATCACTAACCGGCCCTCTCTCTGACCATCACCTCCAACTATTTTTCATATTACACGGCTTGAACACATAAATTGCTCTAGGACCTTAATAGTCTACAATCGCTGACTGAGTTTTATACTCCTCCTCGCGATCTGTATTTAACACTCATCGTGCCTATTTTTAGAAATTTTCCGTGCCTAATTTCTTTGTAATCAACCAAAATAATGTTAAGTGTATGGTTATTTTTCCAAGTAGGCCAATGGTCGACGCGTGCGATGCATTGAGTGGGCCACGCGCCGTGTATTGAGTGAGTGGGCCGGTCAGTGACAGTAACTCCCGGGCCACTTTTTTCCCCCAGTCCGCCCCTGCCCAGTGCTATGACTTGCCTCTGTGGATCTCACAAAAACTTATGGGCCTGGTCTCACTGTACATGGGTTTTGGTTTCAGGGACTGAAGAGGCGTGCGGTCGAGGCTGAGGCGTCAACGCGGTCCCCGCTCCCTTCAGGCGGCTTGCCGGCAGCGTGCTGCTCGCTGCCCCTGAAGGCGCGCTACGGCCTCAACGCCTGGACGCGTTGGGCGCTGGCCTCCAAGGAGCCGTCTGCCAACGGCAACGGGAAGGACAACCCCAAACGTGAGTCTGCGGGGAGGAGGGGTATGACTGGGCTTCGGGGAGTTCATACCATCCTTGGTAATGTCAGGCTGGAGGTGTAATGGCCGCATCTCCATATCTCTCCATGTATGTTTACCTCTCCATGTCTTCATTCGCCCACCTCCAGGGGCGCTGGCCCGGACCAGTCTCCTCTCCCTGAGCGTCCCGGAGCTCAACCAGGCCCTGGCGCGCTTCGTCAGCGAGGTGCGCCGGCCCAACGGAGAGCGCTACGCCCCCGACAGCCTCCTCTACCTCTGCCTCGGTCTCCAGCAGGTCAGTCCTCACGTCCTCTCATGATCTCCTCTCATATCTCCTAGCTCCTCTCATGACTCCTAGCTCCTCTCATGACTCCTAGCTCCTCTCATATCTCCTAGCTCCTCTCATATCTCCTAGCTCCTCTCATGACTCCTAGCTCCTCTCATATCTCCTAGCTCCTCTCATATCTCCTAGCTCCTCTCATGACTCCTAGCTCCTCTCATGACTCCTAGCTCCTCTCATATCTCCTAACTCCTCTCATGACTCCTAGCTCCTCTCATGACTCCTAGCTCCTCTCATGACTCCTAGCTCCTCTCATGACTCCTAGCTCCTCTCATATCTCCTAGCTCCTCTCATATCTCCTAGCTCCTCTCATATCTCCTAGCTCCTCTCATATCTCCTAGCTCCTCTCATATCTCCTAGCTCTTCTCTTTTTTAGCTTTCTCTCATATCTGCTATTTAGCTACTTCCGATGAGATACAGTAACGGTGAAAGTTTTGTTCTGTGTTTTAACGTGTCCAATGATTATACCTTATTGCTGTTCACATCCTGAAAAACAGTGTTGACTATTGAAATATGAGGACACTTGGCCACACAGCTAATATCTTAAGTCATCTTATACATGTGAGATCTAAGCGGTGTGTGTGTGTGTGTGTGCAGCACCTTCAGAACCGTGGGAGGAAGGATGACCTGTTCAGTGACCCCGGCTACCAGAGCTTTGGAGAGGAGCTCAACAAGGTCCTGAAGGCCTGGAAGCCCAGTATACTGCCTGATGGTAAATGGTTTAATCCCTATGAATTCACCAGGCTTTTAGAGGGACGCCCGTCTCCATCACTCCCTCAGTCTGAACTTACATTTTTTATTTACATACTTGAGACCGTGTGGCCTGCAAATATTGCAGGTTCTCCGTCAGTGTTACTGATTAGCTGCTGGTTATGTGTTTTACATTACATTTGACCTTTTATTCATTCAGCAGATGCTTTTATCAAAAGCAACATAAAAATTGCGTGAAAGTACAAGTAAAAATCAAGGATCAAAAGTACATTATTGAGTAGCCACCAAAATAACGTTAATGATCGCTTTGTATGGTGCAGTACTAAATCTCAGCTACCAGGTACAACAACAGAAATGGCTAAACGACAGTGCAACAATAATATCTGAATGAATAAAGGATTATTCAAATTGAGCAGTTGTGGTACTGGGGGTTCTGATTTGGAGAATGTTTGACTCAAGCTTTGTGTGTGTGTGTGTTCATTCAGGCTCCCGCTGGAGCCGTGTGGAGGAGCAGAGCCTGTGGAGCTGCAAGGTGTTGGGGGAGCACAGCCCCCCAGCCCTGCTGCGCTCCCTGGTCTACCTCAACACCAAGTACCTGGGCCTGCACACCCCTGAGGAGCACCTGCGGCTGTCCTTCAGCAGCCTGTACGCCCCCGACCACACCGACCCCACCACGCAGCAGACCTCCGTCTGCATCCGGACGCCCTCCAGACCCCGGGAGCACAGCCGTGAGTCCACACACACACCTACCATACATGAATGTGATAAGCCTCACACACACACTCACCCCTGCAGTACCGGTCTCCCCCATAGGGGGTGCTCATGCTTTTGCTCCTCCTGTTTGCAGTACAACCAGCGTCCAAGAAGAGGAAGAGAGGAGACGAGGGCGGAGCCCCGGAGAACGACCCGGACGACGCCTCGGGAAGCCCCGCCCACTGTCCCCTCAGGAAGGAAGAGTGTCGGCTGTATGAGCTCTACCGCTCCAAGTGGTCAGTCATCCCTCCCTGGACACCACCGCACAGATCTCTGTCCCTCCCGCTTTCTAGCCATCCTCTCCCTCCCTGTTCTGTTCTTCATCAAGGTCCAATGATTATATATCATTGCTGTTCACATCCTGAAACAAGCTGTTGACTGATGGAATATGAGGACACATAGCTAGCTGGACACACTATTACCAAGTTAACATTTATTTGGTTATCTGTGTTAAATTGCTGGGAAAATAGATATATTCCTATTGTTAATTACCCCAAAAAATAGTGATACATTTAGCCTGATGGATTTTCAAATGAATCAGCCAACTCTCTCCCCCTCCCCTCTCTCTCTGCCCCCTCCCCCCAGCCCGGAGTCTCTGAGGTCCAGTTCTGATTTGTTCTACGTTCAACCAGAGGAGCCCTTCAGCCCTGACCGCCCCCTCTGGTTCAGCTCCGCCCCGCTGGGCCGCCGAGCCCTGGAGCTCCTCCTTCCCCGCGTGCTCCTGGTGAAGGAGGTCAGCAGAGAGACACGCCCCCCGGAGGAGGAACGAGGGGGGGAGGAGGAGTAAGCCGTGTTCTCCATCCCCGATTCCATCCTCTTGGTTTCGTCTCCCTCTCGCCATTCAGTCTCCATGGCAACATCACCTCCCCATCTCCATAGCGACATCCTTGCCCCCCCTCCCAACCAAACTGATCTCAGGCCAGCTGTGAGCCCGCAGCGCGTGGAGGCTGGAGGGGCGAGGCAGGACAGGAGCTCCAGAAGGGACACACGGAGCCCCTGAGAACTCAACGAGGACGAGCTGTTCTGAATTACAGGGATGACAAGGAAGCACCTTGGGGAAACGGACACCATCAACTGCTGCTTTTCAGCCCATAGGACGAGCGGTGTGAACGTTATGTAGCATTAATTGCAAGGCCCAGATCGGGCTTGTTTGAGGTGTACATAGTTATGGAAATATAGGACGTGAGGTGGAGCAGACCTCTGGATCCACCTCAGTGTTGAGCCATGAAGCCTTTTAATAGATGATATTTATTTATTGCGGTTGATTGGTCTTGGTTCAAGTGTACCTTCTTTTGGGTTCCGGATTGTGTGTGTGCGTGTGTGCGCGCGTGCGTGTTGGAAATGTACCGCGTGTGCCATTTTTTTTCTTCCCTTCGTTCATAGCATTAAACCGCGCTGCAGCCCTGCTCCTGTCTCTTCTTACTGTGTGTGTGTGTGTGTGGGGGGGGGGCAGACAAGCACTAAAAGACTAAAGATGATTCAAGACAATTTTGTGTGTTTGTGACACATTTTTTTCTTTGTTACTGTACGTCCTATGTAAGCTATCCCATGTTAAGGATTTAGTAGACGTAGTCCCTTCTGCATTACTCTGTTAGTTGCAGCCCCGTCACAGCAGTGAGACTCCTGGACCGTTCACTGCAGCGCTGCAGTCGTGAACGCGCTCCACCCGAGGTTCCTTCCGCAGCCCATTCCCCCTCGTAGGCACCCTGGGACACCAGAGGCACCCTGGGACACCAGAGGCACCCTGGGACACCAGAGGCACCCTGGGGCACCAGAGGCACCCTGGGGCACCAGAGGCACCCTGGGACACCAGAGGCACCCTGGGACACCAGAGGCACCCTGGGACACCAGAGGCACCCTGGGACACCAGAGGCACCCTGGGACACCAGAGGCACCCTGGGATGTTGTTATTTATGGCGTTAAAAAAAAGGGAGTGTTAACCTTTTTTTCCATTTTAAGTTGTGTTTTTTTTCTATCAATAAATTGCAAGAGAATACCTCCTTTTTTCATGTTCAGTCTTGTGTAGGAAATGGTTTCGTTTGAATTGCCACCCGCCTGCGTTGCTGTGTTTAAGTCCTGCTGTGTCTCCGTCAGCAAGGTGGGAGGAGGAGAGGATGCTGGGTGCCGAGGCTGCCTCTGGTGCCTGTCATGAATGTGCCTATCTGTGTGTCATGGAAGTCCGTGTGTTTGTGTGGCCATGTGAATTGAGCCTGTTGCAGTGTGTGGGCTGACCTGCCAAATTATTAAATAACTTCATTTTATCTTTATTTCTGAAAAGGAAAACCCTGTTTGTCTTTCCTCTAAATGTTCGGCTGTGCCTTTCCTGTGTGGTGTGTACAGGACGGGTGGGAGGTGAGTGTCACCTGTTACAGTGCCATCAGGTCTGTAGCTCCGCCTCCCTGGAGGCATGACCAGGACAAAGCACCTCACACGAGGGCTGGGTTTACATACAGGGCCTGTGACTGGAGGGCTGGGTTTACATACAGGGCCCGTGACACGAGGGCTGGGTTAACATACAGGGCCCGTGACAGGAGGGCTAGGTTTACATACAGGGCCTGTGACTGGAGGGCTGGGTTTACATACAGAGCCTGTGACTGGAGGGCTTGGTTTACATACAGGGCCTGTGACTGGAGGGCTGGGTTAACATACAGGGCCTGTGACTGGAGGGCTAGGTTTACATACAGGGCCTGTGACAGGAGGGCTAGGTTTACATACAGAGCCTGTGACTGGAGGGCTGGGTTACATACAGGGCCTGTGACACGAGGGCTGGGTTTACATACAGAGCCTGTGACTGGAGGGCTGGGTTTACATACAGGGCCTGTGACACGAGGGCTGGGTTTACATACAGAGCCTGTGACTGGAGGGCTGGGTTAACATACAGGGCCCGTGACAGGAGGGCTGGGTTACATACAGGGCCTGTGACTGGAGGGCTGGGTTTACATACAGGGCCCTATGACAGGAGGGCTAGGTTTACATACAGGGCCCGTGACTGGAGGGCTGGGTTAACATACAGGGCCTGTGACTGTTGTCTGTATGGTAACAAGGTGGTAGATGTGTCGCCCTGGCGACAGCCCTTATCTGTGAGAGTGTGTCGTCTCGTATTCCTAAACATGTCAGCAGCTGGGGGCAGTTTGGTGTCCATGGAAACGAGACAACGCTTTACCATTCGGACTGATACATAACATAACACATAGATTAGCATTTAGTTGATGTGCATATGAATTGTATAATAATTTTAGAAGTATGATACAATGCCATTGTATCATACATGAATTCCATTACAAATATTGAATGTCAATGACAATATCGAATTAAGATAAATTGCCTAATTTCTGGAACATAAAATAGCATATGAAGTAGGACAGTAAGGACTACGCTAGCTTTCTACTTGAATAATGCTCAGATAAATTACGTTTTATGCCAGTAGACCACAGCCTGCCAAAACGAGTTAATCGTGAACTTTTAACAATTATTCAAACTTGGTGATGTTGCAGCGTATTCACGATAGAGGGCGCTATACCCCAGGCTGTTCATGCCTTGTTGACCAGTGTACGGTTAGATAGGCAGAAGACCCGCTCCTTTATCCAGGAACATCCCAGCATAGTGTTCAGATATTACCCAGCATCCCCAGCTGCTGCTACGGCACAGTCGTCTGAAAGTGTTCCTCTTTTGTGTGACTGACGCAAAGCAGTTCCCATTAAACCCAGACCCCCCCCCCACACACACACACACACACACACCTACCTACCCCCACCCAGTGGCCCAGCCTGTGTACAGACTTCCCTCCCTGACACCTGTCTAAATCTTCAGAGGAAGGATATCATCTAAATCAACTTCACTTTCATGCAAAACGTTCTAAATAGTCTCAGATCAGGCCACTTCATGTGCATTTTTCACAAAGGTGTGACAAACCCATTTTTTGAAGAGGCAGCTTTTTTCTTTCTTTCCTATCTGTTAGAGTTGGCCAGACTCCAATAACTTGTCCCATTGATCTAAAGCTAAAACGCCCTGTGGGCACTCATAGACAGCTCTGCGAGAGAACGAGGCAGGGAGAGAGAGAGGGAGAGAGAGAGAGAGCGGGCGGGCGGGTGTAAAAACATTTTTTCACCCTTGTGTTTTTTTTGTTTGGGCTCAATCCCCGGTTCTTTCAGGGGGTATAAAGGAAGTGCTGGGCTCAGCAGGGTTGTGTGGGACAGGACTGAGGCAGAGCCAGCGCCAGACTATAGGTGGCGATTAGGGCCTCTAATGTGCAATGAATCCTTTTCGAATCACATGATATGAACTAATGTCGCCATTTAATGATAAAACAACAGCGATGGGGAGGGGCTGGGGATGCAGCTGCAAGGGTGGTGGGGAGGGGGAGGCGGGGAGTTACAGCTGTAGGGTGCTGGAATGGATGACGACTACATTTGTAACGTTGTGTCCCTCGACCTGTCTCAGACTAACCAGCCACAGGGGAAAATGTGTGTTCAGAGTTCAATACGAGAGAAGTTCAGGACGCAATTTCTCAAATGCCATATCATAGCCACGCAGCCATATCATGGCCACAAAGCCAATGTGTGTATTGTCCTGTAGCAGGTGTTGTTTAAACGTCACTGACCCTCCTAACAAGCCCGTCTGAACTGGACCTCACCACAGGGTCTTCATCGGCCCACCATCATGAAAACACGTAGATGGTCTTTTGATCCCTGCTGTAACCTTGGAAGGCTGGGCTGAATGCTGTTTGTGTGCTCGGGGGGATTAGGGTAAATTTAGGATGACATATCCCTAATTAGGATGGAAATAGAGGAGTTCTCCTCCTCTACATGTCCCCCAGCCAAAAGCTTGCCCGTGTTGGATAGGGTTGTTTAAAGAATAAGGTATAAAATAAACTATCGTACTGTACACTATATGAAGTTCATTTATATAAAATGGACCAGCTTGCTGTGAACCATCCACAAGTGTTTACATTTGACTCAATTGGCAGATCCCTTTATCCAAAGGACGTACAAATAGTGCAAATAGAAAATACAGTAGAGGATTAGAGATAAGAAGAGCATAGTTTTAACAGTATCAGTGATTAGAATCAAGGAACTTATTTACTTGCCACAGTGTAAAATATGAATTAGAAAAATGTGGGAAAACGTAATGGACTCAGAACTGAATGTCATTTTGAGTGGACCACCAGCCCTGGGTGGCGCACATGTTCTCGTCATAGCCTGCAGGTGTCTTTGTTGGGATAACCTGCCCTTCAGACAGACTTAGTCTGCAGACAGACCTGCCCTCCAGACAGACCTGCCCTCCAGACAGACCTAGCCTCCAGACAGACCTAGCCTCCAGACAGATCTAGTCTGCAGACATACCTGCCCTCCAGACAGACCTGCCCTCCAGACAGACCTGCTCTCCAGACAGATCTGCCCCCAGACAGACCTGCCCCCCAGACAGACCTGCCCTCCAGACAGACCTAGTCTGCAGACAGACCTGCCCTCCAGACAGACCTGCCCTCCAGACAGACCTAGTCTCCAGACAGACCTGCCCTCCAGACAGACCTAGTCTCCAGACAGACCTTTTCTCCAGACAGACCTGCTCTCCAGACAGACCTGCTCTCCAGACAGACCTGCCCTCCAGACAGACCTGCTCTCCAGACAGACCTAGTCTGCAGACAGACCTGCCCTCCAGACAGACCTAGTCTCCAGACAGACCTGCTCTCCAGCACCTGGACTGCTGGCTTCCTCTCTTCACAAGCCCCACCCCTGTTGCCAGCCACACCAGCTACACCAACTACACCAGTCACTCAAATCTATGCTGAGAATCATCACACTAATGCATCTGACAATACTACTGTTCCAATGGACAATATTGCTATGATGACCTATTGTGGCTTATTACTGTCATGAACAATAGGATCAAAAACAACAGAACGTACAGTGTCACTAGTGAAATCAGTCAGTCAGGCCCTACAGTTTGTCTTTGAGGTCTGAAGTGTGTAGTGGAAGCCATGGGCCGGACCCAGTGAACTGAAGACTACAGTCCTGAAATAACCAGTAGTGGAGTGAAGTATTTGCAGTGAGGCCAGAGTGGTGGCTTGGTGATTAAAACCTATAAATACCCCTGTCTGTTCTGGGCTGTTGTCTCAGTGGCCCTTGTGCCGGGCCCCCTGCCAGCGTTGCAGTCTCCCAACACTTCCTCACCCCATAGACCTCTCACCCCCTCAAGTCCCCCCCCCCACACCTCACTCCCTAGACCTCACCCCCAGGACTGCTTTTGTTAATAGGAACACCAACCCGCAACAACACCCCCCTGTTGATCCAAGTACAGAAAAAGATTCTGCCTGACCCCTTTGATTCATGTTCCATGGGCCAGGTAGAATTAATCTCGTGTTTGTGGGGCCAAGTAGATTTTCTAGTGTTTTGGGGTCCCCTCGTGTGTGTGACTATCACAGCCGCTTCAGTGTATATAATAATGTGTGGACGTGTGTTTCCAGTTAGGGTCTGCATTCCCTCCCTGCCTCCCCCTAACTCACATCTCAATCACATTCTCACGTCTTCTGCTGGAATTCAGAATGAGGTAGGGACCCGCTGAAAGATTTCCAGGAGTTCCACTCCTCTGAATGATCAGGACAACACCAGATATATGGTACAAAAAGTTTATTTAGTAGCAGTTTTGTAAACATTTGAGGTAAATGAACATTTACATCAACTTGTTCTTACAAAATGTCATACACAAGGCACTTCTGTTAAGACAGTATTTAAACAGGCTGGTGTTGTAGAGGGTTCCCTCCCTGACTGGCCAGAGAAGTCAGGCTGAGCGTGAACCTCGTCAGGAACCTGGGATGAGGTACTCAGGACTGTGAGAGATGAGGGAGGGAGGGAGGAAGGAAGGGGAAGGAAGGAGAGAGCAGGAGAGGGGAAAGGATTGAAGGGAGGGGCAAGTGACATTAGTGGGACTGAATGTTGTCAATGTTGTTAATGTTGTCAAACTCGGGAAGCCAAAGAGCAGTTGTGTAAAGACTTTGTGAGCATGCACTGAATACTCACTGATAATACTCTTCCCAGTGTTGAAGATTCAAACTTTTTATTGTATTATAACAATTGATATTGTGTCCCTACTATATAATGGTTATAGCAATACTGCCTTTAATTTAAAGAGACACAAGGTTTTAATGTTAAGACTTTAAGGATTATAAACATTGTCATAGCCTGGTGTCTTTTTATCTGCTCACCTTTGTCAAACAAGTTGAGCCTAAATGTGCAAATCTTTTATCTATTTACTAAAATGTAAACTTTAGGAACCAAAACAACAAATGCCGAACAGATTCTTGTGAATTGGTACATTTAAATAGCTTAAATTAAATTAAAATATAACATTGGGAACAAAGTTAACACTGGTTTCAGGAAAATAACAAAATGTCACAGGCAACGATCTAGTACTTTATTCCTGCGGTTGTTTTTAGTTTGCATTGCTGTAAGAGATCACACTTCCAGTCTCCTGTGTTCCCTTTATCTGAGACCTGGATCCAGCTTTCTTACCCATCATACACTGATCCTCAGTGGATAGAAGCCTGCTACGAGTGTGTGCCCGAGTGTGTTCCCCTTACACAGCATTCAAACTAAAGACACCTAGTTACCACAGCAGCTGTGGTCAAATCCACAGCATCAAGATTAACAGGACAATAACTGGGAGACAGTCTACAGCCTGGATTACTAACATCCTATCATCCATACTAACTAGCCATATCTTTTCCTTTGTACTTTTCATACCAGATATCTGTTTGCCAATCACAAACTAACAACAGACAGCAATTTATCATGATAGTTCAATTCTCATTTGAAAACAGCACTTTTCAGAATGAAAATGATGAAGTATCACATGTAATGTTTTTTTGATGGCAGAAATATTTAATTATTACATTTTATGTTATAACTGAATGTGAGATAGCAGTTAATGCCAGGTTCAATAAGCATTCAGTAACATGGTATTTGTCCATATTTGTTTAGGAAGTAAAAGTATTTTGGATTTTTTTTGGTGCATATCACTATGCTTTTTTTTGTGGCCGCCATAGGTGTTAATTTACCCGGAGCTGGAACTATGAAGGCCACCATCCAGCTGGCAGCATGGCAAAAGCTGGGCTCTGAAAGAACATGCTCCTCATCTGGCCCCAGATTCCCTCCACAGCAATGTAATCTAGTATCAAGTAGTAGCCATGCTGTCACTTTACCAAGCCCCCCTCTTCCCCACCCATGTATCACTGCACATTTCATATTGGGTATTCAGGAAGTCCTGGTGGGCATATACATATGCCAATTATCATGTAGACTTCACCACTGGTCTTGTCCCAGTATCCACAGTGTGTGACAGTACTGGAGCCTTGTCAGGATTCGCAGAAGGAATCAGGGACACCACCCTGCATACCTTGTCTCAGTAGACACCCAGTGAAACTGCTCTGATACAACAGTGTCTGCTGTATGTGGAGGATGAGGTGAACTGTGATCTACTGACTGTGTCTGAATCTGGAGGATGAGGGTGATATGTCGTCTACTGACTGTGTCTGAATCAGTGCGGCAATGCAGGTTCTTGGAGGAGGATGGTGATCTGTGATCTACTGATCTACTGTGTCTGTATCATTGAGTTGTAGGACACCTTCTACCTCTAATGTTCAACCTATACAAAAAGAAATGCCAAATATCTGATAGATGAGATATGACCTGGATGTAAAAAAGGAAGAGGCATGAGGATACCGAAATCAAGCATGCCTGGGTACCATGCAGGCGTCTGGGAAGGTTTCTCTCTAACACGACTACACAGCCAGGTCATTGGGCCTGGCCCTGATGCTGCTGCTCTTGCTGGCTCTGCTCAGCCTGCGAGGGTCTGCTGCCACGTAGACCGGGGGCTGGTGCATCAGAACGGTGGTGGTGAGGGGGCTGTCCTCCCGCTCGCTCTTCCCACCACTCAGGCTGCCAGCGCTGGAGCTGGGGCAGGGTGTGGGGGGAGGAGCTGGGGGCGGAGCTAGGGCAAGGTGTGGGGTTAGAGCTGGGGCAGGGGGTGGGGGCGGAGCTGGGGCAAGGGGTGGGGGCGGAGCTAGCACAGGTGGGGGCGGAGCTAGGGTAGGGGATGGGAGGGGCCCCTCCAGGAGGCGGCTCATTGCCACTGGAGGAGGAGGAGGAAGAGGAGGAGGAGGAGGAAGAGGCGTTCATCTCCCGAGTCTGCTGCTCAGTGGCCATGTTGGCCCAGTTCTGCTGCGCAGCCAGCCTGTGGTTGTTGCTGCTGATGTAGAAGGCGGAGCCAGGCTCTGTCAGCTCGTCCTGCAGGGGGGCCACAGGTGCCAGGAACGCCCCGCTCCCTGCCGGCACACTGGCATAGTTGGGGGGGGGGCTGATGGGGGCAGGGGCAGTTCTGCAGGCAGAGTCAGGGGACACAGGAGAGCGGTGCAGAGACTCCTGGTCGAGGGCACACTCGCTTGCCATCCCCTGTTTAACCTTCTTCCATCCCAGGTGATAAATCTCTAACAAATTCAGCAAAAGAGACACGCAAGCCACCACAAGCATAAATATGATAAAAATGGTCTTTTCAGTGGGCCTAGATATAAAGCAGTCCACGGTGTTAGGGCAGGGCCACCGGGCACACTTGTATAGGGGCCTCAGCTGGAAGCCATAGAGCAAATACTGACCTAAAATGAACCCCACTTCAAACAGGGTTTTGAATATAATATTGAACACGTACGTGCGCAGCAATGCACCTCGGATGCGAATCTTGCCATGCTCATCCCTGATTGGCGGCTTCACCTTCTTACCTCCTTTGCCTTTCCCTCCGCCCCCTCCGCCCCCTGCATCCCCACCGCCCCTTCCGTCCCCTCCCCCATCTCTGTATAGGAGTTCTTTCTCCTCCTGGAGCCTGTGGGCCTTGCGCAGCTCCTCCTCCTTCTCCCGGTGCTTCTCCTCCATCCGGACGATGTGCAGGACGTGGCCCAGGTAGATGAGCGTGGGCGTGGACACGAAGATGATCTGCAGCACCCAGAAGCGAATGTGGGAGATGGGGAACGCCTCATCGTAGCAGACGTTCTCGCATCCGGGTTGCTGCGTGTTGCAGGTAAAGTCGGACTGCTCGTCGCCCCACACCTCCTCCGCTGCAGCCCCCAACACCAGGATACGGAAGATGAAGAGGACCGTCAACCAGACCTTGCCGATAACTGTGGAATGCTCCTGGGCGTTCTCCAGCAGCCGTCCCAGGAAGCTCCAGTCACCCATGCTTCACAAGTCTAGCCTGGGGAGGAAGCACAGGTGAACAAAGGATGGAGAAGGAGTCATGTGAAGAAATAAGCTGAACATGTACAGCCCTTTCTCTAAATCTCCTTCTCGACCTATACCCCTCTCACCTAACCCTCCTACACCTCTTTCCTCCACCTCCACCCTCCACTCCGTCTACCTTACTACATTGCACAGAACTGTGGATCTTATTCCTGAGATTAGGAGGTTCTCTCACACACACACATTTTCCCCTTTCCACATACAGCAAATGACTATAATATGCACATCAGCTGGTTTTAGCAACATGTAAAAGATAAACACGAGGAATAAATCATTAATTGTCACCTATGAAATATTCTTCAAAGTAATAAAAACATTTGATGTCACCACAAAGCTTAGACACTTGTGTCTGAACAAATGAGGACTTTCCTACTGTATGTCACTACACTTCTTGTGCTGTCCCATTCTCTCTTTCTCTCTCCCTCTCTTTCCCTCTTTCCCTCTCTCATTTCATCTCTCTCCCTCCCTCCCTCTCTCTCTTTTTCTCTCTCTCGCTCCACTGCCCAGCAGGCATGTGCTGAGATCAACAATATAAAGTTCAAAAACAGCAGAGAGCTGATATTGTAGGAGTGCTGTGTACCCTGCTTCACCACTCCCACTGTATATCAGCTCCAGGCCATGGGGGTCACGCCTAATCATTTCACATTTACACCACACATATAATAAACATATAAAAGAATCCTCAGATTTTCCATGTAATTTTGTCATTGATAAACCAAAGAACTATTTACTAATCGAAATATTTATACTGTAGCAATATTTAAGACCTTCATGACACATTTATAGTTTTAACAAGAACCTAAAGCCAATACCTTCTAAACAAAATTAGTATTGCTCTAAGCACTGCAGTTGGTTATTGTAAAGAGGTATTTACAATTAAATCGGTGTAGAAGATAATAAGGGGAATAGATAATACGAAGGCATCCCAAAACATCTGCCAACACCAGTCACATGAGCCTTTGTTGCCCTTGTATCGTTTGTTTGGCGTTTTATGTCAGCCCAGCCAATATGAACTTGCCAGAAAATGCCCTGTCTCCTACTAAAACTGAAACAATAAGACAAAGAAATGGAAAGTGAAATGAACTTACTAAAGTGTTCTTGTGTCAGGGGTGATAAATCCATCGACTAGGGCTCAGAATATGTGACACCTGAAACGAAAATACAATTTCCATATTTACAACTACATATTTTATATATTTTACACACTTCAAATAATATTTTCTTCTGTTACAGCCTTTTGTAAATATAATGTAGCTTACAAGGTAACGTTGGAATTATTTTCAATAACTGTAGAAATTTGAACCGTAGTAGATTACTTCTGTTCTCTTCTGTTAGGGGTAATAATAGATCTCTCACTGAAAAACTAGCACGTAGGCTATAAATATTGTTCACCCATTATTGGAACCCAAGTCATGATATAAACAGAGCCGGCCCAAGGCATAAGAAAACTAAGCGGCTGCTTAGGGCCCCCGTGGCCACCAGAGGGCCCCCAAGAGCACATGAAATTACATCTTAATTTAAAATTATATATATTATGTTAATGGTTATTATACAAATTCGGAGGGGCCCCCAAATCAATTTTGCTTGAGGCCCCATAAAGGCTTGGGCCGGCCCTGGATATAAATATATGTAGCCTGGCGAAATCGAACCAGCACAGGACACAAATATATTTTGGGGGTCTTTATTCTGGACTATAAAAATGGTGTTCAGATAGATCATTAAAATAAAACAAAACCAGTATAGACCAAGATACTGCAGATACTATAGTATTACTATAACGTGTACACTATGCGTTTCTTTTTACTTAAGACTTTAGCGTGCAAAAATAACTATAGTGACTCCTGTATACACAAAGATAATTCACAATTAACATGTGTACATTGGTAAACAGATAAATGTATTGAGTTTAATACACATAACTTACTAACCTGTACAGATCCGTATCAAAGAAAATAATAGTTCTCAGCCATGCGGCTAAATCTGGACAATGTCTGCATACAGTATCTGTTAACATTCGATGAAACACTAACATCAGTTTACAACATTTTTTCGGGTTTATAGGCATCCATTACAATAAATGTTTACACATTGATATTTTATGCCAACAATGGACAAAATATACATATTTACCTTTTAACACAGAACCGAGACAAATGCGTGTTCAATGACAGTCAACATAGCTTCGCGCTTTGCTCCAGTTATTTCGCAGAGTTGCTTGCCCCACAGGTGATAACGAAATTCTGACAGTGCCATCTGGTGGCGTTAATAAGTTTATACATTGTCCCACCTGGCTACATATATTATGCTCTAAAATAATATGGACGCCTTTATCAGTAGCCTACATCATCATGTTTGGCGAGACGTTTCTAGCGTTGGAGGATTATTGGAGACAGTTTCAGATATAGGCTAAGACAGTTCAATTGTAAATTTGAAAACAAATATTGTTAAAAGTTTCATTAGTGATGCTGTTCTTTTATTTTAATTTATTTTTATCACCGAGGACAAACATGTATTTTCATATATTCCATTAATTACAATGAAATAAAAATAATATGATATGTGGTCAGATGGCCCGAAATTGAACAAGATTAATGTAATAAAGATAGTTTCCCACCGCATACGAATACGTATGCTATCTGCTGATTAAACCGGGACTTTAGTATACTTTGAGGCCATGTTTTGGATGTTTTCAAACAACAGCTGTTTTGTTTTTTTGTTTGTTTTGTTTTTCAGTTTTTATGCATGATGTTCTCCAGATAAAAGTACAGTCCATGATAAATGTAACTCGAGCCTTCTTTAAGGAAAAAACGGACTAATAAGGTTAAATACATCATAATTGATTAAGTGATATGTAGGCTTAAAGTCAACTTGGTTGAGCATAGTTCAAATACAAAGGTATGCAGCCTGTCAACTTGACAATACGGAGAGTACCAGAGCGTCCATTGGCACCATTTAAACGTTCCAACCTTTGTAATTTGTATTGTTTCGCATGGTTAATTTGGGGAAACACTAAATGAGCCATAATATTAATTAAATTGAATAGTAAATTTGGGCTACATGCATCACTCCATGAACTAGATGGAAAATTGTCAAAAATAAATATCTAATCAGCTTTTATCATACCTTAGACTGGAGATGCCCAACTTAAATATCGAAAGCAATATCCATCTGCCAGTGGAGCCATATTTTGAGTGCGTTGGATAGAATACAGGGCTCCCGACGTATAGCAGCAACCCTCCCCTCTCCCGTCCCCCAAACCTGGAGCCTCAGCCAGCTTACCAAACTCTTAAAAGCAGACAGCCAAGTTATTCATGCACAGACTTCTTCACTCGTGGACTGTCGTTCTAACTAGCGCAAGAAAAGCTAGTTTTTCTTGGAGTATTGAACTTGGGGTTCCGCGACTCGCAGCTGCCTCCCGTTCCCAGCCATCGCGTCTGCCACATTGTGTGACCATGCATGAGTGAAATCACTCATCACCCAGTACTCATACACGCCACGCCCCTGTCAACCTAAAAAATCATCACTCAAGCTTCGGTTGTGGGTTCTACTTTGGCAAACTGTTGTTTGTGTACTTGTTTTTTTCAGTTTGAAACCCGAAATAAGCGTCGTTAATAGGGCTAATGGTGTTGACAGCTGACAATATGAACCCTTATGTGAACAACTCACAGTGATTTATTGAAACAAACTGTTTTGTAGAGTTAAATTAAGTTGTGAAACTAAATAAACCCCTACTAACCCGATCAAAGCCCCCAAAAAACCCGCACCCCTCCCTCGGTTATTTACAGAAACACATCTTCACAGCTGAACAATAAATGCTGTACGTTTTAAAAGTGTATTAAAATGTATCGAAAAGTCTTAACAGATCATCGAAAATGGGGGTCAAAGTGCATTTAAAAAATAGGCTACAATAATCATCATCCCCTTGAAGCATGCAGTTAGAAACGAGATCCAGAACGTTAGTAGGCGTTATGACATGACAACATTAGATGTGATAACTGGGACCAGAGGTTTAAGGCTTTTAAACAAATTTTCTACACCTTCAAATTTGAACATTTTCATACATATTTTGGCATCCACTTACAGCAATCAAATTACATTAATATAAAACCAGAAATGAAATACAATCACAACAATCCACATCTACAAAAGGTTTTAAAAAGTAGCAAAGCCTTCTCGGAGTGCTTATTCACCACTGAGCCTGTGATCACATCCTCTTCCATCTACAGATAAAAGATTATTTCTACAGTTCATTGCCTGTTTACAGTGGACATGGTCAACTTGATCTGGCCACAACAAATGCTTCCGCCATGGTTGCTCACATTGAAAGGGTGAAGAGTGATTACTTTAGTGGCTAAATTAAGGCACCAGATGAAAGGTGACACCACCAGTTGTGATCGGTTCCTAAAGCTTCAGTCTCACCACTGGGGGGGCGCCAACACCTGTCCCACTGGCAGCACTATTTCAAAACCAGGGCCTTGAAACACCAATGGTTTGACCGTGTCCAATGTCACAACATCTATGGGACTTGCAGAGGTTGTGTGACTAAAGTAGTTGTCAGTGGTTTATGAAATCTTTAATTTGCAACAAAGAAAATGACTTAAGGCACCACAGAGTATTGCTTTGGTACATGATGGCTGGCAGCACTTCACAGTTAACTGGATCGCTGGTGGATGGTGCTGCTAGCATCTCTACTGTACGAGCCTCCTGTCTTTGACAGACTGGTGCTGCTGCACACGTTCTGCTGGAATAAAACACTCCCATAAACACTTACAAGCCAAGCAATCTTGAGATGAAGACTGCTGCTAAACCACCACAAGAGGGCGCTACAGACATATGATGCTCTTTAAGAGACCTGGGTCCTGTGTTTTATCAGGTGCATCAGCAGGATCAGTGGTGTGTGCTGACCCCAATAACAGCTCGGGAGAGCTGATCCTAGGTCAGTCCTGCTCTGAGACGCCTGGACACAGCAACAAAACGGACTGGTTCAAACACTTCACACTCTGATCAAACACTTCACACTCCGATCAAACACTTCACACTCCATATCCAACAGCCTAATGCCGGTATACATTCTAACACTACCATTCCCGGTGCCCTAAATAACGCTAGTTATTAGTTAGTTAGTTAGGGAACAGTTTGGAAAGTTGTGGAAGGTGCAGATACACTTCGACAGCAGGCAGAATCGCAGGCTTCTGCTCTCTGAAATGCAAACATGGTGTCACAGTTAACAACACTGATAGGGTTCCGTCTGGTCCTCAGTCTCTACGGGGCGCGTTCACACTGTCTTGTTGCTCGAGGCGTCCGTGGAGGCCGACAGCAGCATCTCGTTCTTTTTGTTCTGCAGTAGGGCCTTGTCCGGGTTCGCGGGGTCAGGGTGGCTGTAGGAGCGCGATTTCTTGGACATCCTGTTGGAGCACCTCATCATGGCCTTGCTGATGAGGTAGAGCAGCTCCGCCACGTTCAGCACCATGCAGATGGTCGAGGACGCCACCATGAAGATGGTGAAGATGGTCTTCTCCGTGGGCCGCGAGATGAAGCAGTCCACCTTGTTGGGGCACGGCCACTCCTCGCACTTGACCAGCCGGGGCATCTGGAAGCCGCCGTAGACGAAGTAGAGGGCGTACATGAAGCCACCCTCGAAGATGAGCCGGAAGAACAGGCTGCAGGTGTAGGTCCACCACAGCGGCCCGGTGATGGGGAGACGCCGCTTCTTCAGGTTCTCCAGGTCATGCTCGCACATCTTGTCGCGCGTGGCCATGATGGTCCTCTTGTCGCCTCGATTCCTGTAGGCCACGTGCATGGCGACCAGCAGGGCGGGCGTGGACACGAAGATGAGCTGCAGGCACCAGAGGCGGATGTGGGACACCGGGAAGAAGTGATCGTAGCAGACATTCTTGCAGCCGGGCTGCTGGGTGTTGCAGGTGAAGTCAGACTGTTCGTCGCCCCAGACACTCTCAGCAGCCAAGACCAGGATGGTGATCCGGAAGATGAAGAGGACAGACAGCCAGATCTTCCCCAGGCTAGTGGAGTGCTTGTTGACTCCACCCAGCTGGGCATACAGGGCACCCCAACTCATCCTGACGGCTCCGGCTCAGACAAACGGGGGAACAACCTGAGGGACACAGGAGCAAACAGCAGGCAGCAGGCAAGTGAATAACACAGAAGTATTTGGTCGGTTACTAAAGCAGCTTGAAAACTACCAAATACTTCTGTGTTATTCACTCCTCTTAATTTGAGGACGTTGTGTAAAATAGTACAGCCTTTTATAGTATAATAATAAAGGTTGTTATACTTATTGTTAACTATAATGAATCAATTGAAAATTGAGCTCTGTAGGTGCCTTTGAGATCCTTGAATCGTTCTGACAGGGAACTAGGAGTGTCTGGTTCTATTGTTACACATGATGTAGGCCTATATAATCTAAAAAGTTGCAGCCTCTTTCAAAACTTTGTACCAAATGTAAATTTGCAGCCAATTACCAGCAAGATTCACATATAAAAGTGAACTTGTAATTGATCCTTTTTATCTGTGTTATTATTATTATTTTATTTTTTGTAAACACTAAACCACAAAACGAGTAAGAGTTTGGTTGGGTTTTTGTCCTGGTTTCCTATAGATCTGTCTGTCACTTGACGTTTAAATTTAACCTTAATTTTAAATGGGAACACATACTTGTCAAAAAGTTAGTTTTCTATCATGTGTTATGATATGACTATATCCCTTACTGCCAAGGGATATACCGGTATCCCTTTTAAGACATGATACAGCAGTACTAGGCTAGGTGGAGATGATGGAATGTCGTTATGACGGCAAAATGTAATGTAAAATGCAAAACGAACTAATTCGCAATATCGTTAAATAAGTTAAAACTCACCAAATCAAAAAAATAAATATTAGATGGTTTCCATAAATGAGAAGCAAACTGTTCCTCTGGGTGTTAGCAGTAATTCCAAAGCACGAAGAAACAGCGACAGTGAGATGCACCTGAGACTTAACTTGTCTTGAGGACAACCCTCTTTCGAGGGCGGGGCAAATTACAGTATGTAAGCATCTATTCTAGACAACATTTATTCCGTGGCCAAAAGGGTGTCAACTGAGAACGCAATTAAAAACGCTACTTCTAAAGTAATCGATACAAATGAATAATAATAATTAAAAGTGTGTTAAAGACGTTTAACTATTGTATCGAAGATAACATGCTCTGTTGTTTATAACAGTTTTGTTTTGAAAATCAACTGTAAGAAACCTTTAGCCTTAGTAATTTTACGTTTAATCGTGCAGTCATGAGATTTCCGTTAAGTTCAGTGGTGTCTCTACTGCGAAAATAAGGCGGTGAAGTCTTGTCATGCACACCATAGAGCGACAGTAGGCTCTACGATAGTTGAATTGTTAAAAATAGGCAGATTACTTCGCAATATTTGATTATTCAACGATCTTCTTTATTCACAGTACAACAAACACTAGAAATGGCTTTGATCTTTGTTAACGATCAGTCATAATTATAGCGAAAAGATTCACATTATTAATTAATTAAACAGCCAAACTCAGCGTCCAGCCTGATCATCATTGTGATTAGGCCTCATTTTTGCCTTGAGATCCTTTGAGGCGGCAGCTATCTTGTCCACCTTGCTCCACAGCTGAGACAGTTACAGCAGAGATCCAGATGGGCCCAGCCTCAGCCCCAGCCTCCCCGCGAGCCTCGGCCCATCACTTCTTCAGTGCGGCCAGGCCCATGAGTAGCTGGTCCCTCCTCTCCCTCCTGGCAGACAGGTGCTCATGATCGCTGGGGATCAGCTCACACATTTCCTGTTAACAAAAACAGATAAACAAGATGGTGACTCGTTTCTGCTAAAACCTTGAGAGCGTGATGAATGAATCCTTCAGGCACACAGACCAGGGGTCAATATGTTAGGCTTCACGCCTGTGATGGGTATGTGGTCACATGATGAGCATCACTAGACTGTGGGAAACGTTTAAACAACCTGATAACGCGGCTCAGTAACGCCTAATCAGTAGACAGCGTTATCATGCTTCAAGGACAGATATCTACCCAGTGAGAAACCCTGACCATTCTGGACCTTCGTTTTCTTTTACATCCCACTTACGTGACCTAAAGCCACAGTCAGAACACAAAATAAACAACACACAAGCACATACTTTGTTGATTTGAGAGGCAGCCTCCCCGGAGAAGTCAGGGACGGGCCCGAAGGCCTCCAGCACCCTTCTCATGCCCTGTGTGTACCTCTGGAGGTAGTCCTGCAGCCCTGCAGGGATACAAACACTTCGCTCAGGCACACAGCCCCGTCTTCAACATGGACGCTATGCACAGTACACACTAACCAGATGTATTGACTTGTATGTTACTGTCCTACTCATAATGGGTTAAAACAGTATTAACGTGATTGTTAACTCTATCGATAAGTTACCCATCCCCCCTCTATCTTGGTTCCAGGATTAGACTCAACATGACGTTCGATATATTGTGATGTTTCCTGTTATACAGTAACTTAGGCTTGACTTAGGCTCCTACACAAAGAGTACTGTAGGGCTGGTTTGGCAGCCCCTTTGTCACAGACACTCGTCTGGGACAGTCGTTGTTTTGCATGAATGCTAAAATGACAATCACACTCTAATGACACACCTCTGGAGAGGTGATCTCAACAGTTGAAGAGGAAGGTGGACCGAGGGAGACTCTGAAATTATCATTAAAAGTTGTGTTCTTGTAAATATAGTTCTAAACATCTTTTAATGTCATGTTTAATATGATTTTGTTTCTTATTTTATGTATTACATTCTAGTAATCATTTGAATACTGTAACATGTACATTTACAGGGTTTACAGAGTTTGTGCTTGCAGCAGACCAACATGAGTTTAACATATTCCCTTGTCTTGCAAGTACACCACTTGGTCGACTGCAGCCTTGATTAATGATCCAATTAGAATTTGTATGCGTTAGACAACTGTTCTCCAACAACTAATCACTTTGAGTTATGTTTACGATACAGCTCCGGTGCATTTAGGTGCCTAGTCTTCATTGTGAATACCTTTGTTAACCATTGCTCTGAAGGTATGTTTTGTATTTAATTATATGTCATTATCATTGTATTGATTATCTTACTATTTAGATAATAAACTATTATTGTGCATTTAAAGTGACTTGTTCTCCTTGAAACATATATATCACGCTACAGCGGTGAAAACTTTGATCTAGTCTAACCAGAATTGAATTGTGTTTCCCGAGCCGGGGACAAACACAAAGCGTCTCCGACCTGGTCGCTTACGATTCACCACCTACAGTACTCTGCTAACAAAGACTTGTGGAAGGATGGGTGGTCAGGTAGATTAGAAGGTTCTCTTTGATCGAGTCAACATGTGGCTGAAGCATTTACACATGCAGTCCTCTCATGGGTGTCAAATGCTTTTGCAGATTGATATTCATGCACCCAAAGTTAACGTGAAATGTGAACATGGACCTTACAGGGACAGACTAAAGCTAACACTAGAGTGTGATAACTGCCAGCTCTGTCTAACCAAACACTTTCCCAGAGTTTGTGTTTGGGTGGGAGAGACCTGATGGGCCATTTTTAGCCATTGCTCAAAGATGGCTACCTCCACGTGATTCGATACTTCATAGTGAGAACAAAACAAGTAATTCGGTTGGTTAAGTCTCATGTTTTGCTGCAAAAATGAGTGTTTGTAGTGTAAGAGCTCTTCTGTGCTCTTGTTCCTAAAGGCCAGCCGCTCAGCCAAGTGGACCTGAGTGTTTTTGTATCTGATTGGATGGTTAGAGGACCTACAGAAACAACCAGAACAGACCCAGGTGACCACTGGAGGAGACACACTCCTGACTGAAACTGTTGTTTCTCTTGAAAAACAAGAAAGAAAAAAGAAAACAAACGGCTGAAGACAGAGTAATGTAAAGTGCGGGTACAGTACAGCACAGGTATTACTGAGCTGAGGTCCCTGTGTTGAAAAGCTAGACCCCGGTGTTCGATTACTGGTGTGAGGGGGTTTATTCTCCTGCCTTCATCAAAAGACATCTTTGTTTCCAGGGAGCAGAGACTGCACTCAGAGCAGGGTTACTCTCTGGTTTTCACACTGGCCTTTGATATTCTCCATCTACATGACGGTTCACTCTCACACACACCGCACACACACACACACACACACACACTCCCCCTGAGTATACCTATAGTAAAGGCTGGCTGGCACATGTGAGGCTCAGAACCCCATCTGTATTTAGAAGTTGATCCTGGTCTGAATTAGCTCTCTGCTCTCTGGGGGTCTAAGTATATGTTTGTGTGTGTGTCTGTGACACTCACCTTCAGGTGCATTCAGATGCATGGTTTCCATGGGACCAATAAAGGCGTAGCGCATTCCCAGACCCTCTGACATCACCAGGTCGATGTCCTTCACTGATATAACACCGTCCTGTTGATACCAGGAAGAGACTAATTAGATTAGAGTACTGTCCCTCTAACAGCTAACCCACCCACCAGAACACTAGATAATCCTCCACCCCTCCACCCCCCAGAACACTGGTTAACTCACCACCCCTCCACCAATCAGAACACTGGCTCACCCACCACCCCCAGAACACCATCTAACCCCCCAGAACACTAGCTGACCCCCAAGAACACTGGCTGACGCCCCAGATCACTGGCTGACCCTCCAGATCACTGGCTGACCCCCAAGAATACTGGCTGACCACCAAGAACACTGGCTGACCCCCAAGAACACTGGCTGACGCCCCAGATCCCTGGCTGACCCACCAGATCACTGGCTGACCCACCAGATCACTGGCTGACCCACCAGATCACTGGCTGACCCTCCAGAACACTAGCTGACCCACCAGATCACTGGCTGACCCACCAGATCACTGGCTGACCACCCAGATCACTGGCTGACCCTCCAGAACACTGGCTGACCCGCCAGATCACTGGCTGACCCACCAGATCACTGGCTGACCCCCCAGATCACTGGCTGAGCCCCCAGAACACTGGCTGACCCTCCAGATCACTGGCTGACCCACCAGATCACTGGTTGACCCCCCAGAACACTGGCTGACCCTCCAGATCACTGGCTGACCCACCAGATCACTGGTTGACCCCCCAGAACACTGGCTGACCCACCAGATCACTGGCTGAGCCCCCAGAACACTGGCTGACCCCCCTGAACACTGGATGACCCCCCAGAACACTGGCTGACCCACCAGATCACTGGCTGAGCCCCCAGTACACTGGCTGACCCTCCAGATCACTGTCTGACCCCCCAGAACACTGTCTGACCCCCCAGAACACTGTCTGACCCCCCTGAACACTGGCTGACCCACCAGAACACTGGCTGAGCCCCCAGTACACTGGCTGACCCTCCAGATCACTGTCTGACCCCCCAGAACACTGGCTGACCCCCCTGAACACTGGCTGACCCACCAGAACACTGGCTGACCCACCACTCGTTCATTCCGCCAGGTACAGCAGTACAGTGACTCCCACCAGATTGTGTTTCCCTAATCGCCCAGTCCTCTTTCCTCTGGAGAATGGGAGGGCCCAGGGTGGGCAGTGCCAGGCTGGACCCTCTCTTCTCTCAGGTTACTGCAGCACACAGATACCTTCTGGGGAATCAAAGCTGGGACAGAGATATGGAGTGCAGCGAGGGGGGGGGGCGAGGGGGAGGGAGGGACAGGGTCGTCTTTGTTTGTGTCGTGTTCAACAACGGATCAGTTATCTGGGTAAGGCAGCGCGGCGGCCAGCTCAGGGGAGTCGTGAAAAGAGGCTGTAATCACGGGAGGCTACCGGCAGCTTTCTCAGCCACTCCGCTTTCCAGCACTGGCCCAGACTCAAAGCCCAGCTTCTCTGTGTGTGTGTTTGTGTGTGCTGGGTGGGGTAGGGGGTTACATGAGGGACACACTACACTACTTGAAACATTACAAACAAATGTCCCAAACCACTAATAAGTTTGTTGTGAGGACCAGCATGTTGATTGTGGGGGAGTGACAAGTACAGAAAGGGTCAATTCCTAAGATTTCTGTCTGTCAAAAGATGGCCCAACCAGTCCTAAACCACATTCTTAACCATGCAACATATCACAGATAACAATGTACTTAACTGTCTAGTACTGGGTCAAAGTGGCTCAGTCATTAGGTGAAGATAACTTGTCATATAGTACAGCAGTTGACAAAAATAAAAAGTGACAAAACATTGACAAAACGGTGACAACTACTGTGACATGTAGATGTAGTCCTATAGTAGGAGTGCCCTGTAAATAAAGAAGTCTCCCAGCATCAGCCCTACCTCAGCCTAGCCTCAGCCCAGCCTCAGCCCTACCTCAGCCCTACCTCAGCCCAGCCTTAGCCCTACCTCAGCCCAGCCTCAGCCCTGACTCAGCCCCTCCTCAGCCCTACCTCAGCCCAGCCTCAGCCCTGACTCAGCCCAGCATCAGCCCAGCATCAGCCCTGCCTCAGCCCCTCCTCAGCCCAGCATCAGCCCAGCATCAGCCCTGCCTCAGCCCCTCCTCAGCCCAGCATCAGCCCAGCATCAGCCCTGCCTCAGCCCCTCCTCAGCCCAGCATCAGCCCAGCCTCAGCCCAGCATCAGCCCAGCATCAGCCCAGCATCAGCCCTGCCTCAGCCCAGCCTCAGCCCAGCCTCAGCCCAGCCTCAGCTCAGTCTCCCAGCCTCAGCCCAGCCTTAGCCCCAGCCCTGCCTCAGCCCAGTCTCCCAGCCTCAGCCCTACCTCAGCCCTGCCTCAGCCCAGTCTCCCAGCCCTGCCTCAGCCCAGCCTTAGCCCTGCCTCAGCCCTGCCTCAGCCCAGTCTCCCAGCCTCAGCCTGCCTCAGCCCAGTCTCCCTGCCTCAGCCCTGCCTCAGCCCTGCCTCAGCCCAGTCTCCCAGCTTCAGCCCTGCCTAAGCCTAGGGCTGGGCGATATGGGTAAAGAATTATCGATATAGATATTTATATTTCCATTCGATAACGATAATTAAGACGATAGACCACAGATCCGTAGTAGTAGCAAAATAAGTGTCTCTTCCTCAACTTTTTTCCCTACACTTGGCATAAAGTTTAGGCAGCGCAGTGTGAGAGAAATGTGAGAGAAATGTTTGTGGCCAGGGAGCACGCACCTGGGGTCAAGTAACCTAAGCTTTTTAAAACCTTGCTTTTTATCAATACCTTGGCGCAAACTCACACTTTCTGCATGTTCCAACGAGTGATTTTGCTGATTTTGATGTTACGATATCTTTATTGAGGGAAGTCATTACTTCGATAAATATATATATATTTTTTATATCGCGTAGCCCTACCTCAGCCCAGCCCTGCCTCAGCCCAGTCTCCCAGCCTCAGCCCAGCCCTACCTCAGCCCTGCCTCAGCCCAGTCTCCCAGCCTCAGCCCAGTCTCCCAGCCTCAGCCCTGCCTCAGCCCAGTCTCCCAGCCTCAGCCCTGCCTCAGCCCTACCTCAGCCCAGTCTCCCAACCTCAGCCCTGCCTCAGCCCAGTCTCCCAGCCTCAGCCCTGCCTCAGCCCAGTCTCCCAGCCTCAGCCCTGCCTCAGCCCAGTCTCCCAGCCTCAGCCCTGCCTCAGCCCAGCCCTGCCTCAGCCCAGTCTCCCAGCCTCCGATTCTTCTAGGTTTGACTTGTCATAGTGGATGTATCTAGAGGAAGCACTCCCTGCCTCTAGCATGAGCGAGCAATATACATAGAATATGAGGCAGGGAGCAAATAGAGAAATAATCCCCCCTGATGGATAGTAACATACAGACAACATGGGGGAGATGGGGATGGTGGTGGGTCGCAGCAGCACAATAATACAACCAGGACTGAGTGAAGGAGTATCCGTGCGGCATTATAATTCAGCCTTATCGTAATGAGGCGCTATGAATGAACTGGGCTTCGCTCATTTCTGTGAATCTGGTTTCATGTACTCTGTGATTCTGATTCCCTGTGTACCAAATCAGAACATTTCAGAGACGTCCAAGGTACAATGACTAGGTTACTAAGATACACACCACAGTAAAGAAGTCATCCATCGCAACCTACCCCTCCATAGCCCCATACCAAATATAAATATTTTTTTAATAGATTTTGTTTGTTAAAACGCAAACCAAATGACTCGGTACCAAACCTTTTGGAGGGCTTTGGGGGCATGAGGTTCATAAGGGACGATGGTGTTGTCACTACCCGGGAGGAAAACATGACAAACATTTCTAATATTCAATAAGATGAGAAACTCCACACTTCCTCGTATGACATCAGAACAGTCACAACCAAGTGGCATTTATGTAAGAGAGGGCCAACAGCTCCTAGTGCTCCAGACCCCCTCTAGTAGACCATATATAGTCTCCATGGTGATCTGGAATGTGGTACAGACATGCGTCTATGTTTCCTCACGGTCGTGTCAGGAACCGAACCTCTGCTCACATGTGAGGTGACCAGGAGCAGGAGCAAGACCGTGGTGCCCTGAGCCCGGGACAACACAGACCTTCTGTGTCTCAGGCCTCACACAGGTCACGACTACACTTTCCCCGTCAAGTAAATGGTGTATGTTGTCCGCTGAATGGTAAAAACACAGGCCTTTTTTTCCTTTCTGAGGCGTCCCCGCTGACTGACGTGTACCACATGGTCTAAGGCTTTACTGCAGCGGCCCGGGTTCGATTCCACCCCAGGCCAGGTCATCGCCTTTCTAACCCTTCTCTTTCATACAGTTAAAAAAAAGACAAAAGATAAACAAAAAAGAACTATGCACTACCATAATTATCTGCTCTGACGTACACACTCTTTGTAAGTTGATTTGGAGAAATATTTCCTCTCAATGAATAGAATCATTTGAGAAGAAATCCAATCTAACGTCAATCCGATACAAACTACCACCAACCCCTTAAAAACACTCCAGACAGAGTGACTGCCCTTTCCAGTTCCTCTGGGTTGTAAACACTTCAGGTTTGTGGAGCAGACACCTGCTGTATAGATGACACAACACTTGACATTGTCAGGGAATTATGGTGGTATTAGCAAACAATACAGATCAATTATTTACAATGCATTCAGGCCGCACCTTGCTTTAACTTCCATGACGGCAATGACATGGATTCCATCTTCATGTCTTTGTAAGAGCTCATTTGTTACAGGCTTAAGAGATCTTACAATCCTACGCATGAACAGGGTTTGTGCTCTCACCTCCTTAAAGAATGCTGATGTTATTAGGCTACATTATGTCTGCAGGCATAAAAAAAGGTCTGACTTCTTAGAAAAGGTACACATTTTCATCAAACAGAGACACACTGCGTAACTAAAGAGCACTTGACTAAACTAGCTCTAAAGACCAACTCACCCTTGACAAGACTAACGTCTCATGACAAACCCAACCTCGACTGGACTCACTTCTCAAGACCTACCCAAGGCAGTCCAGAAGCAGGTGTACCTGACGGGGCTACCAGGAGTTCTAGCGAAGGCAGCGGGGCAGGCAAGGCTGGGGAAATACAACCCTGCTGCTGGTGTGGACCCAGCACTGCCCCAGGTGATCAAGCTGGTGGCCTGACGGCAATATCAGTAACGGAGTAGCTTTTGTGTGTCTGTTTTTGTGTCTGTTTGGGCCAGGCTGCTAACTGCAAAATCTGCCTGGGCACCCTAACCATGAGCGGGCGGCGACAGGAAGGGAGGGGGTGGGCGAGCAATGCAGGGTGAGGGAGGGAGGAGGTGGGCGAGGGAGGGGGAGGGAGTGGGGTGAGAGTGGGGTTCTGGCTAGTCAGCAGCCATCTGATACACTGTAACTGAGGGTTCGTGTCACACAGGGACACAATGTCCTGGTTTACATGAATGAAGAGTCTTTATTAGCCATCTCACGTGCGCAGAGAAACAGATTTAGTAACTGGGGTGGACTGTAAAGGCAGCATTATAGCTGAGTCAGTCCCTTCATCCTGTGTGAAGTAGATAACAGAGATGACTGATTTCAGCCAATGATCGCTCCCATTACAGCTTTGACAGTCACCAGATGACTGATGGGATTTTTTTTACCCATAATTCCCCCAACATTAGGCTGAGCACTGAGAAATAAAACACTGTCTTTTATCAATGCATCCTTTTCATTCCTGGCCCATTATGGCCGAGCCCTGTTCTGCAATTATGCACCTCGACCCTCAACAACCGGAACACCCCCCCCAATAAAAACCCATCAACATCTACTAAACTGGGGGGCTGCTCCTCAACCATGCCCACCTTGACCAGCCTCCAGGACTCTGCGATGATGGCGTATTGCACCCGGTTCAGGGCAAAGCCGTCAATCTCCTTCCGCAGACGGACCGGCGCCTGGCCCACCTCGCTCATCAGCGCGTAGGTGGCATCCATCACCGCTGGCAACGTCTCGGGGTGCGGCACCAGCTCCACCAGTTTCACGTAGTAGGGAGGGTTCACCTGGGGGCATATGAAGACGAGACATGATTGGTCGACACCAGCTGGGTTCATGGTCTCTTCACGGTACACATGCTAGACCAATGTTATTGGGACCAGTTCCCTAGAAGAAGAATAACATTGCAGCTATCGATGACTGGAGCTTATCTCACAATCTCCTGGGAAAGCCTCTTGGACAGGATTAAACATTCACCACATACACACACACATAGTAAACACACCCAATGGTGGAATTTTTGTAGGTTGTTAAGATACTTAAAGGAAAAAGTCCAATAAAAGGCAGTGCAGCCTTGAGATTTGACCCTAAAGGGTGTTTAAACTGTGGGGCCAGGATAATCCTTCCATTACACAGAGCGCAAATACCTATCATCAGACTGAGACAAACATGGTAGGTGCTAGAAAGGAGTTTGGTTCAGCCTAGGTACTGAAGGTCAGTCGAGGGTCAGGGTAGGTAACAGGAGGTGTCAGTACTAAGAGGGTCTGGGTCTGGGTGCAGTAGGTACTGACCTGGAGGTGTCAGTACTAAGAGGGTCTGGGTACAGTAGGTACTGACCTGGAGATGTCAGTACTAAGAGGGTCTGGGTACAGTAGGTACTGACCTGGAGGTGTCAGTACCAAGAGGGTCTGGGTCTGGGTACAGTAGGTACTGACCTGGAGGTGTCAGTACTAAGAGGGTCTGGGTGGGACAGTAGGTACTGACCTGGAGGTGTCAGTACTAAGAGGGTCTGGGTGCAGTAGGTACTGACCGGGAGGTGTCAGTACTAAGAGGGTCTGGGTGCAGTAGGTACTGACCGGGAGGTGTCAGTACTAAGAGGGTCTGGGTGCAGTAGGTACTGACCGGGTGAGATATGATGCATCGTTTCCGGTTCTGGACCTGAGAGAAGACGTTGCTAGGTAGCAGGCAGGAAGTGGAGCTACTGAGGACCACGTCCTCTCCAACATGGCTCTCCACAGCCCGGAACACTTCCTGCTTGGCCTCCAGCTGCTCAAACACACACTCCTGAACACACACACAAAAATGTTTGGGGGTAAAATGGGGGTAAAATGGCAGTATGTTACACACATTTAGGTAGGCGAGGATCAACTTTCCTAGAACATATCGGTTCAGAGAAAGTCTGGTATCAAGACACAGAGGCTGAACATTCACACCAGACTAAGCAACATTATAATTAACTGCTGACTACAACATTCTTGTGCAGACATGCTGTACAGCCATTTTAAAAGTTGTGCCATCTTTGCCACATTGCTCAGCCACGCAGCTGGAGCACAAAGACGTGGTTGTTTAGGATAGGAAAGAAAATAAGTGACGCTACAGTACACCACTATCTTGACACAGAGTAGACACGGAGGGTTACTGAAAATCATAAAATGTATTTCAATTCCTGTTTCTCATTCATTCGGGAAGAGGAGAAACTTTGATGTTGCCAGGAGCATCTTCTGGTCTGAGGTGGGGTGGAACGCTGGCGTGAGAAGTTGAATCACTAAAACTCTTGACACTGTCAAAACGAACATGGTACGGATCAATTGGAACACACTACCTTAACGCCTATACCTCCAACTCATCATGACAGAGGTCTACATGACAAGTACAAATTCACCAGAGCAGTCAGCATACACCTTTGATCTGAACAAACCTGTTTAAACTCTGCAGACCTTCAGAAATTCCCTTCTAGAAATGTGTCATTCTCAGGCTGGGTGAGAGTCATAGCTATCATATCACCATGATAAAAAAGAGACTAACTACAAATGACCTTCTGTAAACATTGTGCTGAAGACGATACAGTATCTCTGTTTGTTTAATAGGAGCAACCAAGAGTGTTCAGTTTTCAGACTTCCCAGAAGATCCGCTTTTTAGTAACTGGCCATAGAAGCGCACCTGGTGTGGATGAGATAGGAGTAGGGCATGGGGTTGGGGTGGGGGGAGTACAGTGGAGTACTGCTGCATATTGAAAGTATTTTGTTTTTCCCTGAGAAAAATGTCCCCCCCAAAAAACAAAACAAAACGTGATCCTGAATAGTCTTTTGTTTCCGTACAAACAACCTCTCTATGGCGCTTTCTCTTTTTCACTCCATATTCAGTCCGCACTTTGACACAGTTATGGCATTATTTTGTTTCTTAGTGGTTTAAGTTATTCAATAGTTTTTGTTATTGTAGTACACGCAAAACTGTATGTATTGATTGATGATAGTGTAAAACTGGGGTTTCCCTGACACACAAGTGTTTCATTGTGGAAAAGGTTATTTTTTCCCACCAACTTCCTCATGTCTAACAAACCCTCAGTTGATATCAGTGTCAGTGTCCTCCTGGATGCTGGATAGATCCACAGTAATGATTAAGCCTGTGTGACACCTCATACCTGGCCATGCACACCCAGGGACAGGGACAAACATGCCTGAACCTTGAGGAAAACCACTGCATTTCAGAGTCAGAATGCAACGTGACTCTTTTCTAAGTGGTGTGTCTCCTCAGCTTGTGTGTGTGTAGGGAGCATGACTAATACATGGCGAGTGTTGACATGCTTAATGGATTTAACAATCATGTGAGCTACACTGGTGGTATCTACTCTCTCCCTCCTCTCCTTCTACAGTGTCCCTCCCTCCTCCTCTTAGAAAGTGTCCCTACCCACCTCTCAAACGTGCTGGGTGCCCAGAAACAAATCACAAGTTTTAGATTTGAACCTGACCTTACACATCCATGAAGGCGACAAACAGAAAGGGCAGTCAGACAGGGCCCAAGTCATTCTGTAGGCTACTTCGGTCCTCCTTCAGTACCTGGACGAAAAAGGCTCCCTCTAAGGCCTGGGGGAGGTCATCATGACTAGTCAGCAGGGCTAGCTGCTGTGCGGCACTCAGGTCACCCCTCAGCATTCCCGCTTCCTGCAGCTCCTCCAACTGCTTCCTGTCCAACAGGAAACCAGGGGTTTCAACTTGCACAAGTGGATAAACATTGGTCAAAAGCCACACAGATACATTCTGACAGTCCATCGGCACAGCACAACCATTAATGCTTTGACAAATAATAAAGCAACACACACACACCCTTAGGGCTTTCCAGACACTAACTTGGTGACCAGTGGCATAAATGCAGCACCTGCTAACCTGTTATTATGTCAGGTGTCAGGGAGCACAGTAACTATGGAAGTGGCTTGTCAACATCGCTGACTACATACTCTCTAAATGTTAAGTGAATTCCAGTCAACACCAATTGCAGTCTATGCTGGTTCCAGCGTATATCCAGGTTCTGACCAAGACTAGTTATGCTACATTTCCTATGGTTACATAAACATTTAATATACATAACTCAATGAACAATAATTCAATTCAAGAATCGTCAGTGATGTTTTCAACAGCCAACCTAGGGAGGGTGCTGAACATAAGCTCAGGAGTGCCCCCTACAGTTTATAACGGGTAACTTGATTCTTTGGTCAGTTTAGTGCTTTATAAGTCATAAACTAAAGTCAACTAAATTGTACAGTTACACTAGGGATACCTCATCGGTACTACTTAGAGGGCCTCGTTAAACTCACTAATGTCTTACACTGCGTCCCAATACCCATCCCACAATACTATTTAGTATACTATAAAAACGAATTGTAAGTCGACAACACATAGCATGTCAATTGCAGTATGCCCAAAATACCAGGATGTCCCACTGCGTCTGATTGTATTTTGCAGTATGCAAGCCATCATGCTTTTTTGGCTATTCTGACCCACAATCGTCTGCACAGCGGAAAATATGTCATATTGACTGAACTACATGCAGTCCATTACAAAAGTAACAATAGGAGAGCTCTTCTGGTTTTTCTACGATAGTATGCGTGCCTCTGGTCTTTGGTTTTTGTATCTCCAAGGCAACAAAATATAACACCAACCATTTTTTCAACAATTCAGACATTTTGCACTACACACTGTGACGGATGTATGAGCAAGAAGGTCAAAGTTCATGGCACAATTCTTGAGGAAGGTAGTGTCCCAATCGTATGCATACTTAATGCATGCCAAATTGGATACTTTCTAAGAGAAGCTGCAGTACATACTAAAAGTGTTTTTAAAGTATGCGATTTGGGAATCAAGGTTAGTTTCAGGTACATAGAGGAGCACTCTTACTGAATCAGAAAATCAGCATAAATCTATTGATTACCCAAAGCACTGGAAGACCCAAATACAAAGTTGTTTAGACTCAATATCCAGGAGCCCTGCTGGGAGAATCACTGTCAGTGTAGCAAGAGCAGTTTGTTTGTAGTCAAACATCTACCTCTGCTGTATGCTTGATACATAGAATGATCCATTTCCCTTTTCTGAAAAGGTCTTTTATAAACTTTTATACACCACATCTTGAGCTTTGAATGATGTTATGTCATGCTAATGCCTGTAGAAACTGCTATGCAACTATAACGCTGGTACCACAGGTATGACTATAATGTTACATGGTGATAAATTACAAGTGTAAAATGCTTCCCAGTTAGCCATTGTTTAACAAACTAAAACCCGGGGGCGCACGACAGAGGTGCTGAGTCATCTTGTTGTTCAGTGTGTCCTGTCCTGTGGTTGCACAAGACCAAGGCAGTGAAGAAGATTTGTGTTCATCGAGTGTCTTTATGAACATCGAGAGCACGGTGTCCATGCAGCTCTGTGTGAGTGCAGTAGAGAGCACGGTGTCCATGCAGCTCTGTGTGAGTGCAGTAGAGAGCACGGTGTCCATGAAGCTCTGTGTGAGTGCAGTAGAGAGCACGGTGTCCATGCAGCTCTGTGTGAGTGCAGTAGAGAGCACGGTGTCCATGCAGCTCTGTGTGAGTGCAGTAGAGAGCACGGTGTCCATGCAGCTCTGTGTGAGTGCAGTAGAGAGCACGGTGTCCATGCAGCTCTGTGTGAGTGCAGTAGCGTATTTGGTTCACGTTTGGTTCATGTTCCTCCCAGACGCTGCACTCACCTGACCTCCAGCAGTGCCCTGGCGGCCTGTCCCGCCTGGTTGTCGTAGATCTGCACCCTGTAGCCTCCACTCAGGAACACCATGGCCCAGGACCTTCCGATCAGCCCGCTGGAACACACCAAGCACCGACAGGGCCAACAGATCTTAGCTTGGTCAAACTCGCTGCTTTCTTGTTCCCTTTGAACAGCCCTATTTCCTCCTCGAGCTTCCTGCACCCATCTTTTCCCCTCTCCCTTCATTTCCCCCTCTTCCTGTTCCCTCCATCCCTCTGTCCCTCTCCCTTTCTCTGGCTCGGACCCTTGCTCCCCCTTGATCATTGAATATGGACATTTGAACATTATGGAATGTAGCCTTGTCAGTTTGAAATCACACTACCTTCATATGATAGGCCTGCAGTCTGAGACTGTACCTGTAGGTCCTTGGCTACACTCACTATTCATGTTGTTCGTCAGAGGCTCAGAGCTCAGTGTGACGAGTCAGTTCAAAACGTCTTTAAATGAGGAACTACATGGATGGGACATAAGGTTAAAGTCAAAGTAGAAGATAAGAAGGTCTATTTAAGCTAAATGTAGCCCAGTCTGACGTGTTCTGAATGGTTTTCATTGAAGGTTTACGACCGAAAAACACATTCAGGAATTGAACCCCTTAAAATGATGACTAGACAATCTGAACAACTCATTGAACGAAAGGATGTCTATTAAAGTGTTTTTGACTAAATATGACATCAGTAGGACGCAATAAAGTGCTAGGTGGGTTATTTACTGGTTGGTTGCTTTATTGTTGTACAAATCTGTGTTGGTACCATAATCACTGGATGTTATTTAGATATGTAAGTTTACAATCTTACAAATTGAGTCTGTTAACATATAATCCAGTAACAGCCGTGTTTATAAAACACGGTCTCAGGTCATGCAAATGGAATACATATTAATCCGAATAACAGTATTATTTTCAATCATAAGGCTGTGCGTTAAGTTTACAGCTCGATTTTCAAACTTGTGGTGGTGCATGACTGCAGAAGGCAGTTTACCACCAATCACCATTATGACCACGAAACAAATGTATTCTCACCTGCCAACGACGGTAATGATTTTCCCTTTAGACAAACTCATTGCAATGTGGAAACTGAGAAAGTTATTTCACTGTAAATAAAAGAGAATTGTATCAAGAATCTAGCTGGAACGCCCCTTCCAGTCACGCTGAGCGTAGGGTCTAATTTGTATGGTGTCTCGAAAGGTTCAAAACATGCTGTACAAAACCAAATAAAAATCCACAGCTGGTAAATATATTTCGTTAAACATTTTATTGATTATTATTAGTAGCTGTAGTACATTTCTACATTTGAATGAATTCAAAACAACCACAAGGACGTGGAAAAGTGTGCACTAAAACATATTTCATACCGAGCGAGTTTAGATGTTTCTGGAGTAAGCCTTTAACCGTATCGTATCCTAGCAACGACATTATAAATCGTATCCAATTGCATTACCTCAAATAAATGACAGACATGTGTTTAACCAACCGGGTCCTTGGAAAAATACTTTACCGCCCAGTTTGGTGTCGATTCTCAAATGACAACAAACAATCCCGCACAGATAGCAAGCTAACTATCAAACTAGCTAAAATCCAAGATAAAATAGGTCATCTTTTTTTATTTTTGCAGTTACCCAATAGCATCTGCAGGTGAATGTAGCTCGCTGGCGTTTTATGTTGGTAGCTCTAAGTTAGTTAGCTAGTCTAGCTAGTAAAACAGTGGCTAGCTAACTAGCGCTACTGTAGCTCTAGCTAAACTTCTGTACAGCGAAACCTGTAGTCAACTAGATAGCTAGTGCTACCAGCCAGATAACCAGATTAGCTAGCTAAACGAATGCCATCTTTGTAAAATTACCAATTCCATTAGTTTTTTAAATATATTTTAGAACGTTTTGTAAGGTGTGATGGAGCATGTGCATCTTGCTGGAGAGGAGGAGGATGACCTGTACTCGGGCTACAATGACTACAACCCAACATTTGACTCGGAGGTACAGTAACATCGTTTGCTAGACAACCTGCAACCATACCTAAGCGAGGTTCCATGTTTCATAGTGACTCTCATTAATTTGTTAAAAGTCAAAGAACATCCTGTGTTTTGTTTATCCCAGGAGCTTGACAATGATGCAGGTTTCCAGCAGGCCGTCAGAACCAGTCACGGTAGAAGACCTCCAGTGAGTGGCAGTAGATGTCTCTTGCTATACACACATGATGTATAACCTAATGCTATACACACATGATGTATAACCTAATGCTATACACACATGATGTATAACCTAATACTATACACACATGATGTATAACCTAATGCTATACACACATGATGTATAACCTAATGCTATACACACATGATGTATAACCTAATGCTATACACACATGATGTATAACCTAATGCATGTGTTTGCCCAGCTACAGGTTGTCTGTTAATTGTGTTGAATGCATTATAATAAAGTGTTTGTTCATATTCCAGATGACTGCTAAGTTCCCTGGCACTGCAATTGGAGGACGGCCTTTGGGGACAGCTTTTGGAGTGAGTAATGAATGAAATGAAATATGTGAACATCTAGATCAATATAGTCTGTTTAGCAGTTGAAGACAGGAAGCCAGGTATGCTGTGCATCAGAGACCTCCATTACATTATAATTGTGTTGTCATATGTACCTGAGCAAGTGTGATATTTCAAAATGTCAGGTTGAGAGCAGATTTGGCAGCGAGAACAGGCTTTTGAAGGTGAGATAAGACATAGAAACAGGACATGATACGCACATGGAAGAAAGGTTACATTCCAGATCAGCCGCTGTTACAGGATTCCTGACACACATCTCCACTTATGAAACTAGAATAATGGAATAGTTCAGACAAGGTATGTTGTCATTTGAATTCATTTGACTGTGTTATGCGTTGCAGTCCAGGATTCCCATGACCTCTTCTATGGGTCGACCCATGACAGGAGCTGTACAGGTGAGGAGGAACGCAGAGAGAATAGTCTGGTCTTCCTGTCCTAATGAATAGTCTTCAGATACTACTATGTATATCTGCAGACTATTCAGACTATATATATACATATAATATGAAGTGCTTGGTGCTTAGTGTTTCCCTCTCATTGTGAATGAAGCCTAAGTCTTAGCTGTCTGTTTGTGTGTGTGTCAGGAGGGTGCGGCCAGGCCTATGACTGCTGTTAGAGCTGCCGGCTACACATCAACCATGAACAGAGGTGAGCTCACACTACCGAAAGACACAGACATGAGATCATAATGCTATAGGCACAGTCACGTGCATCACAGTGAAAGTTGCAGATGTGCAGGTCATGTCCTGATTGATATCAATATGTGTTTTCAGGTTCGACCTTTGACCCCCTGGGTCAGTCCAAGGGACCCGCCCCCCCTCTGGAGGCCAAAAATGAGGATACGTACGTTTCAGTGTCTGTTCCTTTTCACGGTTGCATGTGATGTCATAGGCCCATGTCATGCTGCTCTGTTCATGATAGTAGATGTGATTGTCCTGTTGCCCAGGCCTGAGGAGAAGAACAAGCTCCTGGAGAAGAACGTGAATGATCTGATCGAGGAGAGCTGCCTGGCTCACGGCCGAGGGGACCTGCAGCTGGTAAGCTCCCAGCGCTACGGACCCCGCTACTCACTGCAGGGGCCTGACCTTTAATCTGGTGGGTTTGTGTTCCAGTCTCTGGAGAAGGCCAAAGAAGCAGGTCGAAAGGAGAGAGCTCTTGCGAGACAGAGAGAGCAGTCAGGCAACGCTGACCACATCAACCTGGACCTCACCTACTCTGTTAGTGGCACGGCAGCACCGACTGACACTAACACACTGCACGCACATTTTAAGATTCTATATCTGTATTATACGTTTACTGTATGCACCTGCCCACCAGAGTATATTCCTTGTTTGTGTAAAGTTACTTCTGATTTTAACTCCCCGTCACCTCACCTGCAGCTGGTCCTGGGATCATTCTGGTGTCTTGCTTACTGAGATGTCTGTTTTTCCCCAGGTTCTGTTCAACTTGGCGACCCAGTATGGTAACAATGAGATGTACCCAGAAGCCCTGAACACGTACCAGGTCATCGTGAAGAACAAGATGTTCAGTAACGCAGGTCGATGCCACGGCCATGACTGATGACATAGCTCATTCTAGACACCGTATCCCCAAAAAGTGTCAAATAATTACTGTGATAGACCAACCGTACACCCATATTTTTCACTGTTGCCCTTTCAATATATAAGAAAGACTGACAGATTACAGCTAAAGCTATAAGCATCTCACACACGTTCCACTGTATCCCTCCAGGAAGGTTAAAGGTCAACATGGCCAACATCTACTTCAAGCAGAAGAACTACCCCAAGGCTATCAAGTTCTACCGCATGGCCCTGGACCAGATCTCCAACGCCCACAAGGAGATGAGGATCAAGATCATGCAGAACATCGGCATCGGCTTCATCCGTATGGGCCAATACTCGGATGCCATCACCTCCTTTGAACACATCATGAGCGAAAGCCCCAACATCAAAACGGGCTTCAACCTCATCCTGTGCTACTATGCCATCGGAGACAGGGAGAGGATGAAGAAGTCCTTCCAGAAGCTCATCTGCGTTCCTCTGGGCATCGATGAGGAAGACAAGTACATCCCCACCAACGTGAGCACTGCCTTATCCATGATCAGCACAGTGACGATGTGGTGGAGCTCTGACCATGTCGAAGCAATTCTTCCCAATGACAGTCTGTGTTCATGTTACCAGTCTGGGGGTTAGGATTTATGTTCCTGGTTTGGACTCAGGGTTCATGCATTGCCTTCCTAAAGAGTCTGAATCCTGAGGACTGTTGTGGTCATAGCCAGTTAATCTGTTCCCCTGTGTGGTTCTCAGGACGACACCAAAGCCAACCTGGTGATCGAAGCGATCAAGAACGACAAGCTGCACCAGATGGAAAGAGAGCGGTAACGGTCTTCTTCGTTTCCTTCCTACTCTGCTCTCTTCCTCCAATCAGCACCAGGTATCTGCCACCTTCATCTGACTGTTCTCTCTGGCGGTCCTGTGTTTCCTCTCCTCCCACAGGAAAGCCTTGGCTGAGAAGTTCATCATGACGTCTGCCAAGCTCATTGCTCCAGCCATCGAGACATCCTTTGCTGCTGGGTTCGACTGGTGCGTTGCTGCACACCTTAGCAGCAGACCGACTGGCTGCACAGCTGTTTGCTAGACTAAATGTCCTGGCCGGGCTAGCTAGCTGTCCTGGTCTATCGAGGAGGGTGATATAGGTTATGGTAGGTGATGTAGTTCCATGGTAATGGTCGGGCATGTTTTCCTGCAGGTGTGTGGAGATGGTGAAGAGCTCCCAGTACGTGGAGTTGGCCAACGATCTGGAGATCAACAAAGCCATCACCTACCTCCGACAGAGGGACTTCAACCAAGTGAGTGTGCCGCCCTCTTCCTCCGTCACAGAGCCAGAGACTCCTCTGTTTCCTTCGTCCCCTGTTCTCCATGCTGGTCTTGCTGGTCCATTTAAATGTCATGTTGCATGGCCTGTGGCCCGTACAGTTCACTCTGTTCACCTCCACTGTTTTGTTTGTCCTGCTCTCCACCTGCATGGCCTCTGAGGCTGAGGTATGTGTGTCTTCTGTCTTCCGACCTCCTTTCAAGTCATTGGATTAGCTTTTGCTGATGTTACTAAAGAAGTACCATCATCCTACACTGGATACTCTCATTAAATTAGCTTCATGCTACAATAATGGAATTCGATGACCTCCATCCTATAGTGTGGTGGTCATGCCAGCGTGTGAGCAGGACCTGAGATGTGTTGACCCTGGGCTGGGGTCTGGGGGTGTGCTTGTACAGGCTGTGGAAACCCTGAGGACCTTTGAGAAGAAAGACAGCAGAGTGAAGAGCGCTGCCGCCACCAACCTCTCCTTCCTGTTTTTCCTGGTAAGTCTTCAAGTCAACGACTTGGTGGTGAGACCTACAGCTGCAGGCTCGAGACAGAGAGATCGCCTAAAGGGGTTGTCCTTCTGACCTTTGACCTCTGGCCCTCAGGAGAAGGACTACGACCAGGCGGATCGCTACGCCGACCTGGCCATGACGGCGGACCGCTACAACCCGGCCGCGCTGATCAACAAGGGCAACACTGTGTTCGTGAGGCATGACTACGCGAAGGCTGCTGAGTTCTACAAGGAGGCCCTCAGGAACGACTCCTCCTGCACCGAGGCCCTCTACAACCTGGGTAAGCTCACTGCTGATTGGTCCTCTACAACCTGGATAAACTCACTACTGATTGGTCCTCTACAACCTGGGAAAGCTAACTGCTGATTGGTCCTCTACAACCTGGGTAAACTCAGGAAAGACCTCATTGGCTGGTACTGTTGTCAGAGGTACTAATCTAAGCAGAGATGAGGATGAGCTACTCTGGACTGAAGGCCCTCCCCTCCTGCAGGTCTGACCTATAAGCGCCTGGTTCGTCTGGAGGAGTCTCTGGACTGCTTCCTCAAACTGCACGCCATCCTCAGGAACAGCGCTCAGGTTATGCACCAGCTGGCCAGCCTGTATCCTGACACACACCCCACCACCTGGGCAGGGCTTAGGCACACTTGAAAATGATTGTGTTTGTGTGAGGTTGTGTGTGTGAGGTCATGCGTGTGGGGTGGTTATGGGTATACGCTTGTGTATGGTTATGTGCATGTGTATAGGTGTGCATGGTTATCTGTGTGTGTTAAGGTATAAGTGGAAGTGTATGTGGGTGCTTATGTGCGTGTTTAGGTGTGTGTGTGCCAAGGTATATGTGCATGTGTGTGTGGGTGTTATGTGTGTGTACGTGCGTGTGTGTGTGTGGTTATGTGTGTGTGTGTAATCCTTGACCCCCGCCCAGCTATGAGATGCTGGAGGACCCCCACCAGGCTATCGAGTGGCTGATGCAGCTGATCAGCGTGACGCCCACAGACCCCCACGTGCTGGCCAAGCTGGGGGAGCTGTATGACACCGAGGGAGATAAATCCCAGGCCTTCCAGTACTACTATGAGGTGCAGTACACCCTGCCATGCTTTAGGGGGAGCCTGCCTCTGACACCAATAAGGAACACACTGTATAGATTAGGATGATGGCTGAGAGCAGTGGTTTGCTCACACAGACACATCACTAAAGAGGCTGCTCTCGCTAAAGCCTGTCTCCCTGCCTGCTCTGTGGAACTTGTTTCTCTGCTCTCGAAAGCCTGTCTGTCTGCTGTCTCTAAAACCTGTCTCTCTGTCCTCTAAAGCTTGTTTTTTTGCTCTTGAAAGCATATCTGTCTGCTCTCTCTAAAGCCTGTCTCTCTGCTCTCTCTAAATCCTGTCTGTCTGCTCTCTCTAAAGCCTGTCTCCCTGCCTGCTCTGTGGAACTTGTTTCTCTGCTCTCGAAAGCCTGTCTGTCTGCTCTCTCTAAAGCCTGTCTCTTTGCTCTCTCTAAATCCTGTCTGTCTGCTCTCTCTAAAGCCTGTCTCTCTGCTCTGTCTGAAGCCTGTCTCTCTGCTCTCTCTAACGCCTGTCTTATCTGCTCTGTCTAAAGCCTGTCTCTCTACTCTCTCTAAAGCCTGTCTCTCTACTCTGTCTAAAGCCTGTCTCTCTACTCTCTCTAAAGCCTGTCTCTCTGCTCTGTCTAAAGCCTGTCTCTCTGCTCTCTCTAACGCCTGTCTTATCTGCTCTGTCTAAAGCCTGTCTCTCTACTCTCTCTAAAGCCTGTCTCTCTACTCTCTCTAAAGCCTGTCTATCTGCTCTCTCTAAAGCCTGTCTCTCTGCTCTCTCTAAAGCCTGTCTCTCTGCTCTCTCTAAATCCTGTCTGTCTGCTTTCTCTAAAGCCTGTCTCTCTGCTCTGTCTAAAGCCTGTCTCTCTGCTCTCTCTAACGCCTGTCTTATCTGCTCTGTCTAAAGCCTGTCTCTCTACTCTCTCTAAAGCCTGTCTCTCTGCTCTCTCTAAAGCCTGTCTATCTGCTCTCTCTAAAGCCTGTCTCTCTACTTTCTCTAAAGCCTGTCTCTCTGCTCTCTCTAAAGCCTGTCTCTCTGCTCTCTCTAAAGCCTGTCTCTCTGCTCTCTCTAAAGCCCGTTTCTCTGCTCTCTCTAAAGCCTGTCTCTCTGCTCTCTCTAAAGCCTGTCTCTCTGCTCTCTCTCCTCCTGCGCAGTCGTTCAGATACTTCCCCTCCAACATCGAGGTGATAGAGTGGCTGGGAGCGTACTACATCGACACCCAGTTCTGTGAGAAGGCCATCCAGTACTTTGAGAGAGCCACACTCATCCAGTAAGTCAACAGGACTCGCCACATTATTATCAGTTGGCTGTGTGCCTGAACATGGTGTGTGTGAACATGATGTGTGTGTGTGTGTGAACATGATGTGTTTGTGTGCGCTCCCAGACCCACCCAGGTGAAGTGGCAGCTGATGGTGGCTAGCTGTTACAGGAGGAGTGGTGAGTCTCCATGTTTCACCTCATCATCATATACATACTGTATACCACAACATTAGCTTAGCATACCAGTGTTGAACAACGCCCCTCTGTCTTTCCAGGAAACTATCACAGAGCTCTGGAGACATACAAAGACATACATCGGAAGTTCCCAGACAATGTTGAATGTAAGCTCTGCGCCATCCCTCTCTATCTCTGGAATGATGTTGGCTTCCAAATAGGATTTCAGTCATTGTGTAACTGCTGATGTGTGTGTGTGCGCGTGTGTGTGCGCGTGTGTGCGTTCAGGTCTTCGTTTCCTGGTGAGGCTGTGCACAGACATGGGGCTGAAGGAGGTCCAGGACTATGCCACCAAACTGAAGAAAGTGGAGAAGATGAAGGAAATCAGAGAGCAGGTACTTCCATCCTACTCCTCATCCCTCTATCATCCTTCATTTTCATCGCCCCCCCTCCTTCCACTCACACACACATACACACTCACTCACACACACACCCAAACCCCTACAGACAGATGCTGAGATAAACCTCTCTCTGAATTAGAACCAGCTGTTTGCTAAATCCACATAGAGATGTTGTTGCATTAGGATGGGTCTGGAGGCCCCTGCCTGCTCTGCTGTCTGGCTCAGGCCGACATGATGTCGTCAACTAACTCCACTATTTGGCTACAGCATGCAGGTCTCTCTTGTACTGATTGCTGACCGTAGAGACCAACTAAAGACCTCATCCTAGTATTTTGTAGAAATGTTGAGGGGTGACCCTTGATGATGTATACTGTGGCGCAGCCCTAAAGCTCACCAAGATGTGTGTGTGTGTGTCTGTGATAGAGGGTGAAGTCCGCCAGGGAGGGCAGTGCCAGGGGCCGCAGAGAGAACAGTGCCAGCAGTGGTGAGTGAACAATCGGACCCTACACATCTTCACTCCTGACATCACATCCTGTCCCCTGACATCACATCTTCCTGACAACACATCCTCAGTTCTAACCATTCAGTACTAGTCACCTCCAGAACAGATGATATTCCATTTTTCCCAACATTCTTTTCTTACCTGTTGCTTCTTGCATTTCCTGGACAGTGGGTACCCCGAAGCCTGTCCAGACCTCTCCCAAGAAGGTCATAGGTACAATCATGTCTCTGTGTTTGTAATGTCAGAGTAGTGAATCTGTGTGTAGAGTCAAAGTAGAGCCTACTTCTGTAGAGTCAGAGTAGACTGTACTGTATTAGAGTCAGAGTAGTCTCTGTGTGTAGCCAGAGTACAATCTGTGTTTGTAGAGGCGGAGTAGATTGTTTCCCGAGAGTCTCTGTGTGCTAAGAGCAGGCACACGTGGTCCCTCTGGCTCTGACAGTGGAAACCAGCTTCACCATCAGCATAGTGTCTTGGAGGCAAAGTTGCAGCTTCGCTAACCAGGCCCAGATTTGTGTAGTGATGAGGTTGCTGTCAACGGTGCAGCCAGACATCTGTTGCCTAAAGCTACAACTCCACATTGTCCTCTTCTCTCTCCTTTCACACATGCTTCAGATGTGGATATCAAAGCAGGTGAGCAGACACACACGTGCGCGCGCACACAGACCACCAAAACTTTTCTTTCTCCGTTTTCCTCCACCTGTCCTCTACTCCAGAGAGCTGTCTAACCTTACATTTTTAACCCGGTCTTGCATGTATCTGTCTCCTCTCTCTGTTCTCCCTGTTTCCTCTCTGGGTCTGCTCAGTGTCAGTCTCTGAGACCAAACACAGTCCAGTCCTCGAGCCAGGCAGAGGTATGTAGAACGCAGGCTGGGCCTCTGCTGAGCTGATAGGATCTTGGACAGGGACTTATTTAAGACGTTAATGTGACAAGCAGGTACATGATGTCCTCACGTAAAAACAGACACCCCTTAAAATATCTGTCCACCTGGATTTCAAATAGCGCGTTCTTCAGTTCACATCATCCCAGGAATCTCTTACAGGCTGCTGTCATCCTCGTTTGCCAAGAATGTCTCCCTCCCTCCCCTTCCTCCTCTGAGTGTTTACACTGAGCACTCTGCGAAGAGGTGCGAGAGCCACGACTGAGAAAGCTTTCAGGAACGCTTTCCGCAGGAATGGGCCCCCTTAGACCCAGCGGGCTGTAAACTCAGGACGCGTACGACTCTGGCTCCAACCTTTCAGACAGGCGACGTCTGCGAAAAGCACGACTCTGCCGTGTCACTGGCGCGCCCTCAGAGTTGGGCACACGCCACGCTGTTGGAAGGGCGTTGTAATACTCCCACGCGCAGTGTGCTCTCAGCTCGGTGTGTGCGGCTGCGTGCGTTTCATCCGAAGGGTGACCAGGGTCATAAACGATAGTGTTGTAGAGTTGTCCCTACCCAGGGGGCGGGGCAGTCAGCAGGCCGTGGCGGGGGATGTGTTGAGCTGGTGGATGTGAAGGTAACAGGGCCTCCAGGTTGGGGCTCATCTGCAGGAGCAGAGGGAGGACAGGGAAACGCTCGTGCTCCTTCCTGTTTTCCTAAGTTTCCTGGACTCGTTTCCACGACCTACATGGTGGCCAGATGTGGGGTGTGGGGAAGTCTGGCCTGTCCCCCATTTCTCTAAACTGCCACGTGGGCCTAGAGCTGACACGCATGCACACACACACACACACACACACACACACACACACACACACACACACACACACTCCCACACACAGCCAGCTAGCCAGAAACTTGATTTACATTTTAACCTTGTGTGTGTGTATATTCAGACAGCGTTAACCCTGTTTGTGTTTGTCCTCAGCGTTAACCTTGTGTGTTTGTCCTCATAGTTAACCCTGTGTGTGTTTGTGTATTCAGACAACATTAACCCTGTGTGTGCGTGCATCTTCAGTGTTAACATGTGTATGTGTTTGTCTGTGTGTGTGTCCTCATTGTTTACAGTGTTTGTGTGTGTGTGCGTGCATCTTCAGTGTTTACACTGTGTTTGCCCTCAAGGCTGCGTTGCCCTGTGTGTGTGTGTGTGTGTGTGTGTGTGTGCATCTTCAGTGTTTACACTGTGTTTGCCCTCAAGGCTGAGTTGCCCTGTGTGTGTGTGTGTGTGTGTGCATCTTCAGTGTTTACACTGTGTTTGTCTTCATGGCTGAGTTGCCCTGTGTGTGTGTGTGTGTGTGTGCATCTTCAGTGTTAACACTGTGTTTGTCTTCATGGTTGAGTTGCCCTGTGTGTGTGTACGTGCATCCTCAGTGTTAACACTGTGTTTGTCTTCATGGCTGAGTTGCCCTGTGTGTGTGTGTGTACGTGCATCCTCAGTGTTAACACTGTGTTTGTCCTCAAGGCTGAGTTGCCCTGTGTGTGTGTGTGTACGTGCATCCTCAGTGTTAACACTGTGTTTGTCCTCAAGGTTGAGTTGCCCTGTGTGTGTGTGTGTGTGTGTGTGTGTGTGTGTGTGTGTGTGTGTGTGTGTGTGTGTCCTCAGACAGCGGGCAGAGCAGCCATGGTGCCAGCGCCAAAGGAGAGCGTCTGAGTGCAAGGATGAGGTCGCTGCCCGGCGCCAACGAGCCCTACGAGGCCAGCAGCCAGAGAGACATAGGTGAGCCGGCCAATCACGTCACCTCTGGTGACCTCTCACCTCCGTCTGCCCCCGCAGGTGTATGTCGTAACCTGTCACATTGAGCTGCCCTCTTCCTATGTCGTTACGTACTGCTACATACGTATGTCAGCCTGTGTAATGATGGGCCAGACTGCTAAACCATCACACCATGTCATATACACAGCAGTTACTTTACTACAGCAGAATGGTAGATTTAAAAGAAGGATTGGAATAAGAACGTTTTTTGTTGTTGATGTCGAAGCCAAAGTATTATTAAGAAAGAGAGACGAACTGTCTGTCTGGTCACTACTACACCACTATTACCTCAATGGGCTTGAGGTGACAGTAGTGGTTGCCACAGTCTTGTTACTACAGATGTTACCATGTAGTAGCCAGTGTGATGAATGTCAGCCGTGTTGACGGATGGTGTCTGTGTGCTAGATGCCTCCTACGTGGACCCTCTGGGGCCACAGGTGGAGAGACCGAAGACTGCGGCCAAAAAGCGCATGGAAGACGATGAGTTTGCGGACGAGGAGCTGGGAGAGGACCTCCTACCAGAGTAGCCCTCCACCTCCCCTCCCAGAGAGGAACATGCTCCAGCACACCACCTGACACCTCCACAGCACTGACACGGGCCAACTGAAACTCCTTATGTGACTCTAGAGGCATTAATCACCTGGAAGGCATCAATGGAAATTCTGTCATCATTATGTCTATGGAGCTCCACGTATCATAGAAGAGTCAGTCATCGTATTTCATGAAATGCTTGATACAGTTTATATTAGTTGTAACAAATGGATTATTTATTGTGTGTGAGTATATGTTGTGTAACTTTGAGTTAAGTTACAGCAACAGTTCTTGATTGTCATTGTTCTATTTTCTTATAAGATCAAATGTTATTTTTCAATCAAAAGTCAGTTCGTGTTTTCTATTCAAGGACTTGATGTCTGGCAAATGTGAAATAAAAGTTTACTAATTGAATGCTGCACTTTTACACGAATGCAAACGGTATATAGAATGACTTCAACTTTACATAACCTCTATCTCCATAACAGGCAGGTCAATTAAGAGCTCCTCTTTACTGCGGGTAAGTCTCTGGAAAGGCTTCCCATAGCGCAGGTGGGAGAAGAACTCCTTTACGAAGAACTCTGGTCCTAAAACCCATCTGTTCTCAACTTGGAAAATATGTGTCAGAAGAAAGATCTGTGCGTATTATTCAGCAGAGACGACAACAATCCAGCGCCAAGTGTCCTACCCCCTGCTCTCCTGAGAGCACAACCTCTCCGGCTCTGCAGAAACTCGGGAGAAACAGGACACTTAAAATGGACGGCTTCATCGTTTATCAGTATATTGTTCATTATACAGTGTACATTAGTTAACTGTCACTTGGCGATCACACGCAGAGACCGCAAAAAGATTTATACGCAAGAAAAAGTATTTGGCATAGCCTATATTGTGAGAAAAAGTCAGACTAATTGGTCAACCACATTTCAAATGTGACGTCACGTGTGAATAGTTTCAAAATTCTGCATAGTTTTTATACCCCAAGTTTTTGCTATACTGTTTTAAGCCGTTCGCGGGTCGCAATCTAGTGCGCAACAATGTTTCTTCGACTTTTCCCAATGTTTTTGCATCTTGTACTTTTGAGCGAGGGGGTTATGGCAGCCAGGACATCCAGGAAAACTACCCGAAGTCGTCAGTGTCTCGATTTACCGGAGGAGATCCTGGAACAAATGTTCGGACGACTTTCGGTCGGCGTCCTTAGCGCATTCCACCATACTCTGCAACTGGCGCCGCTGGAGAGACAGAATCTGACCTGCCCGTCCGCTGGCCGCCCGATTCCCGATAGAAAGTCCCGGATCCCAGTGAACTTTCTCAGCCTCTCTCCATGGGCATACAGGTACGCAGGTTACAAAAAATAATGATAAGGCATTGATAAGAAATGCCATTAACTTGATTTTAATGCTGAAACCCCGTTCAGAAATATTCAAACAACGTGGGAGTTAATATATTGTTGTTATTGTATATTGACAGGATTTCCCACGACCCAGCACGGTACCCCCGGTTCATTCCAGAAGCTTACTGTTTATGTAAAGGTTGCCTGACGGGTCCGTTCGGACAGGAGAGTGACCAGTACCGTAGCACCCCGGTCTATATGCCGTCCGTCATCTTGCAACGCACTGGCTCCTGCGTGGGGGGTCGTCATTCCTACACCGAGAGCTACGTCTCCATCCCCGTGGGCTGCACGTGCGTCCCGCTGCTGGCGAAAGACAGGGACGTGCAGACGAGCAACCAGAGTCTGGAACGAGCGCAGGCCAAACCGGTCATCAATGATAAGAACGTTTAATGAACAGTATAGGCCGTGTGCGTCAAGTGGAACCCTATAATAGGAATTGCGACTAGATATATAATATATGCCTGCACATACTAATATTCTTCCCCCTTTCCCCTTTACCACGGCAGACTTAGTGGCCAGTCATTCGTCAATTCAGAAGCCAAACTGCACTTATCTACATATCACTGCCACCTGGAGTGGAACTGGACTTCCCATTTCTGCCCACATTTTTCTAAATGGTTTCATAGTCGTGTTAATGGTGTCCTATATGAACATATTCTGCAAACATTTCCCCCTGTTTTTTTCTTTCCTTCTTGAAAATCATATTTGAATGTACAGCAATTATAGTTGCCGGTGGGCAAATAGGCCTAGTTGTATGCACCCCTTCAATGTCAAATTTGAATAGGAGAACATTTGGCATCTAACTCAAAATAACTGCTTTCAGTAGTTTCATCTTTATTCATAAACACATTTAGTATAAAAGTTGAAGAACATTGTCTGCATACCCCAAAAAGGTATCTCTAGCTTATAATCTTTTGCATATGAAAACATAAACATTTCAAAATCTTCTTGAATACATGGGGATTTAAACAGTCAACAACAAACCAATTTGTCTTGAAATGGTATAACATAGTAGGCCTACATTACAAAATGCAGACATGAAGTTGCCCCAACAGGCCACTGTGTATCAAAACGTTAAATGAAAATACATTGAAGAAAAAAATATTAAAATTCGGAATAGCAAGTTGTCACGTGTCCTACCTGCTCTACCTTTCCATCTGTCTTTCTCCTTCTGTTCCTCTCCCTCCGGCTGGAGTTTTACTGTTTCACATGAAAGACCTTGAAGCAATCAACATGCAAGCGCACCGGAGTGAGAACCGTGAAACTCGCTCCTCAGCAGGCCACCCGCGTCAACGAAGAGTTAGCTTTTCTTTGGCGTACGTGGGTAGTGGTCACGCTAGGCAAGTCGGAGGTCGCGCGTCCGTATCCCGTGAGTGGTAAGCGAAGCCTTGTCGTGACGGAGCGTGGCTGTTACATAGTATACCCCGTCATACAAGGCAACATCGCATTTCACACATGCAAAGGGAGTTTGTCCATCACATTTTCACCAGTGGTTCAAATAGTCAAATCTGTCCGCCTCACATGGCAGAGCCCAAAGCTGACCTTCTTCCATGCCCCTGTGGCCTCCTCCCATGATGCTGGAGGAGACTCTACGCAACCAACCTTTGGAAGGAGAGATCTGTCTCCCTCTTCACATGACCTGTATGGATGGATATTTGGTTTTGAATGAATTAAATAACACAGGTTCTTTTTTTGTGTCATGCCACCAAATATATAGACCCCATCCTTCCACCCACAGCCTCTACCACTTCTTTGATCAGATGCCAATCCTGCAACAGTTTACTTATCGGTCGTGCAGGTCAACACCTCCCATATGTGCGTTGTAGCTCTTTATACATGTAGGCTGTTTCACTTGATCCATTGCATGTTTCTGTTTGTTCCATCATTGAGTGTCAACATCTGAGCACTCCTTCTCCATATTGGTCACAACACATAGTCGCAGTATATACTACCGTTCAGAAGTTTGTCTGACTATTGTAAATTACTATGAAAGCCAGATATATTTAATAGAATATTTAGAGTATCTACATAGGCGTACAGAGGTCCATTATCAGCAACCATCAGTCCTGTGTTATATAACAATGCACTGCATCTGATCGATTTGATGTCATTTTAATAACCAAGAACTTGCTTTTCTTAAAAGAACAAGAACATTTGTAAGTGAACCCAAACTTTTGAACAGTAGGTTATACCTAATGTATAGTGTTAACTAGCAGTACCTGTGACTATGGGGACATTCTATTAAATGGACAAAAAGCAAGGATGGGGAAGATGTCCCAAAATGTAACCTAATTTTCCACGACCTACATTGTCAAGTCTTTATTTACTGTAATAAGAAATATTTACAAATCCTAACATGAATAGCTTCTTTTACCATGGCACTGCATAATTATGTTCTATATTAAATGATTTGTAAAAAGTCGTAAGTCTTTAAAAGTGGAACGCAGAAACCATGACAGTGAATCATTTAGGTCACCAACATGGGACCTGATTCCAGCCAGACGTGCTTCTAACGTCAGTGAAACAGAGATCACCAGTCACCAGTCAGAGATCAGGGACGTACATATCTGTCAGACATCCCCAGCATTAGGAGAGTGTGTATCTCTGCAAAGGGGCCTAGATGTGTTCCCTCCAGGCCACCAGGGGGCGCTGTTACCCCCCCACAGAGAGCTCCCTCAGGACAGGCGGGAGGGGTAGTTGACGTAGCAGCGGAACTCGTTGGCCAGGTTCTTGTTGTGTTTGGGGAGGAAGCTGCACATCTTCAGCCCCAGAAGCTGCTCCGCAGGCTCCTCCATGATGGCTCCTGGACACGTGAGGGACAAGGAGCACCGTCAGCAGCACAACAACTCTTAAGATCCAGACTGTCTCAGACTGTCCATGCTTCTCCTCAAGACTACCACTAAGACACTGGGTTTAAATGGTCTACAGTTGACCGGTCAGTAATGTGGGACTGGAAGATACTGACCTGTGCAGAGCAGCACCTTGCCCTTGCTGAGGTACTGGATGGTCTCTGCCACCTTGCTGAGGCACTCCAGGGACAGGTAGGGGGGGGTCCGCCAGGACAATGTCGAAGCTCTGCCGCGTCACTTCCTCCGGCAGGGACAGAGGGTCGTTGTAGTCGTAGTAGATGAAGTCTTGTCCGTAGGCGGAGAAACGCCGGTCGTACTCCAGCACCACGGCTGTCACGCGGTCGGAGCCTGCCACCAGACCTTGCTTGAGTTTCTGGTAAACACTCGGAGCGCTCAGACATGCTATCCTGGGGGCACAGTCACCTTGTTAGAGATGGTACAGCATCAGGCAGAGATGGACATCAGATCTCCAGAGGTTGGAATGGAGTGATAGCATGCGTTGAGTACAGTGCATGCGCCAGTCATTCTGCTCACCTGCCGCCCTCTCCTGCCTCGTGAATGAGCTCCTCTGCCAGCCGCGTGGCCGTGTCATCACTGTACCAGAACTGGCTCATCCCCTATGGAGAGAAGAGTATTTAGCTACTAATAAGCTGATTACCAACATCTATTAACTGATACGACACTGCATGAATAACGTTCTACAACCCTACCCAGTCCTCCTCCACAGCTCCAACTGAATACTTGTCCACCGGCACCGTGCTGTGGGCTAGACCGTCCTTTTCCTCGTCGTAGAACTCTTGCAAGGCAGCCAGAGCCGCCGCGGACAGTTGAGGGACATCATCGTCACTGTCACTCATCCTAGTGGTCGGTCCGAATTTCTAGGGTGGTGGCTAACTAGCTAGTTAGCGAAGAGTAGGTTTGCTGGTTAGTCATATGGAAACTTAGACTGGATACCTGATACATATTATGCTATGAAGTATCAAAGTGTCTCCCCTGCTGTCACAGCAACTTGTGACTCATGGCTAGCTTGTTACAGCAACACGAGACAGGATGGTTGGTACTATAGCTAGCTAGATAGTAGGCCTACATCTAGCGGAATAGTCTTTAAGTAATGTAAAGATAAGGCAGACTAACACTATACTAACTGGTATTTCGTATGATAAGGATTGGTTAGTATTGAGTTAGTTTATTACCTCGGTTGTTGCTGGTTTTTCCACAGCCTTCAGAGTCCATGTGCAGCACGAAACTACGGTTCCCGAGAGGGGACAAATCTTGTTTGACGTCTTCTCTTACCAACAAGCTTTGACATCGCGTTGACAAGACATAAAATACTACATAGCCTACACATTAACGCTTCAATACATATTTAAATTATGCTAATGCACTAATGCTTAACGGTTTTCCACATTCTCCGTCTGATGGACACGAATCCACTTGAAACTAACAGTGTTAACAGAAGGCAACTGAAAACGAAGAAATGAAATACATACGTCTGGACATTTTATATAATAAGTTTATGTACACTTTTACAATTCATTACAATTCATTCAGGCATTCCAAAACAACCAGGGTAGTGCTCTCAACAAGAAGATCTGAAGGTCCATCTTCAATGCCATAGTTAAAACAAGTGGCTCGTTCCTTTTTTGGTTTGTTATTGCTTTCTTCGGTATTGTAGGGTCTTGTCTTGTCCATCCAGTGTGTTTTCGAAGTGTAGAAGAGTGGATGTGTTGTAGAAAAATAAAACTAGAGTTTATGCTAAAGTTGAGAGGCTGAGCGTTTCTAAGGCTTCCACCCTCCTGTTGCTTCGCTGGGGAAGAGAGCGGAGGCACAGGATAGAACTACCTCCAGTGAGGAGGAAGATTACAGCACAACTCACTCCTCCTCTTCCTCTGGTCAACCTCTCTCTTATCAATTATCTTATAAAAACTTTTCAGTCATAATTTTGAAACAAATTTTTTCTCCTTTTTTTGTTGTTGAAAACATATATACACCCTTAATGAAACACAAAGTGATTTGGTTTGTCTGTCGGCGACCCTCCAAAACACCCAACCCTCCTAGACAGTCTGGAAAAAGCCAGTGAGGCCTCGTTGTCATGGCGATCTGTGATGCGTGCGTAGTTTGCAGTTTGAATGACAGGCACCGTCGTCATGGGGAGACTTGTTCCAGCTCGCCACGGCGACAACGCAGGAGTCGACACACGACACAATCAAGAAAACAAAGGCACTCGGGGAGGGGGGCGGGTCGGAGTGGCGAGGGAGAGGTGGGGGAGGAGGGGCGCGGTGTTCCTGGAACAGATCGGCCCCCTCCCTCCTGCCTTTATCCCAGCGCCAATAAAGTAAACAATGATTGGAAAGGTAAGAGGCCTGACTACCAACCTACCCTGCCCCCTCCACCCCCAGTCCTACCACCATCTCCACCCCCTCAGTCCTGGAGCCCACAACCCCACCTCTACCCCGTCAGTATGTGCCCTGGAGGATCCACAGCTACAGGGTCCCTGTCTCCTTAGTGTTCAGGCCCAGTCTGCAGGGGCTTGGGTGCAGAGGACCAGGCAGGCAGGCCAGAGGACCAGCAGGGGGTAGTCAGGTGGCAGGGGATAAGGGAGGGGATGTTGAGGAAACAGTGGTTATTTGACACAGAGCAGCCCCCCCACGTTAGACACAAATTCCTCCAGGCTCTTGAGGAAGGCCAACTTCTGCTTGCGGTCCATGCTGGGGGGCGTGCTGCTGGCAGTCAGCTTGTTGAAGGCTTCGGCCAGACGCTGGTAGATGACGGCGTCTCTCTGGGTGGCGAGCAGGGACTCCACCAGCTCAGAGTACTCCGTCTGACGGGGCACACAGTGACACACCTTCATATAACAGGTCTCTGAACATGGAGCACACATTTTCTTTCGCCACACTGTCTCGGCGAAATAAAGTAGCAGACATCAAATCAGTGTGTTATGTCGTGTTTATGTAGGCGCAATCGATGTTATGATCCCATTCTACCAACGTGTGCCTTGCCCAAGGACATGCGGTCGGTGGTACTCACTTGGTGCAGGCAGACTAGAGTGTACAGGGCCTCCCCTGCTGCCACGGTCATCTCGGTGTTGTGCTTCTGCAGAACCAGCATGTCAAACACCAACTAGAGAGGGGAGGAGGGGAGGAGACAGAGTGGGAGAGAATGAGTGTGTGAGGACGGGGGGGGGGAAGAGAGTCAGTGTGGGAAGGGGGAAGCGAATGAGAGAGAGAGGGTAGATCATTTAAAAAGAGTGAGAGGGAACGAGAAAGAAAGAGTGGAAGAAGAATGAGAGAGTGAGGTGGAGAGAAGGAGAATGTGTGAGGGGGGAGAGAATGCGAGTGTGTGTGAGGGGGTAAGAGAGTGTGAGGGGGGGGTAGTGTGCAGGAACAACGAGCGAGCGACGAGTCCCAGGGGCCGTGTCTGACCTTGAGGAAGTGGCGTGTGGCGATGAAGAGGGGCGTGTCCTTCTCCTGGGTCTTGGCACACTGCTCGGCCAACGGGGACAGAGCCTCCAGACACAGCTGGCTGACCTCTGAACTCATCCTGCACACTCGGGGTCAAGGGCCAACACACACACACTGGTCTACAGGCTGTATACTGGGAGAGCTGGACTGCTACATAGGCTAGAGTCATGCACTGTCTGACCAGGCGGAGACCAACAGAGGCACTACTTTACACACACGCACAGCACGCTCACTCACACCCCACACCCCCCAAAAGGATACGCTGTCATTCCCAGCTCCAGGGAGAACATGAGGCTCTTGAAGAGCTCCTCGGGCAGCTGGGGGATCTTCTCTGGAAAGATCTCGCAGATGAAGGTGATGAGCTTGTAGTACTGGTTGCACAGGGACGGGAACTGGAGCATGGAAAGCAGATCGACACACAGGAGTGAAGACCAGAAAAAAACACTTTAAATCGATGGGAATGTAAAAGTGTCATTCTGACAGTTTGGATTTGTATCTGGAGCTGGGCCTGACCTTAAGCAGGTCCTGAGACATGAGGGGCAGCACGATGTTGACCCCAAACAGAACCACGTCTGCAGCAGACACAGAGCGACCCGACGCTGCTGTACCCTGCTCCTGGCCCCGGAACACCTCATCTACACACACAAATAAATATATAATTGATATACATATATTATATATAAATAAACACACACAGGAAGACTTCATTAGAACTGATAATGTTGGACTGTGACTAAATAAACAGCCCTCTACCCTGTAGAACATGGTGCACTCCTTCACCTCTTTCCTCCCTCCTCTTTCCCCCTCCCTCTTCCTCATCACACCTCCCTCCCACCCTCCCGGCCTCCATTCCACCCTCACTCTTCCTCCTCAATATACACCTGACCAACCTCCCTCTGGCCCTCCCTCCTCCCCCCCTTCTCCTCAACACACACACCTGACCCACCGGTGTCGCTGAAGTCGATGAACTCCTTGGAGAGCAGGTTGGTGAGCAGCTCCATGATGAGCAGCAGGTCCTGGTACTGGTCCTCCTCCGCCGCCACGTCCGACCGTTTGCGGCCCAGGTTGTTCTTGGAGTAGACCTGCAGCAGCGTCAGACACGCCTCGTACAGCTTCATAGACTTGGACTGGGGGGTGGGGGGTGGGGGGGGAAAGACAGGACAGGCATGTCAATACTGTGAGAGGTGCTGCAGATTACTGTCCCTGTGGCAGAGCAGTAGGAAGAGCATCCAGGTACAGGACTAGATTCAACATTGTCATTGTGCAGAGTACAGGTAACAAAGCCAACTAGAGAGCATACAATTTCTGGGGAAATTGTGAGGGTGTGCCTGCTTGTCCGTCCCTTTAAGTTTTTCCCTTCTAGTGATATTTTCAAGCATTTAGCCTACTCACAGTCTATTGCATAATAATTCATTAAGAACACCCTTGGAAAGAAGCTACTGTTATCACTGGAAATATTTCAGATGGAATCGCGATTCAAACAGTAGCTCTATGTCTGCTAACTAATGACATGTCCCCAAAAACGTAAGTAAGCTTGACATTTATTTAGTGGAAAATCGCTCATGCGATCATTGTCAGTAATAACGCAAAATGCGATATAGCCCTTTGTGGAGAAGCTGCCCCGGTAAATTGTATACTACAGTGTTCGAGTCTTGGTTGCGATCGTTGGTTGAACGTTCCGTTGTACGGTTTAGGCTGAAATTAAATATTGCTTTCATGAACAGATTGACGGCTGTGTCAATGAAGTTCGGGTTAGTAGTCAGACAGTTTCACCTATTGAAATACTTTTGATTTAAGGGAGTGCCGAACATTTTCTGTCGCCGTTTGACTCCCTACTGTAAACAGCTGTGGATGTTTTTGTTAGCTACACAGTGTCTCGCGTAGGCTACAGCGTTGCAGTACTGGTTTGAAATCACAGGTAATGATTATTTCACCAACAAATCGTTTACTTGTAATCTAATGTCATAATAAATCGTACAACGAAAATGTATTTGTGAGTAATGTTTATTTTAACGATTGAAAACAGATGCAGCCTAGACCGCTGTAGTATGTGTTGCCCGGGCAACATAGGCTAATGTCATGATGCTAATGCTTCAGTGAAATAGTAGACTACCGTTTCCGAAAGTCGATGTAGTTCCTCAATAATATTAGCTTATATTGTACATTACACTTAACAATTGTGTTTCATATCAGAAAGTAACATTAGTAAATAGTTATCACCCTGGCCTCTTTGCTTGTGGCGTTTCTGCAGCTGCCTTGCAGTATCGTTAAAGCTATAGTTAGCCTATAGCTATCTCCCAGAAGTTAACAAGCTGCTAAACTAATGTTAGGCTAGAGGTAGTCACGCGTGTTTCGTGACGTTAGTAGCGTCAGTGACTGTGGCTAGCAAGTTAGCCAGGTAAATAAAAAGACAAGCAACTCAATGGCTACCAACTTTTGACATGACGTTTTCTAAGTAATCAAAATATTGACGGATGCTAGGGGGGGGCACGATACGATCCTTGCTAGGCTGCAACAGTCTTCTATGCACGTCGTATCTAATGCGTCGTTGCTAACATGTGCCGACGCTGTGACGTAGGCTATTATAACTGAGTAGTCTACCCTTTGCCGACAAAATCAACTTTATGCCACAAAAACGTTGTATGGTCCTAAACTGTGCAACGGAACGTACATAAAAGTAATAGCAACTCAATCGGGACCCAGACGAAACTTTGGACGTCGACGTTTTCTATGTAGTCCAAATATTGACCGAGGAGTAGGGGGGCAAAAATAATAATAATAATAATATATATATGTGAGATAACAAAGGTTGTGCTTCATGCCGAAGGCAAAGCACACCCAATGAAATGCATTTAGCATTTAACCAGAAGTGCAATAGGATTAGGGTTCGGATGGGCCCTCACCTCCCCCAGGTAGCAGATCTGTTTGTGGGCCACCTCCACAAACACCTCGATGATGAGGTTGATTGTCTCCGGGGTGTTGCGGTACACCTCCATCAGGCCGATGCAGCTGGACAGGAAGTCCATGAGGAAGCTGAAGAGCGAGGCCACGTTGTCGATCTGCGTCGCCTCGGCGATGCCACACAGGGCCTCCAGCGTGGCGACGATCTCCCGCTTCACGCCCTCCTCCTGGCTGATCTGGGCGAAGTTCTCCTGGTTGATCAGGCTGAGGAAACGCTGTTGGAGGGGGTGCAGCACCTGGGGGGAGGATAGAGAGACACAGAGAGAGAGAGAAACCAAGAGAGATGGAGAGAGAAACGAAGAGAGAAGGAGAGAGAGAAACCAAGGGAGATAGAGAGAGAAACGAAGAGAGAAGGAGAGAGAGAAACCAAGGGAGATAGAGAGAGAAACGAAGAGAGAAGGAGAGAGAGAAACCAAGGGAGATAGAGAGATGAAGAGACGTTGAAACAGGTCTGAAATGATGTGCAGGGCTTAACCCATGCCTTGTCCTCCCCGGGTTGTGTGTGTATATGTGTGTGTGTGTGTGTGTGTACCTCGGTCCAGTACTGCTGCTTGGTGTCAGAGTCCATGTGGGCAAAGCCCCCCAAGACCAGAGCCTTCATCAGGGTCCTCTGGACGGAGCTGGACAGCAGGTGCAGGGGGGGGCTGCGGCTGGCAAACTGCTTGGCTAGGTTCCACCAGTTCTCACACTGCACCACAATGTTGGCCCTGGAGGGGAGAGGGGTGGAGAGGGACGGAGAAGGATATGTGTCAGCACCAAGGACAAACAGATATGGCTGCAGTGAGACTAAAATCAGATGCAGTGAATCTTTCGAAAGATTCCTACGCAGCATCGCTTGTGTCTGGCAAAAGTATTTCTCCATGGCCAAGTTTATTGAGACTGTCTATTCCCCCCATCCGCCACCAGGGAGAGCTGTCCTCACCTCTCCCTCTTCTCCACCAGGGTCACCAGCAGCTCCACCGTTTCATTGGCCAGCTCCGGCTCCGAGCTCCACACCGATAGGTTGTTGATCACCTTCTCCAGCAGGTATCCCACAATCCACTTGGCCCCCTCAGTGTCTGCCCCGAAGGCCGTGCTGAGAGCAATGCTGATCTGCAGCGGAGAACGGAGAGATGACAGAATGATGGAGGAGCGGACAGAGATGAAAGGATGATGGAGGAGGAGAGGACAGGGAGATGAGAGGATGATGGAGGGGAGAATGAAAGAAAAAGAGAATGATAGACGGGAGCAAAGAAATTAGAGGATGACAGAGGAGATGGAGGAGGGGGTGTTAGGTCTGGAGCTGGGTTAGGGCTAGATTTGGGGCTGGGCTAGGGGTGAGTGCTGAAGGCAGGCTTGGGCTTTGTGTCACACCTGTCCATACAGCTTCTCGTCCACCAGCAGGTAGGTCTTGGCCCAGCGGCGGAGGAACCAGACGATGTCCTTCCCCATCTGAGGGCTGAGCAGGCCGGTCAGGCTGGCTCTGGTGGCCCGGGACTCCACCTCAGACGTCCTCAGCACCGCAGACAGCAACCTGCCGGTACCAGGAGAGGACGGGGAAGAGAGAGAGAGGGGGGAGGAAGGAGAGAAGAGAGGGAAAGGATAGCGGAAGAGAAGGAGAGGGAGCAGGTGGGAAGAGAGGGAAGGAGTGGAAGAGAAGGATAAAAGGGGAAGAGAGGCAGAGAGGAAAGGGTGGAAGAGGGGGAGGGGGGAGAGACAGAGGGAGGAGAGAATGAGAGGCAGAGGGAGAAGAGAATGAGAGACAGACGGAATGAGAGAAAGGGAAGAGAGAAAGCCAAGGTCGGGATGAGCACGAGCCGGGGGGGGTGGAGGGAAAGAATGGCAGAACAAAAGAGAGATGGGAGACAACAGCTGTTTGTTTCAGTTGCCCGGCGACATAACAAAAAGCTCAACACACATTATTGTTTGCGAGCGGTTTAAACATTATTACACACAGGCACACAGGACAGCGGGGCTTAAACCAGATTAGAACTCTGTGTCAGAGGCCCCTTCGGTGTCGCACAGTGCACTGTTTCACATTGTTTGCAGAAAACAAAACCCCACTGACATTTGACGGAGGAGGGTTCAAGTGCAGTTATTAGGAAACCTGATGCCTGTGTCCCTGTCCCTCCAATCCCCTGTCTCCGCTGTCAGCCACCTCCACATGCCCAGCTAGGAACAATCACCTTACAACGCCAACCACGCCAAAAATGCCAAATGTCTCCATGTCCCGCTCACGGAACATCCTCCCCCTTCTTGTACCCTCTACCCTGCAATCCTGCCCTACATAGCCCTCTACCCTGCAATCCCACCCTACAGAACCCTCTACCCTCTCCATCCTACCCTGCAGAACCCTCTACCACCTCCACCCTACCCTACAGACCCTTCTCCACCCTACCCTACAGACCCCTCTCCACCCTAACCTTTACCCTTCTCCACCCTACCCTACACACCCTTCTCCACCCTACCCTACATACCCCTCTCCACCCTAACCTTTACCCTTCTCCACCCTACCCTACACACCCCTCTCCACCCTACCCTACAGAACACTCTACCCTCTCCACCCGAGCGCGGCCCCTACAGTCCTACCCTTACTGAACCCTGCTCTACCAGCAGCTGACCCTATTCTTATATAGCATGTATGAAAGCTGCACTTACCAGTACAATAGCTCTTGAAGTGCCTGCAAATGTGTCCTTTCTCTGTATGTTGACTTTAAGCCCACTGGACCACTGTCTTGTAAGAATTGTTTAATGTGGCACTTATGATATGACGCAGTTTTTGTTACACCATAATATGTGGTTAAGATGTTATTTTTTTACGATGCCTGGTAAATACAGACTGCTCGTAGACCATAACCACAAAAAGTTTTGTTAGAACTATGTACTTCTGATCCTTGATTTTCCGCGTATCTTTATGCACTATTTGTATGTGGGTTTGGATAAAAGTGTCTTGAATGGAAAAAAAATAAACGTAGAGTGGCGCCAGGGTGGTCCAGGGGCTTGGCTGACCAGCACTCTGCTTTAAGGCTGGGCCTGTGTGTGGGGCATGGCTGGGCCTGTGTGTGGGGCATGGCTGGGTCTGTGTGTGGGGCATGGCTGGGTCTGTGTGTGGGGCATGGCTGGGTCTGAGTGTGGGGCATGGCTGGGTCTGTGTGTGGGGCATGGCTGGGCCTGTGTGTGGGGCATGGCTGGGCCTGTGTGTGGGGCATGGCTGGGCCTGTGTGTGGGGCATGGCTGGGTCTGGGCCAGGAAATTCCCTCTCTGGGGCCGTCAGCCACTACAGGGAAAGTAGAGCTCCGCGCCGTCCAGACGGGGTCTCATTGAAGCGTGACTGAAGACCTAGATCTAGAGGAGCCTTCCTCCAGCCCACCCGCAACAACCCAACAGTGACGGTCCAACCGACAGGCCACAAGATTCAACCAATCCTCATGGAGTGGGCTGGTCCTTACCTGATGACGGAGTCTGTCCTGTTGCATCCTGGGATGGAGGAGGCCTTCTCCCCGGGGGAGCCCAGGACCGCCAGGGTGCTGTTGATGTCCACCTCCGTGGCGTGGTTGATGGAGTACTCCATCACCTCCGGGGGGATCAGCGGTGTCTCGCCCTGGGCATCGTCTGCCAGTAGGTACCCTGGAGAACACGGTATAGAACCTCATCTAATGGTAGGTACCTTTGAGAACATGGTATATAACCTCATATATTAGTAGGTACCCTGGAGAACACGGTATAGAACCTCATCTAATGGTAGGTACCTTTGAGAACATGGTATATAACCTCATCTATTAGTAGGTACCCTGGAGAACACGGTATAGAACCTCATCTAATGGTAGGTACCCTTGAGAACATGGTATATAACCTCATCTATTAGTAGGTACCCTGGAGAACATCGTATGGAACATCATCTATCCTTGGGGTTAGACAAGGGGCGTTTATTTTCACCTCCACTTGAATGGTTCTTGTTCTGAAACGCTACCATGGTGGTATGAGGCAGACAGTGGAAAATCTCGACACAAAGGAACGTTTATTCCCAATAGATGGACAGAAATCCCCAGAACAAAAGCAGGGTCACACAGCTGGTAGCTCTCCCTTCCTTACATCAGATTCCACTCACGCACGGACCCAGCCGGCCTTCATCCTCAGTCTAAACTTAGCTCTGCCGCGCCGCTAGGCTGGGGGCCTGCCCCCTGGGCACACAGCAGCCTGTTCTCGCGGCTGACGGATTCCAACAGGACTGAATGCTATAACTGTCAGGTAATGAACAGATTACCAAGTTGGCTCTGGTGAGAAGCTTGATGTTAATCAGATATGCAGCAGCCTAGCGTAGCATGATCTACTGCTAGCGTGGGCCTGTCCATGGTGGGGGTCCATTCAGTGTTTAACTGTTAGACCAGTACAGATCTACTGACCTGTGACCAGCGCAGATCTACTGACCTGTGACCAGCGCAGATCTACTGACCTGTGACCAGTGCAGATCTACTGACCCGTGACCAGTGCAGATCTACTGACCTGTGACCAGCGCAGATCTACTGACCTGTGACCAGTACAGATCTACTGACCTGTGACCAGTGCAGATCTACTGACCTGTGACCAGTGCAGATCTACTGACCTGTGACCAGTGCAGAGCTACTGACCTGTGACCAGTATGATCCAGTGGATGTCTTCGTAGAGGTCATCCAGGACCTTGCGGTCCACAGAGCCAGCGTGCGGCGAGGCTAGCAGGTGCTGCTGGGTCCTCTGGAGCTGCCCGTGCAGACGAGTCACACGCTCCTCCAGCAGACTGGCCAATCACAGGCAAGGGTCAGAGGTCAAGGGATGTAAAGGTCAGCAATGAATATGTGTATCGGGTCAGCAGAGTGATGCAGTGGTGTGTGTGTATGTGTGAAGGCGTGTATGAGAGTAAGTGAGTGAGTGAGTGAGAGTGTGTGTGTGTACCTGGTGAGAAGGGGCATGCAGTGATGTGTGTGTACCTGGTGAGAAGGGGGATGCAGTGATGTGTGTGTGTGTGTGTGTGTGTACCTGGTGAGAAGGGGGATGCAGTGGTTGGCTGCGATGCGTCCCAGCATGCCTATGCTGGCCAGCTGGTCAGAGAACAGCTCCCTGTCATCCTCCTGCAGCTCACTGATCTCATCGTCCTCGTGCGACGCCACACCGTTCGCTGTCTGGAGGGAGAACAGAGAAGAGGAGGGTGGATGAAGAGAGAGGAAGAACAGAGAAGAGGAGGGTGGATAAAGAGAGAGGAAGAACAGAGAAGAGGAGGGTGGATGAAGAGAGAGGAAGAACAGAGAAGAGGAGGGTGGATGAAGAGAGAGGGAGAACAGAGAAGAGGAGGGTGGATGAAGAGAGAGGAAGAACAGAGAAGAGGAGGGTGGATGAAGAGAGAGGGAGAACAGAGAAGAGGAGGGTGGATGAAGAGAGAGGAAGAACAGAGAAGAGGAGGGTGGATGAAGAGAGAGGAAGAACAGAGAAGAGGAGGGTGGATAAAGAGAGAGGAAGAACAGAGAAGAGGAGGGTGGATGAAGAGAGAGGAAGAACAGAGAAGAGGAGGGTGGATGAAGAGAGAGGAAGAACAGAGAAGAGGAGGGTGGATGAAGAGAGAGGGAGAACAGACAAGAGGAGGGTGGATAAAGAGAGAGGAAGAACAGAGAAGAGGAGGGTGGATGAAGAGAGAGGAAGAACAGAGAAGAGGAGGGTGGATGAAGAGAGAGGGAGAACAGACAAGAGGAGGGTGGATGAAGAGAGAGGGAGAACAGACAAGAGGAGGGTGGATAAAGAGAGAGGGAGAACAGAGAAGAGGAGGGTGGATGAAGAGAGAGGGAGAACAGAGAAGAGGAGGGTGGATGAAGAGAGAGGAAGAACAGAGAAGAGGAGGGTGGATGAAGAGAGAGGAAGAACAGAGAAGAGGAGGGTGGATGAAGAGAGAGGGAGAACAGAGAAGAGGAGGGTGGATGAAGAGAGAGGAAGAACAGAGAAGAGGAGGGTGGATGAAGAGAGAGGAAGAACAGAGAAGAGGAGGGTGGATAAAGAGAGAGGAAGAACAGAGAAGAGGAGGGTGGATGAAGAGAGAGGAAGAACAGAGAAGAGGAGGGTGGATGAAGAGAGAGGAAGAACAGAGAAGAGGAGGGTGGATAAAGAGAGAGGGAGAACAGAGAAGAGGAGGGTGGATGAAGAGAGAGGGAGAACAGAGAAGAGGAGGGTGGATAAAGAGAGAGGGAGAACAGAGAAGAGGAGGGTGGATAAAGAGAGAGGGAGAACAGAGAAGAGGAGGGTGGATGAAGAGAGAGGGTGGAATGAGGACGAAGAGGTGTTAGAAAACTTCAACACAGTTACTGTACAGCAGAATAAACTAAGTGTATTTTTCTGCAAAATATAAAGTAAAGAGAGAGAGGGGAGGGAGATGGAGGAGAGAGATGGAGAGAGAGAGATGGAGAAGATAGAAGTAGAAGAGAGAGGGAGAATAACCAGAGGGAAGAAGGGGTGAGGGTGGGGGGGGGTAGTGACAGCTCACCAGGTTCCGCGTGCCGTCGGGGGCCGCCAGGTGACACTGGATGTAGGAGTTGAAGACCTGCACGGCCGGCTGGACGAAGCAGCCGCGAGGGAAGTGCTCGTCATCCTGCACCAGCGTCAGCCACGACTCCAGCAGCCTATCATACGCCTCCATGTACACCATGTCATCCTTGTCCAGCTGGGGAGGGGTAAAGACAGAGTGGGAGAAGAAGAAAGGTAGTGAGTGAACAGATTGTGGAATCCTTCCTGAGTGACGGCAGTGCATTTTATGAATAATGTGGTCATTCTAAAAGTGTTTGGCATGAGGCCATTTGACGCCATTAGACGGTGTGGTACTCACCACTTCCTCTAGGGCGGCGCTGCGCCCAAAGGAGCAGGTGAGCAGAGTGAGGCAGTTGATGAAGGAGGTGAAGAGCTCGCTGGGCAGGGCCGTCAGGGTGCTTCTGGGAAACGTAGTGATGAGGTTGGAGATGATGTTGGAGATGCCCACGGCCTCAGAGTCCTCGATCTCTATTCTGGGAGGGAGAAGGAACCAGCACACAACCTCAGCATGACGGACGCCAGGGAACACAGACGGAACACAGACGGAACACAGACGGAACACACGACAGCTTCATCTGATCAGGAAGTCTAGGCGGGAGGAGAGGAAGTTGTGACCTAGGCCTGATCTGTCCTCGGGTCAAACCAATCAATCAAATCATTAATGAGGGAGCTTGGCCTACGATGGTTGTTTTTTAATGTATCCATGTAGCCATTAACGATAAAATGTTTAGAGTGTGAAAGAAGATGTGTTTCGGATGACTCAAAGTATGTTTAATATGTGACCAATTAATGGAAGTTGTGCTCATTAGAAAGGAGGATTCTCAAGCGTCCATCCTGGAATCCTCTCAGTCACCACTGACCTTCGAACGGTTTCAACAACCATTTCAGTTTAAATGTGGAAGTTGACGAGGTGAGGACAAGGAGGTCAACTCAAGCACAAGTAAATTGGGATCCGTGAAAAGAAACTTGATTATCGTTCATGTTCAGAGTTTTCCTGTTTTAACCATACGCATACTTTTATGAATGAATTTACACAGTTCTATACATCAATCCCCAGGTCCTCCTGATCCCATCTCTAGTCTCTGGGGAGGCTGTGTTCCCAGAACCCCGGTTAGAGGCCGGCCTCCCAGCGGCCCCTAACCTCTATCAGATGGGGCTAAATCACTAGCAGAGCTGCTCAATCACCGTAGACACCCCCTCCTGTCCCGCATGGCTTTCACATGATGCAACTGGAAAAAAGCTCCAAGAATAGGTGATTACAGAGAAAGAGAGAGGCAGAGAGAGTGGGAAAAGAGAGAGGGGCGAGGGAGAGAGAGGCAGAGAGAGTGGGAAAAGAGAGAGGGGCGAGGGAGAGAGAGGCAGAGAGAGTGGGAAAAGAGAGAGGGGCGAGGGAGAGAGAGGCAGAGAGAGGGGGAAAAGAGAGAGGGGCGAGGGAGAGAGGCAGAAAAGAGAGAAGGGTGAGGTAGAGAGAGGCAGAGAGAGGGGGAAAAGAGAGAAGGGTGAGGTAGAGAGAGGGGGAAAAGAGAGAGGGGTGAGGGAGAGAGAGACAGAGAGAGAGGGAAAAGAGAGAGGAGTGAGGGAGAGAGAGGGGCCAGAGAGAGGTGTGGAGAGAGAGAGACCCACTTGGCTTACTGACTCAGGCGTTCCAGGCTCCAGCATGTGTGCCTGTTATTTATAAATCAAAGGCCTCTGAATTTACTACTAAGGCCATAAACTATTAAACAACAAATCACATTAACACACACATTAGTCAAATCCCAAGTACTCACTTCTTAAACAAGTACCAGAAAAACACACACGCATCCCGTTATAATTATTAAGGACATGGCAGTATTTGTGTCCATAGGAATGGATTGGCTGGCACTTCCTTTCAAATATGAGCTGCGTATCACAACCGATCACGAAACCCTTTGGCACATCAACTCACACTGTAAATAACCCATCGCTGGTAAAACATTGTTCATCGTTTTAATAGACTTAACGCCAGTTTAAACACTGTTTAATAACAGTCAGCAATTTAAACTGCAACACAAAAGATATTATGCACATAGATTTGACACTCCTCGCCTTCCCTTTTGACAGTGGTGCTAGCTGCTTAAAATCCCTGATTGTTTACATCCCAGGGTGAAACATGACTTCTGTACCTGGTGAGAGTACTACTTTGATAAACCTCAAGAGTTTACACTTTCAAGACCATTAAATTCACCCAACGAATCAGATGAAGCCCTAGGTGAACCAGCCCCAGGTGTGAGTGTCCAAGTGTGTGTGTGTGTGTGTCCAGGTGTGTGTGTCTGTGTGTCCATGTGTGTGTCCGAGTGTGTGTCCAGGTGTGTGTGTGTGTGTGTGTGTCCGGGTGTGTGTGTGTCCAGGTGTGTGAGTGTCCAGGTGTGAGTGTGTGTCCAGGTAACTCACCCATTGATCATGCTGAGCAGCCCCTCCACCAGGTGGGCCAGGTAAGACACCTGGGCGCTCTCGTCGGGGAAGATGGGTCCGTGCATGGAGGCCAGCTGGGCCAGGCACTGCAGCGAGTCCTGAGCCATGTCCGAGTCCTCCCGGATCTTCCTGTGCACCTGAGCAGAGACGCACCACAGACAGACACCATTACTACACATGACCTCGAGATCCGAGTCTGTCAGGGTTATTCGATTTATGGGCAAGTCAGCTGGAGCGAGTGTGACGGAGGTGAATCAAACTGGAACTGTGGTGGCGTGAGACAGTCCCCTTGCCTCACCCCAACAACACTGAGATAAACTCCAGTTCAGGCTTTAGCTCTGCAGGCAAACACGGCTGTATGACACGCAGGTGGACCAGGGTAAACACAGTGATCTATGGAACGGAATACGGAACACAGACTGCCAGGAAATAGTGCTCCAGTTGAATTAGACAGAACTCAGACACACCTATCCTGGTGGTAGATTCACCAGCCATACTGAGCTGAAGACATCATAGTGGCAGATCGGTTCGTTGATAACTGGAAACAGTGGAAAACCTCGGAAGGCTGCAGTTGAATAAGAAAACAGTCGACGTTAAGTCAGGCTTGCCAGTGCCTCAGATACCTCCCAGAAGGCAACCATCGTCTGTTCAGACAACTCTTCTATCTAGGAAACGGGGATTTCATCGACAGCCTCTGGAGGTAACCGTCTTAACCGCCAGGGAAACTTAAGGCCACGCCTGTGAACTGAGAGGATGAGGTCATGGACATGCATGATCTGAATGTGTGTGACCGCACTGACTTCTTCCTTATCATTTTGATTGCCATGTTATAATTGTCTCCCTAGCCGATGGGGGTCCCTCACTGAATTCCTCGTCCGTAGCTTTGGGGAGTATTTCCCCTTAAGTTAAGTTAACGGTGCTGATCTGTGCGCATCTGTGAAGCCCTCTGTGTGAAGCCCTAAAAAAGGGTCTATACAAATCACATTTGGCTTCACAACCCCATGACTCTACCTGTAAGCTGTGTTCCTGCTCCAGCAGAAGCCAGCATGGCAACCAGGCTCTGTCTCCACTCAGCCCTGACTGTTGAGATCACTGCCGTACTGCAGACCGCGATCACGACTGAGATTGCGAGGAAGCAGGCAAACGGGCTAGTTCCTACAGATCTCCCCTAGGGCATTCCGACAAACACAGGGAGGACAGCAACCCTGATCTCAGATCAGTAAAACAGATGAGAAGTTTGTATGCACTCACCGTCAGATGAAACAAGTCAAGCGGAAAGTCAACCGTCTACAAGTCTGGACCGAGAGCCTTCAACCCGAGACGCCGCTGCCGCACTCCCGTCTCAATCGATCACTGAGCCGCCTGAATGTCTCCACAGACAGTCCCGGCAGAGCCCAGAGTGAGTGCTGGAGTCAGAGGGTCAGACGTGTTATTGTCTGTGAGGGTGAGGGCATGGTGGGGCTGGGTAAGCACGCCAGCACAGCCAGGCTCCAGCTACTCTCTCCAACATGTGTTTCCACTGACAGCACAATGGTGAGGTCTGGACCCAAACACTCCCCTCTGCTCGGCTCACGCACTTTCTCCCTCCCTCTCCCCCCTCCCTAACTCTCTCTCCCCTCCCTCCCTGCCCCCCCCCCTCTCTCTCTCTCTCTCTCTCTCCCCAGTCCCTCTTCTAATCTTACAGTCCCACAACAGAGCCAGCACAACTCCAGTTCTCTGTTCTGTCTGGTTTGAGAGAAAGACCTGCCTCACCCCGAGTCTTTGTCTCCCTCCCTCGTTCCTTTCCTCCCCCTCGTTTGCAGCCGGAGCTGCAGGGTGTGACCTGGCCCCGATGCTAACCTAGCGGAGCTGCAGGGTGTGACCTGGCCCCGATGCTAACCTAGCGGAGCGGCAGGGTGTGACCTGGCCCCGATGCTAACCTAGCGGAGCGGCAGGGTGTGACCTGGCCCCGATGCTAACCTAGCGGAGCTGCAGGGTGTGACCTGGCCCCGATGCTAACCTAGCGGAGCGGCAGGGTGTGACCTGGCCCCGATGCTAACCTAGCGGAGCGGCAGGGTGTGACCTGGCCCCGATGCTAACCTAGCGGAGCGGCAGGGTGTGACCTGGCCCCGATGCTAACCTAGCGGAGCGGCAGGGTGTGACCTGGCCCCGATGCTAACCTAGCGGAGCGGCAGGGTGTGACCTGGCCCCGATGCTAACCTAGCGGAGCGGCAGGGTGTGACCTGGCCCCAATGCTAACCTAGCGGAGCGGCAGGGTGTGACCTGGCCCCGATGCTAACCTAGCGGAGCTGCAGGGTGTGACCTGGCCCCGATGCTAACCTAGCAGAGCGGCAGGGTGTGACCTGGCCCCGATGCTAACCTAGTAGAGCGGCAGGGTGTGACCTGGCCCTGATGCTAACCTAGCAGAGCGGCAGGGTGTGACCTGGCCCCGATGCTAACCTAGCGGAGCTGCGGGGTGTGACCTGGCCCGATGCTAACCTAGCGCGGCTGCAGGGTGTGAGTTGGCCCGATGCTAAACTAGCGTAGCTGCAAGACTCCGAGCCGTCGGGTAGCGCTGGCCTCTTCCAGAGTGTGAAGTCATTCTTTGGAGGAGATGAGGGAAGGGGAGGGAAAGAGAGAGGGGTAGGGGAGGGAGAGAGGGAAAAAGGAGGGAGAGATGGGAAGGGGGGGGAGAGAGAGAGAGGAGACGAGGAGAGAGCGGAGGGGGAGAGAGAGCGAGAGAGCGCAAGGCCAAAGGATTGCTGCACGCGCTCTAAAAACAGCTGCACCAACTAACAATCCGTGCGACGCTAGCTATGCCTATCGCCTTGAGTCGCCCTATAGTTAGAGACGGGCAGGGGGGCGGAGAGGGGTAAATCAAAACAAGACCGGCACTCCTCCTCGCCCAGAGAGAATGAGACCGGGTATTTATAGAAGGAGACAAAGCCTAGTGTCTGCTTCCTATGGGGAATCAGAGGATCGCCTTTCAAGGTTTCTCTTTTTTCAAATCAACACCGTGCTTTTGACTGGTCGTCTCCTGCCTCTTTATCACTCTTTGGTTGGTTTGGATGCGGTTACTGGCGCCCTGGGCATAGATAACCTCATCAGACCCAGCTCTCCCCAATCAGCCAGATTGAGTTGACCTAGTCAACACAGATGTGGCTTGTGTGCGTGTGGAGTATATATGTATTTGATTATTCACACTGACGCAAGTATGCCTGGGAAATCTAAGCACAAACACACACACATTAAATAACAGATCCAACTGACGCAAATGAAGTCATCCTTAAACCATGTCCAGCCACAAAACTGTTCAATCCAAATGACATACAGTACCAGTCAAAAGTTTGGACAACAATGTGTCCAAACGTTTGACTGGTACTGTATGTCCCTCAGTGTTTAAGGAACAAGGGGCTTCACTGTCTCTCTCCTCTGCCAACACCTCTCGGCCCAGACTTGTAGACAGTTGACTTGAAGCTCGACTTGTTTCATCTGACAGTGAGTGCCTCCAAACTTCCTAACGAGCTGCCTGTCTCCAAACCTCAACAGGCAGACAGTGTTCTGAGTGAGGCGTCAATTGACAAACTTCTTCTCTCCCCTTGAAGACAACTTTGTTTGAGTGGAGCTGTTTAAGGGGAGATTGACACCCACTAGGGGCGTGCGGCAGGGGGGGTGGGGGGGTGTAGAGGCCCTGAGGAGGGTGAGGGAGGTGGGGGGCTGCTGTTAACGGGGGCCCCTAAGCCCGGGGGTTAGGCTCTAATCCTGCCACCAGGACGCTCCACACTCGGACCCTGGCGGCGCGTGTCTGGACGCTGCTCACAGCTGAGGAGTGAGGGCTGGCAGCTGACACACACACACAGACACATACACGCAGACAAGCCCATCGACACACACACGCAGACACACACACGCAGACAGGCCCATCGACACACACACACACAGGCCCATAGACACAAACACACACACAGGCCCATCGACACGCACACACACACACACACTCAGACAGGCCCATCGACACACACACAGACAGGCCCATCGACACACACACAGACAGGCCCATAGACACACACACAGGCCCATCGACACACACACACACACACACTCAGACAGGCCCATCGACACACACACACACACACAGGCCTATCGACACACACACACAGGCCTATCGACACACACACACAAACACAAACGCAGACAGGCCCACAGATACACAGACAAAGAAGCACACGCAAAGACACGCGCAGACAGGCCCTCAGACACACACAAACACACACACACACTCACAGAGACAGACAGCTGATAGTGACTCGACTAACTACAATAACAAACACCAAAGCCTCCACAAATACCAGGAGGTAAGACTACTCTGCTACTATGCAGCCATCAGCAGGTCGTCTTACAGCTGATAAGCTGCACTGGCCCTCTGGTAATGTACCTCGCTCTCATATAATTATACAGTTATTTCCTAGCGTGGCTCCATGGCATTATAGATGTGGTGTTGTGGCACTGTGAGGATGTCATTACCATGAACTATAAACAGTGGTTAATGGGCACGCACAATACAACATACCAAGCATCCCCGGGTCTGCGGATTAAAAGCCTGTCTTGAAAGACCACATCTAAACCCAGTCGCCTGTTCTGGACACGCGCTGCACACCTCCAGATGATGTCCAGCACTGGACAGCTGACTACAGCTCAACATCCATCTCGGCACTCCTACTCCAAACACTACGATGATCAGCATTGGTGTCCATTTGTGTACCCTTGTTTTCAAATTCGACATTTAGGATTTACGCAATCAACATGTATTAGGCCCCTGGATGCCAACTGTTCTACAAAACAAAAAAACATAAAGGAGCAGTATGTGGCAGCAGACATGCTGGTGACATGGATGTCGGTGGCGCAGTATGTGGCAGCAGAGATGCTGATGTATCTGTAGACTAGAGAGATAATGAGGGGACAATTGTCTGACTACTCTCCAGACAGCCTGGAAGTCTATACCCTACTCTCCAGACAGCCTGGAGGTCTATACCCTACTCTCCAGACAGTCTGGAGGTCTATACCCTACTCTCCAGACAGCCTGGAAGTCTATAACCTACTCTCCAGACAGCCTGGAGGTCTATACCCTACTCTCCAGACAGCCTGGATGTCTATACCCTACTCTCCAGACAGCCTGGAGGTCTATACCCTACTCTCCAGACAGTCTGGAGGTCTATACCCTACTCTCCAGACAGCCTGGAGGTCTATACCCTACTCTCCAGACAGTCTGGAGGTCTATACCCTACTCTCCAGACAGCCTGGAGGTCTATACCCTACTCTCCAGACAGTCTGGAGGTCTATACCCTACTCTCCAGACAGCCTGGAGGTCTATACCCTACTCTCCAGACAGCCTGGAGGTCTATAACCTATAGTCTGGAGGTCTATACCCTACTCTCCAGACAGCCTGGAGGTCTATAACCTACTCCCCAGACAGCCTGGAGGTCTATACCCTACTCTCCAGACAGCCTGGAGGTCTATACCCTATAGTCTGGAGGTCTATACCCTACTCTCCAGACAGCCTGGAGGTCTATACCCTACTCTCCAGACAGCCTGGAGGTCTATAAACTACTCTCCAGACAGCCTGGAGGTCTATAACCTATTCTCCAAACAGCAAAGACCTCACTGTCAGCATCAGCATCACTTAAACCAGCTCTACTCACAAGACATGTTCACTAGAACGTCTACAGTTAAGGCACCAGGTAAAAGAAAGGGCTTGAGCTCAATAAAACCAACAATCTAGCCACGTTGCCCCTTTTGGGAGGCCTGTTGGAGAAGGCCCGAATGTGAAGAAGAGCAGAGGTCCACGACATGGAGATACTCACTGTGAAGAAGAGGTCCATGACGCGCGTGTCCAGCAAGGCCTCCCTCCACGTCTCTGTGGGCTTCAGCATCACGTTCTGGGTGGACTCGAACATGGCGATGTAGTGGCGTCCCAGTGCACCGCAGGTCAAGGACGACAACAGCAGCATGAGGAACGCTCGCTCGCTCACGGGGCTGTCAACTAGCTGTCTCCCTCACAGGGTGTTTTCTCTCTCTCTCTCGCTGTCTCTCTCTCTCTGTAGTCTGGCTGCTCTGTGGTGGCAGTGGAAACTAGCTGTAACTCTCTCAGTCGCTCTGTCTCATCTGCTCTGCCTGCATCGCCACTGAGGTCCTGGCCTGTCTCTCACACTCCTCCTCCCTCCCTCCCTCCCTCTCCCTCCCTCCCTGTGCCCTCAGTGTCGCCTGTAGCCTCCCCCTCAGGTCTCGTGAGGCAGAGACAGAGTGAGGAACTTCCCACAGGAATGCAAGATGAAAGCCAGTCGTCGGCTCAGGCCAAGCATTCCGCCAGGCCAAACCCAGTCACTCCCCTACACCCGCCACAGCACCCTACTCCCCTACACACACACACACACAGCCCCACACACCACACTTTACACACACTTACACTCACACAGACAACAAACACAGCTCATTGAGACAGGTGCCAGCTTTTTGGCTGTGTGTATGTGTGTATGTGTGTGTGTGTGTGTGTGTGTACTCTGCTCACTGCTTCCAGCAGCCTTGTCTTTATGGCCTGGTTATTAATAGCCCTGGTCCAGCATCAGAACTCTGAGTGAACCTTCTTATGTATGTGAGAAAGAGAGAGCCGAGACTCTGAGAAGAGAGAAGGGGAGATTGAAAGGAAGAGAGAGGAGATTGAGAGGAGAGATTGAGAGGAGAGAAAGAGACAGACAGAGAGATAGAAAGGAGAGATTGAGAAAGCGAGAGGGAGGCCTTGTGAAGTGTTGCACCCTGGAGTCCGACCCCACCTTGATAAAGCCGATCCTGCTGTGTGTGTGCATGCCTACAAGTTGACTAACGAGCCCAGACTGACTAGTGACACATGGCTGTGGTCTTGTGCGACCTTTCTAGAGCTCACCTGCCATGCTCTCTTCCAGAACCCTCCAAAATAACACCACCCTGGCTCTGAATACTTTCCAGTGCCACATCTCCAGTGAAGGACCAATGTCTGTATCCTGTTTAACACATATAGCACACTACTCTGACTCATGGCCGCTATTCAAACAACATAGTCAAACCAAACGCAGCCTGGTGGGAATAGACTCCTGTTCCAGATACCCTGCTAACCGAGGTGTAGGTATGTGAGAGAAGACATGTCTATCAGTTATTCCCATGTTCAGGTGAGCAGGAGGGAAGACCAGTGTGTCTTGCCTCCATAGTAATAGCCTGGGCTGGCCAGGCCTGGGCTGGCCAGGCCTGTGCTGAGGCAGTGTTGGCCCACACTGAGCTCAGGGAGCAGTGCTATGTTAAGGAGAGCGGAGGGTTTAAGTGATACATCCTCTCTAAGTCCTGCCTGCTGCCTTGCCATGTGGAAAAACAGTCCAGGAATGTCCCTTCAACATCACCCCTTCTACCACCCCAACCCTGCCCCTACACATAAGATAACACTCTGTCTGGCTTCAGTTTGGACAGTTGTCACCAAGGAATCCTGTCCTGCTTGTTCAAACAGGGGGCTGCCGCCCAGGCCCAGGGCTTCTCTAGCCTCACGCCCCGAGGCCAGCCCCGGCCCGTGGCGTCCCCGGCCTAGACCAGACCGCACCCCACCCAACCTGAACTCAGCCAAGCCAATAGAACCTTAAGGCTCTCGTCTCCACAGCAGGGCTGGGCTTAGGCCTGTCTGTCATCTGCTTCAGCCATTCACAGCAGCTGCCCTCTGTGCTGGAGAGCCGGGGGCTGGCCGTGACCCCGCCCCCCTCCGGGGTCAACGGCGGCGAGGAGAGACGCGCTGTCCAACAAACGCTCGGGGAGCGTGTCTCGGACAGATGACACGAGTGGCGGGGCCGCGGCGAGGACAGATGACTCGCATGCCGGGCGGTCGGGTTCTGAAGGATGGAGGACGTGTGGCGTTTTGAAAAGGCTCTTTGGGTATGTGTGTGTGCGTGTGTGTGTGTGCGCGTGTTGGGGGGGGGTGGGGGGGGGGCTAGACAACTGCGGCTGTCAGGCATTTAATTAGTAGCGGTCCCTGAGCTCGCTCACACACACACCATGTTCTGACAATCTGACGACCACACTTCTCCTTCCCAGCGGCCTTCATAAATCTGTTCTCAGTTCCAACAAAGTCCCTTGAGAACACCCCCACTGCAATTACACAAGCAAACACAGTCCCACACACAGTCACAGACACACTCAATCAATCCCAGACACATGCACACACGCAAACATACACAATCACAGACACGCATGCCAAATTGAGCATGCCAGCCATTCCTGACAGACACTGCGGTGTTTAAGAGGGGCTTGCTACCCCTCCAGGAGGGGACCTGGTCTGAGCTTGTGCAGGCACGCACCTTCAAGCAAACAGCCTAGTGATCCTTGACCCCCCCACTTCTGATCCCTGTAAACCAGCTGTCAAACACTAAACCCATGCCCTAGTCCCACTCACCTCCTTGACCCTGACCCTAACTCTGCCCCCCGCCCCCCCATTCACCTCTCTTACCGTAACACAACGACCAAGTAAGTCTTCCCCAGTCCCAGCCTGCTACTCACCTACTTAACCCTGACCCTCACTTCCCCCTTCCCAACCCTACCCTTCTATTACAACTAAACTGATATACAAATCACCTGTCATGTAGAATACAAACTTGTGCTGACCATATTAACAATAAGTTCATAATCCAATACAAATGTAATATCCCTAGCAACCTTATAAAGGCTCTCCTATCCCACAGTGGCCCAAGGCCCACAGTGCCAGTCTTGCTGTCTGGGATGTGAGAAAGGATATGATTGGGCGGGAGGAAGTTCCAGCTGAGCACCTGATTGGCCAGGGCCAGGTAGCGCTGGAACACAAGGGACATCTGGGCGTTGAGGTTCTCCCTGCGGCTGAACTCCTGGAGAACCTCCATGGTCAACATGAAGATCTGCCGGAGGTCCTCCTCCTGCAACACACACAGTCATCAGTACACGCACTGTTACACACACTGCAACACACACAGTCATCAGTACACACACTGCAACACACACAGTCATCAGTACACACACTGTTACACAGTTATCAGTACACACTGTTAGACACAGTCATCAGTATACACACTGTTACACACACAGTCATCAGTACACACACAGTGAAAGTTATTTTTGCAATTAACCTTTAGATGCGTCAGTTCTAAATATTGACATACTTTTTTCTTCCCCCTAACGTGCTAAACAAACCAAACCGAAACCGTGACCCATAAACCGCAATACAAACCGAACCGTGGGCCTGTTGAATTGTTGCACCCCTAGTACACACTCTCTCATCAGTACACACACTGTTACACACACTCTCATCAGTACACACGCTGTTACACACGCACACAACAGAACACACACTTTTACACACACACATCAGAACACACACTGTTACACACAGTCGTCAGTACACACTCTGATGTTACACACACTCTCAACAGTACACACTCATCAATAAACGCACTGACTTTTCACACACACTCAACATTACACAGAATTAGATTTCACGTACACACAGACCAGTAGGAAAGTTAGACACACACACACACACAAGAAGCAGACCTGGAAGATGCGTTTGCAGCTGCCGTGGAACTCCATGCTGAGTCCGATGTTGCTGGTCTTGCTGGAGCTGGAGAACTCACTGAGCAGAGCCGTCAGGATGGAACAGGCCAGGGTCTGCTGCAGGGGGCACAGGGCAACGGTCACAGAAAGCACATAACTGGGCAGGAGGTTCTACCCTCTGGAGGACACTGGGCAGGAGGTTCTACCCTCTGGAGGACACTGCCACCTGGTGGACACCAGGCACACTCATCTTACCAGACAAGTTCGATGTAGGCTGAAACTATCTTTATTGTCTTGGGTGTGAATCTCATTATCTCTCTCATGAAATCTTCATGAGATAATTGTGGTGTAAGGACAGTGTGTGCTACATATCCTGGTGAGTCTAGGGCTGGTCCCAGTGTGGACTAGGATCATCCCAGTGTCAAATAAGATAGTACCAGTGTGGGGTAAGAATAGAGCTGGCCAATATAACCAAATAATGTTTCACTTTAAAATGTTTCATTCAAGTCAATATAAATAATTTTTCATTTAATTAGCTCCTCTTTAATTTAATTAACAGGTCAATTATAATAATAATTACATTATTTTACCGCCTTTCTTTAAATTTAACCACTTTACTTATCAAGGAACCTAGGCAATAATTGTATCTTGAAATAAACGGCAGAAGTAGGTTGTGACTGACAACATGCTGCCTACTCCAAAGGGTGGAAGCAGCTGAGACGATAAGTTCAAAAGAAAATACGTTTGTTATCTTCCAGCTCTTGGTCGGAACGGTATTCCTGCACATTTTACACACACCAGTGTTCTGGTATGGTCAGACTTACTGACATTCCGGCGAGCTGACCTGTTCTCTTTTTATTGTCAAATTCCTCTGTTTATGAGTCAGGGGAGGGAGCACGCTTGGGAATGTAGCGTATTTGTTATGTTCTTTCCTTGAGGTTTGAATTAAATGAATTGAAACTATCAAACATTCTACAGAATAATTTTCTTATTGCTACTGATGACGCGTCGACAGCGGTACGCATCGTTTCATCACCCAGGCAGGATAGTCCCAGTTTAGGGATGCTCCCAGTATGGGTCAGGACAGTACCAGTGTGGGTCAGGACAGTACCAGTGTGGGTCAGGACAGTACCAGTGTGGGTCAGGACAGTACCAGTATGGTTCAGGACAGTACCAGTGTGGGTCAGGACAGTACCAGTGTGGGTCAGGACAGTACCAGTGTGGGTCAGGACAGTACCAGTATGGGTCAGGATAGTACCAGTGTGGGTCAGGACAGTACCAGTGTGGGTCAGGACAGTACCAGTGTGGGTCAGGACAGTACCAGTATGGTTCAGGACAGTACCAGTGTGGGTCAGGACAGTACCAGTGTGGGTCAGGACAGTACCAGTGTGGGTCAGGACAGTACCAGTGTGGGTCAGGACAGTACCAGTATGGTTCAGGACAGTACCAGTGTGGGTCAGGACAGTACCAGTGTGGGTCAGGACAGTACCAGTGTGGGTCAGGACAGTACCAGTATGGGTCAGGATAGTACCAGTATGGTTCAGGACAGTACCAGTGTGGGTCAGGACAGTTCCAGTGCGGGTCAGGATAGTACCAGTATGGGTCAGGACAGTACCAGTGTGGGTCAGGACAGTTCCAGTGCGGGTCAGGATAGTACCAGTGTGGGTCAGGATAGTACCTTAGAATAGTAGCAGTGTGTTTAGGGTCAGGTTAGTCCCAGTCTAGAGCTCTCTCACCACTGTGGGGTTGCCGCTGCTGATGAGCTGGCTGACCTCATGGAAGATGCCTTTACAGTTGATGGACTTGTCTAGGGAGCCGCGCTTCACAATGACGGCCACGGCCAGCAGCATCTGCTCGCGCACGTACTTCTGCAGGCTGAGGACGAGGAGAGGAGCAGGGAGAGAAACATTAGCAGGTATGGTCACAAGGATAAGCAGCATCATTAGAAGGTATGGTCGCGAGAATTCCCAGCAAAATTAGCAGGCCCAATCACAAGGATTCCCAGCAACATGGGCAGGCCCAATCACAAGGATTCAAAAGAAGATTTGCAGGCCCAATCACAAGGATTCAAAACAACATGAGCAGGCCCAATCACAAGGATTCACAGCAACATAGGCAGGCCTGTTACAAAGCAGAGACAGTAGCATTTATGAACTGATTCCCAGCCTATTCTTAGAGGGTTTGGGTATGTCCTCGCTTCATACTGCCAACACAAACACACACACATACACGTTAACATACTTGGGTCTCTGTAGAACATAGGTGAGGAGGAATGTGCGTAGAGACTCGATGCTGGGCTTCTCCAGCAGGATCCACTCCCTCACCACGGCCTCCATGATGGCTGTGGCCGCCTGGAACAGCACATAGTCCACCTTGCTGGTCTCTGTGGAGTACAGGGGGAGCTGTGAGGGTTCTGGAGTAGAAGCGGAGCTGTCAGGGTTCTGGAGTAGAGGGGAAGCTGTGAGGGTTCTGGAGTAGAGGCGGAGCTGTGAGGGTTCTGGAGTAGAGGGGGAGCTGTGAGGGTTCTGGAGTAGAGGAGGAGCTGTGAGGGTTTTGGAGTAGAGGGGGAGCTGTGAGGGTTCTGGAGTAGAGGCGGAGCTGTGAGGGTTCTGGAGTAGAGGGCGGGAGCTGTGAGGGTTTTGGAGTAGAGGGGGAGCTGTGAGGGTTCTGGAGTAGAGGCGGAGCTGTGAGGGTTCTGGAGTAGAGGGGGGAGCTGTGAGGGTTCTTGAGTAGAGGGGGAGCTGTGAGGGTTCTGGAGTAGAGGCGGAGCTGTGAGGGTTCTGGAGTAGAGGGGGAGCTGTGAGGGTTCTGGAGTAGAGGGGGAGCTGTGAGGGTTCTGGAGTAGAGGGAGGGAGCTGTGAGGATTCTGGAGTAGAGGGGGAAGCTGTGAGGGTTCTGGAGTAGAGGGGAAGCTGTGAGGGTTCTGGAGTAGAGGGGGAGCTGTGAGGGTTCTGGAGTAGAGGGGGAGCTGTGAGGGTTCTGGAGTAGAGGGGGAGCTGTGAGGGTTCTGGAGTAGAGGGGAGCTGTGAGGGTTCTGGAGTAGAGGGGAGCTGTGAGGGTTCTGGAGTAGAGGGGGAGCTGTGAGGGTTCTGGAGTAGAGGGGGAGCTGTGAGGGTTCTGGAGTAGAGGGGGAGCTGTGAGGGTTCTGGAGTAGAGGCGGAGCTGTGAGGGTTCTGGAGTAGAGGGGGAGCTGTGAGGGTTCTGGAGTAGAGGGGGAGCTGTGAGGGTTCTGGAGTAGAGGGGGAGCTGTGAGGGTTCTAGAGTAGAGGGGGAGCTGTGAGGGTTCTGGAGTAGAGGGGGAGCTGTGAGGGTTCTGGAGTAGAGGAGGAGCTGTGAGGGTTCTGGAGTAGAGGGGGAGCTGTGAGGGTTCTGGAGTAGAGTGGGGAGCTGTGAGGGTTCTGGAGTAGAGGCGGAGCTGTGAGGGTTCTGGAGTAGAGTGGGGAGCTGTGAGGATTCTGGAGTAGAGGGGAAGCTGTGAGGGTTCTGGAGTAGAGGGGGAGCTGTGAGGGTTCTAGAGTAGAGGGGGAGCTGTGAGGGTTCTGGAGTAGAGGGGGAGCTGTGAGGGTTCTGGAGTAGAGGCGGAGCTGTGAGGGTTCTGGAGTAGAGGGGGGAGCTGTGAGGGTTCTGGAGTAGAGGGGGAGCTGTGAGGGTTCTGGAGTAGAGTGGGGAGCTGTGAGGGTTCTGGAGTAGAGGCGGAGCTGTGAGGGTTCTGCGAGGGTTTTGAAGTAGAGGGGGAGCTGCGAGGGTTCTGGAGTAGAGGAGGAGCTGTGAGGGTTCTGGAGTAGAGGGGGGAGCTGTGAGGGTTCTGGAGTAGAGGGGGAGCTGCGAGGGTTTTGGAGTAGAGGGGGAGCTGCGAGGGTTTTGGAGTAGAGGGGGAGCTGCGAGGGTTCTGGAGTAGAGGGGGGAGCTGTGAGGGTTCTGGAGTAGAGGGGGAGCTGCGAGGGTTTTGGAGTAGAGGGGGAGCTGCGAGGGTTTTGGAGTAGAGGGGGAGCTGCGAGGGTTTTGGAGTAGAGGGGGAGCTGCGAGGGTTTTGGAGTAGAGGGGGAGCTGCGAGGGTTCTGGAATAAAGGGGGAGCTGCGAGGGTTTTGGAGTAGAGGGGGAGCTGCGAGGGTTTTGGAGTAGAGGGGGAGCTGTGAGGGTAGTATCTTAGTCTTCAGTTAGTAGTCTCAGTGTTTCCCCTACCATTACATTGGGGGGGGGGCCCCCCAATGGCCCCTTCCCCCTGGAACGTTGTTTTATTTTTTTCATTCTTAATTTTATTTTTTTCTTATATAGTGCCAGATCACCCAAAAATTAATTTCAGGTTACCTTTCCTATAAAACAGGTCTATAGCTTGCTCTTTTATTAAGCAAACACTGGTAGTCTAGTATGAAGCTCTGGTTCTTAACTTTATTATGTACTTTCTTCATGCACTATTTGTATGTCACTTTGGATAAAAGCGTATGCTAAATGAACTAAATGTAATGTCATCATCATTTGATAGGGTATTAGTAGTCTAATATATATATATTTCTAGTATTTATGAGTGTTCTATTACTAGTGTATTTGAGTAGTATATTAGTGGTCTATATGGATAGTATTAATAGGGTATTATACTACTAATAGGGTATTAGCAGTTTGTTAGATGTCTGAACGGGCCGTATTGCATGAGTGTCCTCTCTGAGGGTGTGTTGCTAGGCTCTGTGACTAGTCTGTTTGTAAGGTACATGTGTGCAGTGTACGTGAGGGCTGTTTGTAAGGTACATGTGTGCAGTCTACGTGAGGTCTGTTTGTAAGGTACATGTGTGCAGTGTACGGCTTCTTGTGGGTCGGAGACCAGCTCATCTCAGAAATGTCGTTTCATAATGAAGAATATTTTAGTTTAGATTAAAACACCTATGTAACAAAACAGACCAAAGATCGATAATTTAAAAAAAGGTACCATACAGCCCAATAGCTGAAATCATCATGCTATAAGGAGCTAAAATCGATATAAATCGATATGTAAATCAACCTCTTACCAAGAATGTGCTTGCAGATAGCAAAGGGGGATTTAGACTTCCTGAAGGACAGGAATATGTGCTCTGCATGTTGTCTCTGCTCTGTGCTGACCATGGACGGCGGTGCCTGCAAACACACACAGTACAGTTCAAATCAGACACCAGCACAAAGACAGCATGTCCATACACATAAAGCATGTGATTCAAAACATCTATGCCAATCACAAGATCCAGCACAAGACGGCAGCCCTTCACCACGGAGGAAGACTGCCCCTCTCACGGCTCAGCGGGGACATCGCATTCCATACCTAATTGCAGTGAACGCAGCTCAGCGTCTGTGAGCACAGAGAGAAAGGCCCTTTCATCTGTCCCTGAGCACAGGAACCAGGGGCGTTCACAGGCCTGCAACCTGAACATCGCTCACACTACAGCCCTGAACATCACTCACACACTACAGCCCTGAACATCACTCAAACACTACAGCCCTGAACATCACTAGCCCACTACAGCCCTGAACATCACTAACCCACTACAGCCCTGAACATCACTAACACACTACAGCCCTGAACATCACTAACACACTACAGCCCTGAACATCACTAACACACTACAGCCCTGAACATCACTACATCCCTGAACATCACTCACACACTACAGCCCTGAACATCACTACACACTTTCAGCCCTGAACATCACTACACTACAGCCCTGAACATCACTAACCCACTACAGCCCTGAACATCACTAACACACTACAGCCCTGAACATCACTCACACATTACAGCCCTGAACATCACTAAGACACTACAGCCCTGAACATCACTCACACATTACAGCCCTGAACATCACTAACACACTACAGCCCTGAACATCACTAACACACTACAGCCCTGAACATCACTAACACACACTCTGAACTTTATATAATGACTTTGCTCTGAAAGCAGCCTGGCGAATAGTACACAACAGACACCTATTACTACCCCTGTGGTCACATCATTCAATCCCAGCCTAGACTAAACCTTCCTTAGGTCTCACTATGCTGGCTCAGCACAGGCAGGCCTGGGACTAACAGGATTAGGACACACAGGCAGGCCTGGGACTAACAGGATTAGGACACACAGGCAGGCCTGGGACTAACAGGATTAGGACACACAGGCAGGCCTGGGACTAACAGGATTAGGACAGCACCATTGACACTATGGACAGCAATTCATTAAAGTCAGCTGAACTGACATATCTTCCTATGATTAACCTGTATTAATTTGTAACATTTTCAAATTGCTGACCCACCCTGTATTAAAACAATACAGTTGATTTATAGATGGTATGTAGGGAGAGAGACAGGCTACTGTTACAACGTGAATAGCTAGCAGATACGCTGTGATTGGACCGGCTATATCACATTTTAGGCTAAACCATACTGTAACACACCATTTTAAAACATAATTTACAACAACAAACATCTGGGATGATCAATCTGCCAAAAGTTTTGGCAGATGATATCCCAGAGTTTGTGTCAGGGCGGAATACATTATTATTACTCTTTGTTTTGGTGTTTCTCATAATGGATCTACTATAAATCCACTTCCAGATTAATAATATTCTGCTCCAGTATCTTCAGCACTAATCAAACATATCAGAGTTCATAACAGACTTGCAGCTTTATTTTAGCTAAGTATTACAATTATGAACATAAATATAACTTAACCATAAATGTACTGTAAATTGACTTATCTATAGGTCTGACTAACAGACTTAAGTATCTCCAACAACGCTAAGGTGTCGCCTGCACACAATGTTGATATTCTAGAATCGGAAGAGATTAGGGTAAATATTTTCTGAGTTCTTCCTATGGACTATCATAATATGAATGATCTTGACTGAATGGATTTAGCTTTCCTAAAACATAAAACAACCCAGCTGATTCAAATGTGTTGTAACCAACAAACGGCTGTATTTGGTAGCTAGCAACATTACTAGATATGTCAGGTCAAATAACACAGTTGTGGCTTGAGAATGGTTGTACACAATACAAGTTCGTTCAAATGGAAACAATGAACAAGTTGGCGACTGGGCCATTTCAGACGAGCGCTGTTCAGCATTAACGTCAAGCATGGTGCGTGACTAACTTTTAGCAACCTAGCCAAGTGTTTCTGACATGTGCCGCATTGTGACTAGTTTCATCCGAATGAGTAATAGTTCGCTACTCCTTTATTATAAATTGGAAGCAAAGTTGAATTGGCACTTTTCTTGATAGTTACTCAACACCAGTGCTAAAACTACTCAGATATCAGACGACCATGGATGAATCAACAGCGTGTTTTATCAGCATCGACATGGGCAGCCATGGTGATGCTTAGTCTATTCAGAATGTCTACTGAGGTATCTACTTGGTTTTATATCAAACTTGACAACTGTGTGTGTCTTTTAAAGCCTTTATGTTTTGTTGGTGAAGTTTATATAACCAACGACACAACCGACCGTGTTACACATGGGGTCTTTCGGGGGTATGATGATGGCTATGCTGGATTTTTGCGGGATGGAGACAAGCACTGCGCCACGCATCGCTATCCCTCATTTGATAAATAACTAAGCCGTTTCACACGAGTCGTCGTATTACAACTCTTAATAGAACCAAGTGTGAACACATACCCTCACACACAACAAAAACAACATTTTATTTCTCACCATTAAAACTTTGGCAGCGCTTTCCAGCTGTGAAATCACTTCTGGTGCACCGACCGCCGCCATCATCGTCTCCCTTCAATGACGCGCCATGCGCTGCATTATGGGTTAAGCGGCACTCCGGGCCAATGGGTTCATGAGATACTTTTGGCTGAGAGTTTCAGAACGGTGAGTGCCCCATGGAGGTTACGTAATCTAAAAGATAGCAACAAAAGATGTAAAAGTGTGTGTCTTGACCCGACAAGGACGTCTGCAAATACAATTTAAAATGGGATATGCTATATTATTGTTTATGTTTCATTGATACACAGAAAACAAAACAAGTGTCAGCAATGTCAGATAAGATGGTTCAGGAATTGTGTCTAAATGTCTCAATTATGACTGATGCTTTTTCAATTGCATCAAACATTATATGAATTCAAAAGTAATATTTGGCACAAGGTTCCACCAATCTTACTAGCATTGTTTTATTATTCAAGTAACCCATTAATAGTTGCCAAAAGGGGTGTGTAAAGTTTTGTGAAATTATTTTGTGTGTGTGTGTGTTTGTCTTTACACACATCGCACCTCATAGGAATTTAGTTAAAAATGGATTGAGTTACAATCAGGTTCCTGACAGTAGTTACCAAAATTACATCTTTCCCCTGGTAGTAAAATACATATAAATGTACAGTATAGGCCTATGCCCTGTGTGTGTGGTGAGTTTAGGATGTTACAATGTGCTGTTGAAACGTTTGTAGAGAATCAAAATAAAAACACTAGTCAAAGTTTAATTTAATTTATACATATATTTTACATGTGAGGACAGTGAAGGAATCTTTACAAATTCTCAGTTCATACATAAAATGTAAAAAAGAGATATATGTTGTCAAATGATGCTGCCTATAATACTGAGTAGACACAGAGGTTTGAACATTAGGTCAAAGAAATGAAAAAGAATAAAGATACAAAAAATATGTATATCTGTATAAATATATATTCAAGAGTAACAGAATTGCATTATACATTAAGGAGAACCAAGGCCATGAGAAACTCCCCACAGTAAAACTACAAAAAAGGTTCATAAGTAAGAAAGTCCCAACATGAATCAGATCTAAGGATATCAAGGCAGTCAAAGATTGTCAGTCATCACTCATAAACAGGGAGCCCACCTAGTCCAGAACAAACATCACACACATGCTCTCACACACTAAGACCTGACTCAGAGAGAAGTATTATAATATAAAGCTATTGTTCACTGAGTAGACCACCCATGTGAATGTGAACAGGTGTGGTGATTTCCTGCTCTGAGGATGATCAAATTATTGGAAATAATGATTTTTTTTAAGCAAATAAGTAACTTTGCAGCTCAGTCTGTGAGCGGGCTAAGACAATAGCATGTCTGAATAACACATCTGTAATTGCTTCAAATATTAATGCCAGCTTCAACTTTCACCTTTAGGATAAGGTGCTGGCAAACTGATATGGAACAACATAAAAAAACAGAATGGTGTTGAAGTTTGATATAAAAAGCGAAAAATGATGTTCAATGTGATATAAAGAACAACATTATTGATTGTCAATAAGCACAGAGATATTGGAGAAGACAATTTCCTGCTCTGAGGCCGGAACAAACATAGTTTTGCAACACAATAGTCTAATAAACTTGTGGATAAATTAAAATGTACCAAACTCTTTGTCACATGGTCTAGAAATACTGAGATAATAATTGATCTTCTCACATTTCAACCCTGCTTCTATTCTTCGTTCTTGCTGCCTCTCTAACTTATGTCCCTTCTTGGTTTCCTTGCTCACCACCCCCTTCCCCTTCCCCCTCACCCCCACCCCTACCTGTGATCCCCCCCACCTCCCCCTCGCCCTCACCCCCACCTGTGATCCCCCAGCCTCCCCCCTCCCCCTCCTTAGATACAGGGCCAGCCTGGATGCAGAGAGAGAGGAGAGAGAGAGAGAGAGGAGAGAGAGAGAGAGGAGGAGAGAGAGAGAGGAGGGAGGGGGGGGGGAGAGAGAGAGGAGAGAGAGAGAGAGGAGAGAGAGAGAGAGAGAGAGCGGAGAGAGAGAGAGAGAGAGAGAGAGAGAGAGAGAGGAGAGAGAGAGAGAGAGGGGGGGGGGTAGCCATCACTACTGTCGGTACTCAACACTGAGTGCCATGAGGTGGACACACACCAGCATTCTACTAGAAGGCACAAAGTTCCTCACTTTCCAAACCACACACACAATCAAACCCACACTTGTTCTGCACACACCAAAAACACTTGTATAACTGAAATGATAAATGTAAATAATAATATTAATCACAAAAATAAGCAGCATGGGGGTCATGTAACTACACAGATATAATATAAACCAATATATTTGTACATAGCGTATTTCAGTATTAAAAGTTCAAAAGGATATTAAGTGTTTAGAAAACTATATTGTGTTTTCTGTATTGCACATAGTAACACTATCACATGTTTTTAACTTTTAATTCAGTTATTCATTATTCAGGCGTCTGTCTCCAAACTAGAAAACTCAGCGCTCAGATCACCATGGGCTGGACAGCAGTGCCACCTGCACATCTGTAATACTGTAAGAGTGTGTGCCTGTGTGTGTGTGTGCACGCATGTGTGTGTGTGTGTGTGTGCACGCACGCATGTGTGTGTGTGTGCGGGCGTGTGTGTGTGTGGAGCTTTGAAATGTTAAGGTGGATAAAATGTGATTAGTGTAAGTATGAAGAAGGACAGTCAACAACCCAGGACAGGAATGGCTGCTGCCCACAATGGGTGCTGCCCACAGAAAAAAAACATTGCCCACACTTGCAGTCCCACATATCCTTGGAACTGAACACAATGAGCTGGAGAATCATTTGCATTGATTGACTCATCAACCCAAACAGTTAGACTGATCAAAACTCCATACTTTACATATAGAGGTTGTGTCTTCAGCTAAATATTAACACTCATTCTGAATCTCAATTTTCATTGGTAGTTTACAGCACGAGAGGTCACAGTGCTTGTGTTAACACTAGACGGACTCGTGTTGACTGTGGAGCTGCAGGGTCAAAACAACATATGACTATGCTGAGATTGTCTGATTTGACAACAACAATCTTTGGAAACACTGGAGCATGATTTCAAACACCTAATGCAACATTCACAGAGAGTCCTGTAAAGACTGTTTTTATGTGTGTGCGTGAGAATGTTTGGTAGCTTATTTTGGCTCTGCTGTGAAACATTTGTAATATTTTAATAGTTCCCCAGTTTGCTGTACTACCAGTCAGTCCAGTCCATCTCTAACGCCAGAGGACAGATACTGGTTCCGAATCACTAGTCACCAATGGTCTCAAGAGAGGGAGTATTGAAACAGGAAGTAGGAAGTGTTTTGCGTAAGCTTCCTGCCCACAGGCCAGTCTGGAGTTCCAGGGATCTCGATAAGACCCGCAGTGAAAGGAATGGGAATCACAGAGCACTAGGACCATGAAGACTACAATGGGTCATGGTCCCAGGTTCAAACTCTTAATCTTGATGTTCTGACCGCGAAACACCTTTGAACTTCTGTTCAGGTATCTGTCCTCTGGTCAAGGTAGTATGTCCCACACCTTGCTCAGTCATACACAGTATGGAGGTTCTTGGTCCTGGTCAGGGGGTCCTGCTCCGCTCTGTCTACTAACGCTGGAGATTCCACATAGTAGTGGCTGAGTTGTTAAACAGTTGTCAGGTCATCCTGTTCTCAATTTCACTCTCAATCTCACAAACACACACACACACACACACACGCAAGCTTCCAAGTAGAGCATTGACAAACGGCCAGTTTTGGGTTGTTGATTGGAGAAGAGGCTGACTAGGAGGTCCTACACGTACACAGGCTCGCAGCCCTCTGCTTGTTCTTCCTCCTCCTCGTCCTCCTCCTCGTCGTCCTCATCCTCCTCCTCTTCCTCAGGGCCCAGGCTGCCGGCCCTGCCGCTGCTTGACGGGTCGTGGGTGTTCTCGGGGGGCTTAGGGTAGCGGAAGGGGCAACCATTGTCGTCAAAGAACCTCCGGAAGGTGAACTCGTAGAAGGCGTGTTCCGGATGTTTCCCGTGAGGGGAGCACAACGTCTCCCAGGCACGCGCGCTGTCCCCGCTGTCACTCCACGCCCCGGGACCCCCCTCCTCCTCCACAGGGTCGAAGTTTGACGTGTCCATGGGGTGGGCAATCTTGGGTCGGTAAGGGGCTGGCTGGGTGCGCGGGTTGCTGGAGAAGTCCATCTGGTGGAAGAAGGAGTGGGCCTTGATTTCGCCGGCGCCGTTCCTGCCCAGACGCTCCTCGGCAGAGCAGCAGAGACGGCCGATGATGTCCACGGACTCCGGGCTGAGCTTCACCTGGGGGGGGCACCTGCAGCGTGCTCTCCCAGTTGATCACCTGGAGAGGGGAGGCAGGTAAGGATATTGTATCCTTCCCAACTTCACATTGCGAATGATCAGAAGGCAGGGAAGGAAAGAAGTTCGACCGACCTTGATCTGCGTCTCAGTGGGGGTGGAGGCCAGGAAGGGTGGCTGTCCCACGAGCATCTCAAACAGGATCACTCCCACACTCCACCAGTCACACAGCTGGGTGTAGCCTGCAGAGACCACAACAGTAGACAACGTCACGCACAGCTAGCATCACTAGCGTGTTCCTCGCTACGAGACCCCTAAACGGTGTGCATCAAGGCTACCTATTGGTGCCCCCGGAGTTCCCTGGTGATGTTTTCCATCGAGCCTGAATACCACCGTCTCTCTCTGCGATCGCCCAGCCCGACTCTCTCTGACCTACCTTTGCGCAGCAGCACCTCCGGGGCGATGTAGTTGGGCGTTCCCACCAGGGAGTGTGCCAGGCAGCGCTGGTGCTGCCGGCTGGCGCGCTGCTCCAGGGTCATCAGGCGGTCGCCACAGCGACAGTTGGACACATCGTCCCAGAAGTCACTGGGCTCCATGCTGTCCTGCCTGACGTGGCTCCCTGGAGACCACAAACACACACAGGTCATGAAACGCTGCGGCCCACGGGTCACGGAAGGCAGTGGTTCTCAATCCTGGTCCTCGGGACCCCCCTGCCCTGCATGTTTTAGATATTTCCCTGCTCCAACACACCCGATTCAAATAAATGGGCCTGATAACGACCCATTCATTTGAATCAGGTGTGTTTGAGGAGGGAAACATCTAAAACATGCAGGGCAGGGGGGTCCAGAGGACCAGGATTGAGAACCACTGACGTAAGGCACTTAAAAAGGGACTCAAGTCACTCACCTTTCTGGTAGTACTTGGAGTTGTGTGTCCAGCGGAAGCCCGTGCAGAGGCCAAAGTCCGTCAGCTTGATGTGTCCGTCCAGGTCGATGAGGATGTTGTCGGGCTTGATGTCGCGGTGGATGAAGCCCATCTTGTGAACACTCTCGATGGCCAGCGTCAGCTCCGCCACGTAGAAGCGCGCCAGCGGCTCGGGGAACACCCCCATGCGGATGAGCAGGCTCATCATGTCACCTCCGGGGATGTAGTCCATGACGAAGTACAGGCTGTCCCTGTCCTGGAACGAGTAGTAGAGACGCACCACCCACTCGTTGTCGGCCTCCGCCAGGATGTCGCGCTCGGCCTTGACGTGGGCCACCTGGTTGCGGTTGAGCACGTCCTTCTTGCGGAGCGTTTTCATGGCGTACAGGGCACCCGTGTCCACCTTGCGCGTCAGGCACACCTCGCCGAAGGCGCCGATGCCCAGCGTCTTGATCTTGACGAACATGGACTTGTCCATCTTGGCACGCCGCAGGCGGTTGTAGTTGGACTCCTTCTGGTTGAGCATCTTCCTCATCTGCTCCTGCTCCGCCTCTGATAGGCCAGCCTTAGGAAGGATTAATACAGGCAGGGGAAGACGAAACAAAGGGATGAATACCAAAAAATAGATGCATGACTTAATACGATTTTTTTTTACTGGACGCAGCTGGTTTTTATTGACTTTCTTGTTTGTCAAACAAGGTGTTCCAAGGTCAGAAGCTTAAGCAATGTTTTTGGACATGCCCCAGCAAAAACAACCATGAACTCTGCTTTGAGTTTTGTCTGAAAGACTTAGCCAGGGTGAATTCCTGACATTTGACCTCCAGGACCTCAGGTCCAGATACGAGCGGAGCCCTGTGTCCTCTACACTGTTGTCAACAACTTAGGCTCAGGTCTAAACCACCGGGTGACATTCAACCACACTTATAACAAACACCACAAGGCCAGTTTAAATACAACCAGTCCTGTCAAACTTACCAACTCCATGAGGGGAATAAGTCAGGTTTGGTTTCTAAACTCACCTTGGACATCTCCTGCTCCAGCTGGAGCCTGCGGTTCAGTTTCTGCTGGTAGGTCTTCATCACGTTCTCAACGTGCTGCTCCATGTAGAACTTGAAGGCGAAGGGCGAGTAGCTCTTGATGCGCGACTCCCTCTTCTCCTCGTCACGCCCGTTCTTCCTCACCGGCACCGGCGATGTCTGGATCTGCTTCTTGTCCTTCACGGCCTTCTCTCCTTTCTTGGTCTTCTCCTTCACGTTGCCCTCCTCTCCCTTTCCGCTTCCTCCGCTGCCGTGTGCGGACCGGGCGGGGCCGCTGAGGTCAGGCACCCCGCCCATGGCTCCAGCCCCCTCCAGGGCCCCAGGTTCCAGCAGGGTTTTGGGGTAGGGTGGCGGCGGGCAGCGGGGCTCCTGGGCTGGCTCCAGGGTGTAGGTCTCCTCTGGCATGTAGGAGTGGGGATCGGCTGCTTCCTGGGCAGCCAGCCAGCCAGGGTGACATGGCCCTACCGCTGTCTTGGGCTCAGGCCTCATTACCCGGATGCTCTTCACCGGCTGCTGGATGGGGGGTGACGTCACGGCAGTGATGGTGTTGGGTGGGCCAAGGGCGGAGTCCTGCTTGTTGGTTGCAGGTGTGGCCATGGTGGGCCGGACGTTGTTGGGGGTGGAGCGGTTGTTGAATGAGTTGGTCCTGCTGGGCACACGCACCTCCCCACGGAAGGGCCCCTGAGGCTGGGGCTGCCTGGATGGAGGGGCCCCGTCTGGACCCTGGGGCCCGACCCAGTGGTGCTCGTACAGGTCCAGGTTGAGGCTGGCCCTGGAGGGCGTCAACAGGCCCTGGGGGATGTCGGAGAAGTCAGGCCCCATGGCACTGGGCCCCCCGGGGGAGCGAGACATCATGTGCACCTGGTGGGAGGTGGGGCTGGACTGGCGGGGGTGAGAGTGGGGCGGGAGGTACAGGTTAGGAGGGTAAACCCCCCCGTTCTGCCCGAGGCCCCCTTTGCCTTGCATGCTGATGTAGTTGTCTGGCGCCATGGGGGACATCTTGTTCTGAAAGGAGGCACTCCTCTGGACCCCGTACCCAGAGGACTCCATCATGTGCGGCCGGGCATGGCTGTAGTCGTAGTGAGGGCCGGGGCCCCCTGGTGGCTGGGGCTGGAGCTGCAGGGGCTGTCCAGGGACGCTGTAGCTCAGCATGGCCCCGTGCTGCTCCATGCTGCCTGGGTAGGCCTTCTGCTGCGCCCCCGGAGTGTACATGGGGTTGCCGGGGCTGCTCTGGCCAGACATCGCAGGGGGGTAGGGCCCCATGCTGGGGGGCCGGCCTAGAGGGTTGCCCATTGCAGAACCCTGCGCTGCCCCTGTGGGGGGCATCATGTAGTTCATGACAGGCGGAGCGCCCATGTATGGTCGAGGCATCTCCCCCTCAGGTCCGTACTGGGATCCTTCGTACATTGGCGCCCCCATCTGGTGGTAGGCGGGCATGGCACCCTCGTTTGTCCCCTCCAACGAAGGCCGGTGGTCCATTGAGTTTGGCATTCCCCCTTTTCCTGTGAACAAATGAACACAATTAAAATTGAACGTCTATGAAAAAAATCCATATCATTATGAGCACTTGTGTAATGGCATGCTGCGTGGTATAGTTACCTGGCGAGGTCTGTTTGATTACACGGACGATGAGCTCATTGCGGGGGTCCAGGTAGCCCATCTTGCTAATGTACTCCAGCGCTGCCTCGATGTTTCTACTTCCTGTCTGCTTCAGGGCTCGCACCGCCATCTCCTGAAACACACCAATCCGGTGACGGTAAAAACACTGCCCCGCAAGGCGCTTGTGCACCTGCATCCTCTCCGTCTTGGGGTCATGTACCAGGCACTTCCTGTGTTGGTCACAACAACACGGAGCACAGAGGAGATTTTGGTAACAGACTTCTGCGCTGACCCTGGTCTCATACCCATGGTCTCCCCTCTCTGTCTGCTACGGACACGGATGTTAGCCTTCTCTCCATTTCCTGTCGTTTCGCTCTAAAAATGTTGTAACAACACGTATAGAAATCATTACATTTTACCATTTATCTTATCCACAGCGACCAACAAATAGTAACTGTCTGTTTTAGTCACTGTTAGACAGTCAGAGGCCTAGTTTCACTGACATTCCCAGTACCAATATGACCTGGCATGAGTCATCCTGTATTTGACCAGTTAGCTGTTCCCAACTCCAGACGTACTCCACGGTAAACAACATTATTATACATCCAGTCCTACCAGGCCCCACACCTATATGAGGAAATCCCCCTGAATGGCAGATGACCTCACCCTAAATTCATGGAACCCAAACCTCAGCCACGCAGACAGGCATTCCTGCTCGCGCTGCCACCTCTGGTCAGAAGTGGAACAGCAACCACATTTTCACAACTTCAACAAACATCACTCTGTCGTCGACAACAAATCGATTTATTTACGTAAAAATGTAATATATACACACTAACTGACTATGAGCAGTTCACCGACATGCTCGTGTGCGGTGTGACGGCTATGTCTCCCATTCTGCCTGCCTGCCAGACTATTTCTGGGAAGAATCCCAGTTAGACACCAGAGGGTTAAAGAACAGCGCTGCATAGCAACCGTGGGCACATTCAGCTCTAAGCCAGGAAACACCACAGCCACAGACATTCTACACATTCTGTGTGTGTGTGTGTGTTCGTACAACCAGACTCAAATATATCTTTGGAGTACACACATGCATTGTCCTGTTCCCTCTCACTCGCCCACTCATTATACACCCATCAATAACACGCAGGCACAAAGACACACTTTGCCACACACACACACACACGCATGTGCGCACACACAGGAAACGGAGTATAAACATCAGTGTGTGTTTATGGTCACTCTCGGTGAGGGGCCCGTCTTAACTAGAGGAGGCTGCCTCCTCCTCCTAGCCCTGTTCCTGAATCACCTCCACGTAGACCCTCCCTTCCTCTCGAACTACCATTCCCCTTGTTTCTTTCTCATTCCCTGTGCTAGCGTCACCCTCCCTCCTCTGAGAGGCTGGGGTGGAGGAGGCTGTGGACGGGCCGGTTGGTGCCTTCCAACCTTGACCCCGGCTGTCATGGCGACAGATGTTCCCAACATTCCACAGGCCAGGAAGCAAGAATTCCAGCCATTTTGAAATCTGTCCTTTTGTGTCCGTATTTTCCTTTAGCTGTCGATTGAGTTCTCAGTCTCTCTCTCTCTTTCTCACTCACCGTCTTCAGTGTGTTTACAGTGGCTTTCAGCCCAAAATATCCACCACATTTTCAACCTTGTCGTGATGGTTAAATCTCCAAGTCTGTTTGTCCCAAACACCACACACACACTTCACCGACTAATGACAGTTCACACAGGCAGAAAAAAATATTGTGGCAGAAAGTGTCTCACACACACCCCACACTGAAGGGAAACATTTACCAAACACATTCCCGGGGCGTAGTGACAGCACACAGCCATCGTTGTTACATAAAGATGAACAAAGGCGTTTTTTTGATTGTTTTTTTTTCACTTTGACCCAATTCCCTACCGCATTCCGCCAAGGGACCCTGCAAATGAAAGCCATATGGAAAACCTGGAGAGAGACAGTTTAGATAGACCCCAAGTGGGACACCAACAGGGCTGTTCAGTATCAACCTTTATCTTATCATCTTCGACTCCAGATTATGAACATGCATGCTCTACCCTGAGAAAGCACTTATGCAAACACGCACGGTCATATGTATACGTGACTGTACGCCCCCCCACACACACACACACACACACACGTGTTCCATCAACCTCACGGTTACATAAACGGCCATGTTTGTTATTTCCTCGATCAGAGCGTAAATACGCTCGGTGCGCTCAGGAGGGCCTTCCGTCTGCTGCTGCCCAGGCCGTACACTGCAGCGCCTGTCCTGATGCAGGGGGCGGAGACTCCTTCCTCCTCCCCTTCGTCTTTCCCTCTCCTCCACCTCCGAATCCTCGGAGCCCCCCCCAAAAAAAACCCCCACCATATCCTCCTCTAAGATTATGTAACGCTCGCATCGCTCTGTAATTTGCGCCCAGGAGAGGAGGTAGATAAGAGTCAAGCCAAAGGGGCAGGGGGGGCGGAATTACACGGCAGGCAGTATTCTCTGGAATGTAATGTGGTGGGAGGGGGGGGTAGGCCCCACAGTCATGGTCTGTCCAGTGCCCCCCTCCCTCCTCGCCCAGTCACAAGAAGACTAAAAATACCGACCCTGTCCCATCACACAACGTGCATAAAAGGTTTAGAAGGGGAGCTACAAGTGCTTGAATCGGGAGGGCAGAGTGACATGCTGAACTGCTGTGATAGGTTGTCTTTTACTGTGGGAACAGTCACATACACTGGTCTGGGAAAGTTCCAGGGTCACAGAGAGGAAGCTGGCCTTGTAAACACACACACCACACACACCACAGGTCCACTACTTTACAGATCTCATGTGCCATAATTCATCACTTCTACTGGAGACGGCCAGGCAGAAATGACTAGGAGGTTTCTGGTATTGAGTAGTAAAGAATGACTATCAATGAGGATTACTGTCAATTCTCAGGCACTTGTATCCACAGCAAAGCAGTTCTAACATGTATTGTTTGGAAAATAATTACAGCCTTTGGTAAGGTTCAATGCACTACCGAGAGCTTGATTAAAGTTGTGTAGTCTACATGCAGCTGAGAGAGCCTGGAAGGAAAGACAGGCAGGCAGGCCAGCAGATGCAGGGCCACATTCTGGGTGGCGACACGATGGTAGGCTGAAGGAACTGTTCCACCCAGCTGCCATTGAATGGCCACTTCCTGTTTGTATTGACAGGCCCCTCCCTCATCTGGCCCACTCAGACAGACTGGAGGCCAAAACCGCACTCCCGGTCCAACAGAATTATATAATTTCAATAAAAATCACCCTGTACTAGGTAACTTGGTTTGTGGCTACATGGGGCAAAACTTGTCAAATTAGAGCACATCCACGATAATGGTAACTGTAATAATTCTGGATTTTTTGTTTTGGTGTTTTAGTGATCCCCTGTAGAGGTAAGTATCTTTAAATTATTTTCTTGAGGCCGTTTGCTCATTGCTCTGAACCACACAATAGAATCCGTAAGAGTCTAGATCTGATACAACCTTACTCCAAAAGACACCAGGACAGCCAAACCCCACTAGATGTCCTACAATCCATACTGGAGAAGAAGCAGAACAGACGGGTCTGTTCCAAAGACCAGAAGAAGACCATAGGCTTCCACAGCAAGCACACAGCAGCCTTCTGATGGCCTAAAACTATTTGGCTCGCCTGAAGTCTCTCCATCTCTCCAGGGCTCGTCATTCCTCTGTAGTGTGGATTTTTCTATAGTGTTGTGCATTGGCTTGAGGAAAGCATTCTTCACATGCTAGGCACTTTCATACAGCCTGTTCTCAGATCAGCTCTACAAAGTTAGCCCTCACATCTGTGGAGATCCTAGCAGACAGCTCTGTGACGACCAGCCTTTGGTATCGTGTTTGCTAGCCCTCACAGATTTGACTAGCCGGTCTGGTTTTTAGTACGAGTTTCCAGTCCTACATAGCATTCTCACTCATGTGTTCTCTGGGCCAAAGGTTCGAGTCCCTGTGGCTTCCTGCGGAAACTTTCCCGCTCCTCCGCGTCCCTCTGCGCATTGATGTTCCACGGAGCTCTCTCACTCACTACTATTACGACATCTCATGCGCTTGGCATTGTGTAACTCACCACTACACTGTACCCTTGGCAGAGAAAGGATGCATTGTATTGCATTTTGAACTGCTCCCTTGTATTTTTATAAAAAGTCAGTTATCCTAGGCACTTTGTAGTTATGCTAAAGGCCAAACTATTATTGTAAGTACACTCCTCACTCCACAAATACCACGCACACACACTATGACCAAAACAACCCAGAGTGCAACACACAGCAGTGACAAAGACTGAGGTTCACACAGCACTGAGAGGTTGACACAGTCCAACCACCAGTCTGGCAGAAAGACAAGCATGTACACAGAACACACTAAATCACCTGGCAGTGAACACACTCCCCACACACACACACAAACCTCACCTGGTCACAGCCGGCGTTGACCAGCTCCTGCAGCATCTGTCTGTTGACGTCGCCTGGGTGGGCGGAGCCGGAGGACGGTCCCGACTCATTAGCGAAGGGCATGAGGGACTTGCGGATTTCGCGCAGCGCATTTTGGTAGTTGTTGAACTTCTGGGGGGGTCTAAGCTGCTGCTGGCGGCTGCCGGGGTCTTTGCCCTTGCTCTCGGCCCCTCGCCCACCTTCGCCGCGGGAGCTGCCCCCCAGCAGCGCCTGGCTCACCAGCTTGGCCGGCTGTTTCAGCCCCTCCTTGATCTCCTGGAGGCGCTGGCGTGTGTTGCCCACATACGGGGTGGCTGGGAATGTCTTGGGCCTCATGGCACTCCCCTGGTTAGGGTTCCTCTTGGTGGGCGCCCTCACAGAGCCCTCTTGAGCTCTCTGACCTCTGCTCTCTAGTTGGCCAGATCTGATAGGTGATTCCGACTTGTGGGGACAGGCGAAGATTCCTGGAGGGCTGAGGGCTGTGTATTTCTGGAGGGCTGAGAGCTGTGTATTTCTGGAGGGCTGAGAGCTGTGTGTTTCTGGAGGGCTGAGAGCTGTGTATTTCTGGAGGGCTGAGAGCTGTGTATTTCTGGAGGGCTGAGAGCTGTGTGTTTCTGGAGGGCTGAGAGCTGTGTGTTTCTGGAGGGCTGAGAGCTGTGTGTTTCTGGAGGCCTGAGAGCTGTGTGTTTCTGTAGAGCTTGGGCTCTGGGCTGGGGTGTGTTTCTGGGTCTCTGTCTCCTGGTCAGAAACCTACTGGCATCCCATGCTGTGTGTCTAGGGGTCTAGGTCCCCCTCAGCACCACACATGTGAGGGTCCATCAGGGTGCCCTCGCCCCGAACCATGCTGATGCACATCTGCGCCTGCGGAGACACACACAAACCAAAAGTGTTAGGATGAGACGCGGTCAGGTGGCTATGGTCTAGGAGTGGTCAGGCAATGGACACTCAGTCACATCAGATTAGCCATATACTTAGCTACTCAGGGTGTGATCTCACCCGTCACAATCTTATCTTGAGGAACACTGTCTGCATTCAAGCACAATGGAAAGAAGCAATGTCAGAGCCCATGTGGAAACAGTGACACAGCAACAGTCCTTTACTGGTATATAATCCTGCGACACAGCATTCTGCCTAAAACTCCATGACAGCAATGTGTTCGTGCACACAACATGTGTGGTAAGCAGGCCACATGCGTATGTGATGGCCTATCTGGGACGGAATACTCCATGAGAGTGTATAAAGCATTCCTACAGCTTTAGAAACCCTTTTCCCATGCTATTCCACGACAACGACCCTCAACACAAAGCTATAAATGTAACCATGATAACCTTGCTAAGCCTTTGCTAACAGTCTAAACAGGGCCTTGACACAGCCACAGTGTCAATACATGTGGTGTTAACATTACAAGTTCAGTGATTAAGAGACTCGATTTTCACCCAAAACAACAAAGTGTTAGAAGCGGCTGTCCTAAGCAATTAGAGCACACATCCAAGTTCCTTATGGCCCTAGGATCTGGGAGACCAGGAGTTCTCTAGCTTAGGTCAGGACTATTGGTCTGTCTAAACCAGGACTCACCCTGGTATGTCTAAACCACCCAGGCACACCCCTGCAATGACCCATGGGGGTTCAGCCTATTGCAGGTTTTCTTGACTACAGGCTTGCCATTTGTAAAATCGTTTTTGAGACAACCCCATTCTCAAGACGGCGATGCCAAACTCCACGCTACAGTTGCCCAATCTCCAGGATGTTCCTCAGCCGCCATTCTGGCGATGCTTGGAGCGCCGCGTCTCATCAGAGAGCATTCCATTCCGCAAGTAACAACAAGAAGACTCATTCCACCGCAAGAGGCGGCACGGCAGACCAGCATAAACGATCCGAAGGGTTGGCCTGACGATAGGCAGTGGAGGCATGGAGACTGGGTAGCAGTGTGATCAAGCTTAAATCACTGCTGCTGCTTGAACCAGGCATAGACCAGGCTGATGGTGCGTGCAACCTGCTTGTCTGACCTTTGACCTAGAGGTCCTTCGCTGCTTGTTGAACACACTGGTGTTGCCACTACCTTTCGAGAACACTGAGGAGCCCCATGCGCAGGAAAATTAGGATGGTTTGGTTAAGATACCAGTTCAACAGAATAACTTAATGGGCCACAGTCATGTGTCAGGTGGTGTATAGACTGAAATGAATATACATTCCAAGAGATTAATCATGTTAATACTTATCCATTAGACTCAACTAGGTTGTGATCTTAATGGTGCCTTATATCTTGGGTTTGATATACTGTGGCCTGAGTGGCTTTGCCATGTGTATGTTATGGGGTTCTCAAATTTGTATTTAGAGAGATGACTGGTATACCACCTGTCTGCACACCTGAATGACGCACAAATGGTTTGTTTCAACATAACCAAACTTTGCTGGATATCAAACATTAACGAAGAGATTGAGTTTTAGATCTTTAAGCTGTACAGTTTTACAAACTTTCAACAACATATTTAGCAAAAAATGTCCCGTGAGATATACAACAAATCAATCCGCGCGTTTTTATTGACACATAAATACAGACACACAAGCCACAAAGTGCCCATTAAGCATTTTATAATTAACCAAATAATTTGCTACTGTGTTGGAATTGGAACTGACATTTCAGACATCTAAACCCTACCATAAATTCCATACCATATAGCATATTAGAGCAGGTCACAACCAAAATAACTCATAATAGTACAATGTTCGCTTACTATTTAGAAATATTTTATCGCCACCCCAAACACTACACCCCTTACACTGAACATAATATCCAACTAAAGACATGAAATAAACATCTAATTAAGTAATCAAAAAAACTGTATAGCAGTATTTTATTGACATGGTTAAATCGAGTCTAATCAATCAAACGATAAAAGATTGTGGGGCCTTCTCAACTTTAAGCAGGGCTGAAGTTAAGATAGCTGGGCCGACTGGAGTGAGAGGAACGCAATTCTGCTAGAGCAGCCCCGACATTCCAATGTAGGGAGAATGTAGCTAAGTCCCCGCAGTCTTCATGCGCCCTAAAGTTTGACGCGTTGGCTGAGAAAAGACTTTCGTTGCTAGTATCTGACTACAGTATCTGCAAAAAAACGTTTCCTCCCAAATTAAACTTTGGGAAATCTCCATTTGTAAAGTTTTAAACTTACCATGTGATAGAAGTTTAAGGAAAAGCTCTGATTCGAACATAAATCCAATCGATTTACCCTTTTCCGGACAATATCCAATCCCTTTATTGTAAACCACCTTTTAGAATGTATCAAGCTTTGTTTAACTTAAGGCCTGTGTAAATATCATGCGAAGAGACTCCATTTTCTCCTAACTCCAGGCAGAATTAGAATGCAGTACGAAGTTGGACACTTACTGCATTGTTAACATTCCTGGAGTCACGTGACGGACCAATGCACGTCAGCACCACACAGTCCAGGCGGGGCTTGCCATTTTGCAATTTCAACAATAAAACATGGGATTTTTCTCAGAATGCTCAGTACAGTGGCTGCATAACTCATCAATTCGCTAGAAATATTCATTTCCCGTTATTATGGGTACAAATTAGTTCATTATAGGTATTTCCTTAAGTTGCAATGCCAACCCTAAAACACCCGTGTTTCCCTCACACACGAAGATAACTAACTACGCCTCTGAAAAATATCCAGTACCTGTCACCTAAATAAATTAAAACAGTAATGTTAGACACCAGACCAAGCATTGAATGAAACATTTTATTTGTGAACCACAAATTTGTAGTAAATCATAGTCATGGTATATGTAGGCCCTACATACATTGGTGAACAATAACATACAACCAAAAGGAGGGTAGTGTGCAAAAGCTGTTTTCATAAGACACAAATTAGTCCAACACCAGAGGGCATCCAGTTCCCAGCATCTCTAGAGTATAGAAGGCATAACAGTCAACTAAACCTGCCACCATTCAAATTATACAAAAGCAAAGATTTGGTAGGAAATCACACATAGCATAAAGTAGATCTTACATCGCATTCAGTGACAGTATATTACACTTTTTAGTGCTTCTTGAGAGTTCTTGCATGTTTTTACTAACAAAGTAGAGTCAGGAAAGGATCTTGAGGCATTCTGTATAACGGAAAAAATACAAATGCGGGCTGTTTTGTTACAACAGTGCCAGCAATACACTCTAAGGCACTGTAACCTGAGGGCTGTGTGCATGTCCAGTTCAGCGGTAACTTCACGGAACGGTCATAGTCCAAAACGACTACTTCAAGTGATAAGTTAAAATATCGGCTTTCAGCAACACGGGATCCAGCAAGCTGGGGTCCAGATTCTCTGTTATCTGTGGACATTCCTTTTAAATCCCAAGAACCCACATCAGCTGAAAAAGCTGATGAGCTCAACTCAACAAAGAAGAAACTGTCCTTGATACTTCGTCCACAATTACAAAAAATAAATCAGGCATAGACTGGTCCAAAATTAAAGCCAAAGGAACGCTCTGCTCTTCATTTCAATTATACCTTATTAATCTAACCAGAAAACAGCTTCTTTCTCCAGAGAAGGAAACACTTGTTAGTGTATGAGATCATACACAGTGCAGGCTGCCCATAACCAGCAGCTCTAGTGAAAATCACTCCAGAGGAGCAGCAGAGATGCACAGGTTGTTTAAGGCACAGGCCACTTGCACAATCTTATCAAACGTGGTCAGGTTTGACGTGCGCTCAGCAGCCATGAAGCAGCTCTCCACAGGGCCCACCAGCATGGCGTACCGCTGCTTCACCATGGCAATGACCCGCTCCACGTGTCTGCGCACGCTCTGCCTCTCCAAGGATGCCTCTTCCAGCGAGGAGTCCCCGTCGTACGCGTCCACGTGGCCCCCCGTTACCTGCAACAGGGCACCGCAAGCTGCTACGGACTCTCCAATCTCCAGATCCCGCTCTGCCAAGACCACGTCCCCTGGTAGGAGCTTACACAGGAAGCCACACCCCTCCGCCACGCTCTTGTCACTGACGTCCCCCGGGGACCCTCTGGAGATAAAGGTGACCACGCCCTGCGGGGCCACACCTATCAGGTACTTCAGCGTGTTGCGCCCCGCCCCTTGCGCAGACGGTGTCCCAGCAGCCTCTTGTTGGCTGGTCTGAGATGCGGGCTTCTCGAAGGTCACCGTGAAGCAGTCTATGATGACAGCGCAGTCTGGGTAGGAGGTGCGCAGCGCTGCAGGGAGGTTCTTGCGGAGCTCGGCTCTGGAGGGCCAGAAGACAGCGGTGGGCACCAGCGTGTTGGACATGATGTTGACCATCCTGTGCACAGTCCTGGTCACTGTGCCGACCTTCACGCCAAAGCGGTAGGCCAGGTCCTGGTTGCGAAGGTCCAGGCGGAGACGCATCAGGGTTAGCAGCAGCTGCTGGAACTTGGCTAGCTTCACGTTCTTGGCTCCGTCCATGTGCGGCGCCAGAAGCCACATGACCGTCTCAAACACAAAGTAGTTGGGCAGGCCGGTGTAAAACCTCACCTTCTCCGGATCGTTCCTGAGGGAGTTCTCAGTTAGAGACTGCTTTTCCACAGCCTCTCTGAGAGCCCGGTTCTCCTTCTTCAAGGCCAGGAGGGTGTCTTCGTACTTGGTGGGCGTGGCAGACATCTTGGTGGGCTTCCCTCCCCTACTTTTGCTGTCACTCGAAAGGTCTGACTCCTCCCCTTCTTCGCTGCTGGAAGATGAGGTTGCGGTCTCAGCTGTTTCATGGTCCTCCTGGCTCTGGCCTAGTTCACACTTGACCCTGCCCTGCCCCTGAAGAAAGAGCAAGGCGTTTGCCGCCTCCACTTGGGCTTCCTGCTTATCTAGAAGTTCAAAGGAACCTGTTTCTTTCATCTCTGGAGATGGAGGAGGGGCCGCAAACACAGTAGGAACATAATCTGGTGACCGGGGGTTCTTCACCTGTTTACCTGAAAACAAAGGGAGAGAAGTGAGAGAAACGTGCATTATTAAGATCTCAAGCATGTCATGTATTCTGTATAAGAAAATTGTGTTTAACTGAAGGTGATGAAATATTAAAAGTTTATACACTTTATACACATAATAACACTATGCAAGAAGCGTATCTTGTATTTGCCACTAAGTGATTATGTTATGTTTAAAAAGGAAACTGTAAATTAAATGGAACCATAAAATAGGGTCCTCTATACTCACTGACGGTTATAACAAGTTAGACTGCATACCTGAGATGAAATGATTACTACACAGTCTACTCCCGTCATTTGGAACCCATCCCTCGCGGTTTACAGCTGCAATCCAACGTTGTTTTCTTTCGGGGTCGCGTGGGAAACGGTAAAAAGACAGTGAGGTGCCTAGCGTTCTTCTGTTACGACAGCCAGTCACGACACACGTGTGAACCATAGTAAGGCCACGAAACCCGTGGAGGTGTGTTAGCTTTTCACGAATATTTTGACTCCCAAAATGGTGGCTGACAAACAAGAAACGCTGGACTTTTGTGTCGTCACTTCAGTTTCCTCTGATGTACTCGCGTTCAATTATGAGATTGGCCACCGAATATAGTGTAAACGCCCATAGCTACGTCACTTACATGCGACTATTGCTTTACTTATTTCGTTAGCATTAGCTCGCAAGCTGCATCACTCCTTTTAAAATATGGCTGTAGAATCAAGAGTCACACAAGAGGAAATTAAAAAGGAACCCGAAAAACCAGTGGACAGAGAGAAGGTAACTTGCTAACTGACCACAAACCGAGGTTAATTTGTATAACCCGGCTCTCGTGTCGCAGTGGTGCTTGGCGCCCTACGGTGTATGCTACGATTGTAGCCTGGGAATAATGATCAATTTGGATAACCTCCTGTTACAGTACTCATTGCTGTCCACGTTTGAATAAAATTATTTGAAAACGGCATCGTCGTTTTTGGTGCCTGAAGTAGAACGCACGCTATACAATGCTAATAATCTCTTCTCTCCGTTTCAACAGACATGTCCCCTTCTACTAAGGGTTTTCACCACAACTACGGGCAGGCATCACAGGATGGACGAGTTTAATAGGGGCAATGTCCCATCCAGCGAGCTCCAGATATACACCTGGTAAAGCTATGATATGTGGACATAATATAACTGCTAGAAATGTTAAACGATTCAACGACAAGTAATCTCTCTCTTCCTAACTTGGTTTGTGCATGTGTTTTCATAGGATGGATGCTACTCTAAAAGAGCTTACCAGTCTCGTGAAGGAAGTGTACCCCGAGGCTAGGAAAAAAGGCACACATTTTGGCTTTGCCATCGTCTACCCGGACCCCCAGAGACCCGGCTATAGGTAGCCTTACTAGCCTAGCTCCATGTGTGCAGTTTCAATAAAGTACCACTCTGGTAAATGTAAACATAAATACCAACGTTAATAACGAGCGGCTCCACGACCTTATTTGTTTCAGAGTGAAGGATATTGGAACGACTGTGTCTGGCCGGAAGGGCACCGATGATGCCATGACCCTACAGTCCCAGCGCTTTCAGATTGGAGACTACCTGGATATCGCCATCACCCCCCCCAAACCGAGCCCCTCCCGTTCCTGGGCGCATGAGACCGTACTGACCCTGGTAATGGGTCAGAATTGTTTTCTTACTTTTTTTTTCTACCGTTTTTCATTTGTTATGAAAAACGAAAACAGAGTAGTGGGAACAGGAATTTAAGCCAGGATAAAAATAGTCTATTGCTGGAAAATACCCTGATTTGTCTATTGCAACTACTGTGTCTTCCTAAATTGTGAATTTTGAACGTTTATAATAAACCTAAATCATAAAACATTTGACTTATTATTACATTTATTGGTAGATGTCTATACACAGATTACTTAAACACACACACTAAAAAAAGGCTGCACAGATGTGAGCACACATACTGTAAGTAGAAACAAGTGTATCAACATGGAGTAAGACACGTCATGCATCCTCCTGTGGAGAGGCCGGCTTGGCCAGTGGGCTCTTCTAGATGTGGAGGTGTCAGATGTGTGTCAGATGTGTGTCAGGACTCTGTACGTGGCACCGGTCCCCACATCCTGCACGTGCTCCAGCCTCTTCAGCTCCTTCAGACACAGGAAGTACAAGGGGGCCTTGGTGCCCGTGCCTGTGATGGACTTCAGCTCCTCCATCAGAAACACTGCAGCACCACCGCCTGTAGAGGGCAGCACAGGACATTAGTCCACTAGGGATCAGCTGGGGGAAAGCAGCTTGAGATTTGTGTTGGGTTCATTGCTTTGAGACACTGACCACAGAGCTGCTTCTCTGCAGCACTGTTGATTTGATGGATGGTCTGGTTGAGGCTGGACAGAGATATCTGCCTCAGGTAGTTGGGCAGACTCAGGAACTCTCGCTCTGACACCACAGACATACCCTGGCCTCTCCTACGGGGAGAGAGGGGGGGGGGACATAAAACACGCTGCCATAGGGAAGCAACTGTTTCAATGGGTCACAGGTCACTGATGTTACACATCTGACTCAATACCCCTGGAGCTGGGTTGTCGAGACTCTACCTGTTCTCCTTTCCCGTGGCTCTGGTCTGTGGCTGGATCATTGCAAGGGGAGGTTTCTTCATCTGGGAAACCATCTACGAGACAAGGGACCACCAAAGGTTACCATTCACCCTGCAGATAGTCAACAACAGGTAATTTCTCACTGCATGGAGAGCTTGAATACTGATACCTTTTGTTTGATTACTAACGTCACTTAAATCAGCTCCCTTATTTTGTGGTGTCAATGCGTTTCAAGTAAATGTTCGTACTTTACAGATGTCTTGTGTGACCGAGCTGAAGTCCGGCATCTCAGGGGTTCTGGGCTCGGGGTATTCCCCTCGCATCCTGGGGCTGCACAGGTTGAACTCCTGGGTGGGACAGTCCTGCTCCAGACCGCAGGGTGTAGTGGGCCCTCCAGAACCCATCTCACCCTCACCCACTGCTTCATTCCCTCCTACACCCCTCTGAAAGACACAGTCTTATACATGAAATGCAGTAGTTCTCGTTTCAATAATGCATGTACGCAGATTGACCTTATTTCAGTCTGTTTCCTTGACACCAAAGATAAACATAGTATAGTATCATGAATAATGGATCCTGTTACTGTAAGTCTCTTCTTACACCGGATAGAGAGCTGCCTATGAATGACTCGAGGTTTGGCGTCTCTGGCGTGTGTTTGTCCTCTGGATATCCGATGGTCATCTCCGGGACATCATACTCCCAGGCCTTGTGATAGCCCCTGCTGGAGGCTGGATACCCCCTGTCATCCTGTGACAGTGAAGAACTGTTACAAACAGTCTGTTACAAACGGTTTGCAAAAGCCATCTCTCTTGTTACGGTCATCAGCAGAACTATTTATCTACCTTTCTAGTTTTGCAGAGGGTCTGGAATATAGGGATCTGGGGACTGGGACACATGTCGTCTGTCGGTTCAAAGGGAGAAGGAGAGGAGCGTCCATGCGACTTGGTGATCATAAAACCCAGAGTGCAAAACTCAGGTGTCTCTGGAGTCTTAATGGCCTCTGTCGAAAAGCAACCACATCAATAACCACTCCCGAAGTCTTACCAAACACCACTACGATACTGTTCATGTAAAAGGGTCCCAGTCTGGGAAAGTTACCGTCGGAGGCAAAGCCGTGCAGGCCAGGGTTCGGGGGTGTGGTGGAGAGGACCGGGCATGTTCTCGCTGTCAGACCAGAGGACGCCGACGAGCTGCGGAAGACATAACGCAATCCGTTATGAAAGACGAAAGCGATGATTGTTGAGTTATTGGACACAGCGTTCAACTAAACGTAGAGGACACACACACACACCTTAGGGTCTTTGATGAATGCTTGCGATGCAAGTCCATGGTAAAGTCATTGTTGAGGCACATGGTGTGTTCAGAGATCCCCATGTCCTCCATGCGAGGGGTCAGCAGGTCGTCCTCGTCCATGCGCAGGGTGCACTTGGGTGTTTTGGGCATGGGAAGAGGCACGGTGGTCCTGGTCGTGGAGGGGTATGGGAGTGGCATCACAGGCATGGGGACGGTGTCACAAGAAAACCCTGAGACGCCCAGAACGTTCTTCAGGTGGATCTCCGACAGGCCGAAGTCAGAGAGCTGTGGTGTTCGCATGGGGTCACTGGTGGGAGGAGAGGGCTCCTTCATGGGAGTCACTGGCGGTGTCTGAAGCTCCTCCTCTCCTTCCTTCCCTCCCTCTTCATTCCCATCCTCTTCGGAAGGAGCTTCTGCATCTTGCCTTGTGTCCACTGTGGATGGAAGTTTACCACTGCATTGGTACTGAAGTGCAATATCATGCTAGACATAGTTAGTTTGAAGATGACATGAGAGTAATGGTTGTAGTAGGAAATACATACAAACGTATCTATACACATGCAACCAGCTCATTGATGTGGAGGAGGCATACCTGGACATCTGTGTGCATTCTTGGGAGCTTGGTAGCCATATTTCTCATAGTAAAGTTGAAGTCTCTGGATGTCCTCGGTGCTCCTCTGCTTGAGCACCATGCACGCCTTTATAAAGTTCCTGGTGTCAGCCTCCTTTGCTTGCTGATGGCCAATTTGGTCGCCTACTTCCCTCTGGTGTAGAAGTGCATGCAGTCAAACGTATAGATAATGAGAGATGACTTAACATCATCTGGTGGGGTAGATTTAATTAAGAAATCCTCGGGAGTCTCAACCTACCTTCAAGTCCCGTACCTCGGAGTGCAGCTCGTGAAGAAGTCGCACAGCACACTCTGTGCTCCCTGAACACAAAGACGGTGTTCAAGCTTCCCGACAGTTATTGTACAAAACTAGAAACCCCGCTACTGTAGCCATTGTGCTATTGAAATAAACCCACTTAGCAGCCAAATACCTGTACCCCCACCCCCCCCCTGTTCATAAGTTACACTTATTCTTAGTTTGATAGGCTCCGGATGAGCTGTCAGGCAAAGTCAAGTTCGCCTAACTTGCTAACTTAGTTAGCTAGCTAGCTATATATTTGACATAGAAGACAAAACTACCATACCCTCTTCGTCGAAGTTTTGATGTGCATGCTGAAGACTTGCAGTTTCAGTCTCCAATGACACCGCTAATGTTCGTAGCTTAGTGAAAAAACGAGCTGATAAATCCATTTATGCAGATGAGTTGGTGCTAAACGGCCGTGTTTACTTTCTGTCTAGCACTTACTATGCCGATTCTTTCGAATTTGGCGCCAGTTCCGCTACTGTCCGGAAACTGTCCTTGGGTTCTGGTTGGCGGATCCAAGGACCATCACTGCATACATCGCCATCTATTGTCCATGAGTGTAAGAGCAGTCACTCCCCACCTACAGTTCATTATATTCTCCAAATAACTCAGTGCCCCATAAGTTTTTTCATTAAATAATAATAAGCACAATAAGCATGTTGCGAAAACGAATGAGGTCCTCTAAGAGTTGTTCAGATAAACAGACAGTTCCGTGCATTGATATGGAACGTCAATTTATTTCAGCCCCCTCCCCTTACAGCTGTCTTCCAACAGCTTTTGCCAGAGTCCTGTAAGCGTCCCTGCCTCCACCGTCCTTTCTCTCGATCATCCGTCCTCTGCCCTTCTGTTCCCCTCTGCCCCTTTCATAGCACTCCCTTGTTGCCACCAGGCGCCACTGCAGGGTGCCCTGCTCCAGTCCCCCTAGGCTTAGCCCAACAGGATCCAGAAACTGTTCTTCTTCTGTGTTTGCTTTCCAGCACAATTAGCCCATGCAGAGAGGCTGAAAAACAAGCTTGTGATGTCTACTCACCCAAGCTGTACCTATACCCTTCCTGTGATACATGTAGGGGAAGGGGTGGACAGAATGGCTCCAGCCCTCAACCAGTAAAGTTTGTAGTGAAAAATTTGAGATGCTCAGCCATGCTTAAACTTGCCCCCTCTCTCGCTGCAAAGATTGTAGTATTACACTCACACAAACTGAGTAATCACAGTGAATCAAATTATTCTCTTGTTCCGGGAGTACAACAGTACTTAAGAAAGATTTGTTGGATTAGATGTTATTTCCTCCAGGAACACAATGACACTTATTGAGGGACTTGCTTCACTTGTTGGTTAGTTGTAACTGATTTAACTGCTTGTCCCTGTTAATTATATTATTGTTGCTTGCTTTCCTCCAGGTACACTCCAGCACATTCGAGGATCTTGTTGTTTCGTTTAAATTTGTATAACTATATGCTCTTCTGGTTCCACCCATTGGCACTTATTTGCTTTTCACAATGTATGCTTCATGTTTTGGCTACCCGCAATGTTTTTGGGGCTAAAAATGTTTTTTTATCTTGTTGTTTATGATCATTGACCTATGCACTTTTTGTAAAGCTCTCTCTTGTAAGTCGCTTTGGATAAAGCATGTTCATGGAGACAGAACTTGTATGTGTCTACACTGTGTTACGGTGGGAGAAACTGTGATGCAAAAAAGTATGATTAAACAATAGTAGCATTTATTGATGAATATGAGAAAAAGTGAAAACCCATCTACTCAAAATATTGTCATAGCTCAGCTGAAGTTGAAGTTTTTAAATTTCAAATGCACTTTTCGCTTCCGTCAAGAGTCAGATTCATTCTCTTCAAGTCTCATTTTCTTCTGGAAAAACAAAACAAATGGCAAGTTCAAAGACAAAGAAATGCTGATTCTGATACATGACATTAATATTACATGCAGTTTAACATGCCCTGTAAAGCTTCCTCTGTTTGAAATGTCCTTTTTAGCCTGTGGGACAATATGTGTTCAAAATGTTGCAAGAGCAAGCAACCCAAACCGGCTGTTAAGCCTCCCTTGACAAAAACCTTACTCTCATACTATATGTCAACACTACACTAACGTACAGTGTCCTTTTCCTTATCCGGTTGTCCTCTGTCATCTGCAAAGCCACAAATCCATTATTCATGGTTTTCTCAATCTGTTGTGTTCTCTCGATGGTGTGCTTGATGAATTATCCACTTACCTTTAGTCAGGCAGGAGACTGAGGCAGACAGGCTAGGTGCTTTGTTACAGCTGTTTTTCTCACTTGTGTTATGAAACGAATATTAAAAGTGAATTTCATCATCCCACCTTATGAAGTGTTTGACAGCTCTGGGATGCTCATGCCATTAAATGTTTTATTTGTATTTTGAGCTCTCTATTTTAAACTTAAAGTAGTAAGTAAGTATATTTTATTTATAAAGCACACTAACACAGCAAGGTTGACTGAGGTGCCGAACAAAAGCACAAAAAATACACAAATACAAAAATACATAGTAAAAACTAAATACAGTCAATAACAATAAAATAAGTAACGTTACAACTCAAGAGGTAGTGGGAAACGCTAATGCATACAAGTGTGTTTTGAAAACAGACAATGAAAGAGCCTGTCTGATAGAAAGGGGAAGTTGATTCCACAGTCTAGGACCAGCAACTGTCCTCACCTGTACGTATGCAGCGTGACTGGGGAGTGTATACAAGTAGTTTGTCCGCAGACTTCAGTGACCTAATGGGTGCGTGTAGTTGTACGAGGTCCAACATATATACAAAGGGGCCTTTAAGAACAATAACATCTTAAAATGTATTCTATACTGGACAGGAAGCCAGTGCAAAGAGGCAAAGACTGGGAAAATATGATCAAACTTCCTAGTGGATGAAAACATTCTGGCAGCAGCATTCTGCACCATCTGAAGACGGGAGAGTGACGACTGGGGGAGACCATCTGTAGCAACCCAGGGGACTTGAAAGCCAGATTCACAATGACAATAGGAGACTCAGAGACAGTTTGCTTTAACATAAAGTGTCCTTTAATAACTTATGCCAGGAAAAGGGTAGTGGGACAAACTTTAACTCCGGATTCTTCCCGTCCGGGGCCTGTCAGCCTTCATGCCGTGTTGTCCTGTGGGGGGGGTTAGAGCAGAGCGAGAGGTCAGTCCTTTTTCCATCTCCTTACTGAACAAAACTCCTGCAGTGTTGCCTCTGGTCCTTTGTTCCTCACTCTCCTCCCATGCAGCCTCGGGCTGGCTCCCTTAATCCTTCCCCTAATCACCTGATGGGCTGCAGGTGTGACCAGTGCCATGTGCCAAGTGGCTGCAGCACTTCAACAGGCAGATAGACTCCCTCTATTGCCTTCCCCAATCTGAGCCTAAGGACCCGCCCCTGTGCCGGATTGGCTGGTCAGTTTCCCTTGGTTTGCTACACCATAAAGGGAATTGCAATAATCTAAATGTGAGGTGATAAAAGCATGAATAACATTTTCAAGGTCTTTAAAAGACAATGCAGATTTAAACTTGTAACTGATAGAAACAGTTTTTAACCACTGAGTTAATCTGCTTGACTAACCCAAGGTCCGAGTCTATAATGAAACCTGGATTCTTTACACGAGGAACTGTCATTGGGGGAAAACATGGCTAATCCTGTTAGAGGCTTCCATAAAGGCTTCCATTAATAGTGAGTTGAAATGGAAGATGTTTTTGAACCTCATGAGAATTGAATAAATGTCACTTTATGTTTTCTCCCCACAACTGCACTCTGTCTGTTCCTGCATAATTAAATCCTTGACCATTTCGCTGGGCTACATCTAAAGCTGAGTGTTATTTTGATTCTATTTACTTGACGGTATTCCAGCCATTAGAATAAAGCCTTTTTAAAGAAAAGCAACATAGAAAAATGTGTCATTCAAGGGGAAATTATCTTTCTAAAAACAAGATCAGCAATTACTCAGGCTACTAGAAGAACCAAAGAACCATTGAAGATTTCGTTACCTTTGGAAAGAAAAAATACCTTGAAGATTAAAGAACCTTTATCAGATAACGGACTATTTTGGAGTGTATAAATACTGGGAAACCACTCAAGGTCACCACACACCTGTACACTGAAACAACCAGGTAAGTCACACAGACGATAACAGCGTTCCTATTTCTGTTCAACGTCAATGTTAAATATTCAATGATTTAATTGAACAGTTTATGCATACTTAAAACAGATAACAAATGCATACATTCTAGAAAAATTTGCTTTATTTTCCTAAGCAGTGAGGTGCCATACCGAATTTGAAATAGTCATGGCGATGTTCGGAAAGGTCTTAGAGCCAGTAGGCTACATGCAGACCATGCGGGTCCTCGTCGAAGGAGTCTGCTCCTACCTGGGCGGGTCCGCCACCTCTGAGGAGACCGACTTGACGAAGAAGAACCTGGACTACATCGACAAGGAGCTGGGCAGCGCCAGCCAGGGTCTTCTGAAAGACCAGGAGGTGCACCGCCTGGAGGACGACCTGGCCGTGGTCTACTACCAGCTGGGTGCGGCGGTCCGGGCACAGCCAGAGTTCACCAAGCGGGAGACGGAGGTGTTCCTCCAGTATGTGCAGGAGCATCGCCTGGAGAGGCAGCTGACGGCCCTCCACAGCCGCCTCATGGGCGTCTCTGCCCTGACCGACCAGCCCACGCTGCTGGAGGAGCTGGTGGAGAGATGCAGGCCCAAACGCTGGGAGATGAGAGACTTCTGCGTGAAGGTCAGTGAAGGCGACATACTGACCTAGGCCAACAGAATCACTATGCATGTGGGAGGGTAACATATCAGTTTTAATCACTGTAACACGTTCATTAACAAGTTCAACTCTGACAGAAAGTTATAAATAATAGGCCTATATTACCATACATGGAAAGGTACTATTGTGTCACTTTAGATAAGAATGGTTTAAAGTCTATGGTGCCTCAAGATTTGAGAAAAGATGATAATGTAGCAGCCAATAATAGTCTAGCACCTTAGGTTACACTGTGAAATGGGGACGGCAGAGAAATGTCAAGTCTATTTACATTTGTCTCTGAGCAAATAGAGAGCGTGTGGAAATTGACCTTGGGGAAAGAAAACCACATAAGAGCCTGTGTTCACCTTGAAAGACTTATCATCTTCAAACATAGCACTATGATGTATGAGCCTGATAAAAAAAACTACATTTCAAGCACTCTATGAAATCTAATTTTCAGCCTATACCGTTACTGCACATTCAGTTATATTAACAGCCCATAATATGCTTCCCAATTATGATAAGCTTCCAAATGCTGATACCACAAAAATTGGACTCATATCAGCACTGGGCGCTGATCCAACGCACGGCCACTCTTCACGTTAATCACCTCATTATGCCATGAGCTGTAGCCGGTTACTGCCACATTAAACCTTTTCCTCATCTCTCTCGGCTCCCACCAGGTGAACTTTGTCCTTGGCACTGGTCTGCTGTGTCTCTTCACCCAGGCCTCCCTGACTGGCCGCGACCAGGCTCTGCTCATGAGGACCTGGTCGGACCGCATGGGCGCCCTCTACAGGAAGATGAAGAGCAGTGGGGGCCGCTGCTCAGGCTACTTCCTGGAGCAGGCTGAGGAGGACGTGCGCCAGCAGCTGCTGGATGCCCAGAGGAGCCGTGCTGCGCCTGAGGAGGCGGCCGCCAGCGTCCTCAAGACACTGGAGAAGAACTATGATTGGCTGCGCTGGGCGGTCATGCTCCACCCGACCGTGGGGCCCTGGGAGGACGGGAAGGATGCCGAGCTGGGCCAGGCGCCAGAGAACTTCCTGTCCGTGGCTTTTGAGGCGCCCTGCCCACACGTGGTGGCGTGCTACCGGGACACGCCCACCTCACTGGACAAAAGCCGCATCCACCAGCTGATCGTGGACTTGGAGTGGAAGATCCCCAACCCCCCTCCCGAGGTGTACGCCGCCATCGAAGAGGACCCTGAGAAGGCAAGGCGTTACCTGGCTGCACGCATGCTCACCAAGCTGAGGGAGGGGCTGGGCACAGGCGTGGCAGTGCACGTGGTGCCAGGCAGAATGGAGATGAAGTGTAACTTCCCCCCAGCTTCCTACTACCTGTACGAGTACAAGCACAGGCTGGCCTCAGGCACTGTGTGCGTGTTTGGATAAGAGGAAGCGGAGATAGAGCAGGGAGAGATCGCAAGGGAGAGGCTAGAGAGAGACAGATTTTAGAGAGAGAGGAGGTAAAGGGGCAGGGAGTGAGAGAGAGAGTGAGGGGCACAGACAGAGAGAGAGAGAGAGAGAGAGAGAGAGAGAGAGAGAGAGAGAGAGAGAGAGAGAGAGAGAGAGGAACGTCAGCCAGAGAGTTAAGCCTAAGCTGTTGCGGTTATAACTTGGTTAGGTACACATGAATGCTCCACTTCAAACTCTCCGTGGGCAACTGAGGTCTCACATAAACCATGATTCTCTCACACACGAACAAGGATGGCATCTCTTTATTTCTACTGTACCACTGTGCTATTGACAACTGTAACTACTTCTTCAAAATAAAAATGTTAGAAAAAATTTACATTCTGATTATTTTCTTTTCACACAAACACACTGAAATAATCTATGGTTTGACATGGCTTATAGTTGCACGAAGATATTGCTTAATGATACTGGAAGATCGAAAATGGCAAGTCTTGATATGTAATTCTAGAAATATTGGGAATATATAAATATATTCCCTGGAATGAAGTATTGGAATATATAAATACCTTTTAAATGTTGTACATGTTCATTAGTGTTGTTTCTATGTGCGCTACTCTTCTATACAGTAATATATAGAGTTCAGTCTGTAGTTGCATCAAACAGACTCCTGCTGTTGCAGGGCAATCTTATTCAGTTCAGTCTTCACATCAGGGAAGCCGTCCAGGGTGGCATGAAAGCTGTCCACGCCGAGAGAGAAAGCTTGGCACGTGGTCAGAGCTTGCACTGTGGACACATGCTTCCCTCGGGTCAGCAGACATGTCTCTGTGGAAGCAGCACACACAAAGTCAACATGGAACATATTGCAGTCTCACCTCATGCGATCACAGATGCTCAAAATGATGAAACAGTATGGCGGCGATGTGTCGGACGAACAGAGCATACGCTTCAGCTCCGAACATGAACACCTGGCTGCATTAATGACAGGGATGTTCTCCAGCTGCTTAGCTCCAGCACCAGCGCGGTACTGGCTCAGTGAGCTTGAGGTCAAACAGGAGAACGCTTTAGTTTGGATTAGATCCCGGGCAGATGAACTCCATAACGCATCTAATAATACTGTTTACTTTGAGCACATGAACCCACCTCCAAAGTAGTCTCCGTCACACAGTTCCCTCTGAGAGGACTCTGTTTCCTCCAGCACCTGGCCGTGCTCGATGAAGAACATGCGGTCACCGGGGGCGCTCTGCCGGATGATGAAATCCCCTTCCTGGAAGACCTCGTGCTGGAAATTGGTGAGGATAGCGTTGATGAAGTTGACGTTGAAGCTCCGGAACATGGGTACCTTGTACACCAGCCGGGCACACATGATCGTCAGAATCTCCTGGAGAAAGACGAGAAAGAAAAGTAAGATACACAGCTGTTCAGCGCCAGTGGAGGAGGGGATCCCTCTCTGAACGGTTCCTTCCACGTTTTCTTTCAATTTTTCCTCAATGAGTTTTACTGGGAGTTTTTCCTTGAGGTTTTAGGTTGGTTGAGGGGCAGTTAAATGGTTCAGTTCTATGTAAAGCCCACTGTGACTTTGCTTGTAAAAAGGGCTATGCAAATAAAAATGTATTTGATTTGAGTGGCTCTCTGTGTGATCAACAATCACAAAGATGACCAAACATTACCAATATGACAAAACAAAAGAGGGGCAATGTCGGGCATGCTGTCAAACATTACATTCCTGTTTGTTCATATTGTGTGGCACTGGTTCAGGTACCTCTTTCAAGGAGGAGGATACCAGGTTGAGAATGTCCCGCTCGTCAAACCACTTGCCCCCAAAGCGAGCCTGGTAGTACTTGTTGATCTTGAGTTGAAGGTCGGCTGGAAGTTTCATGAAGGTCATGTAGTGTTCCAGGTGACTGATCTGTGGATCATTCAAACCTTATTCTCTGAGGAAGGCCAATGTTCTGATGAAACAGTGTAAAAACATCATTTGTTTTTCTGCTGAGAGTACCTTGCTCTTGTATGCTTGGGCTGTGGGGTCTCCTTCTGTTATAATGGCTGCCGTGTTGGCAACCAGGACCGTGTACATCAGCGCTCCTGACACCATGCTCACCATGACGATCCACATCTCTGTCTCATCTGGACAGGCGACCACAATAACGCTCATTTACTTACATGGGTGGGGAACACAACCAGTGTAACATATTCGTTATGTCTTGGCAACGCTAGAAAACTTACTGGTCGGTGTTTCTGTGGACCCGTAGGATAACGCTATCATTTGTGACAGAGCGCGAAAAACGCCAAAGGAGTACTTCTCACTTACAGTGGCATTCTGGGACAAATAGAGTCGGGAAGGCTGAAGTCAAGATTCATTCTATGACGCGATACCATTAGGCTATATAAATCCTTAGAATCGATGTTTGGTCAGTTTAGGAGAGGTCTGACCTTGGTTTCAGAATGTAAACAATCCTTTCAAATTGATCTGAAAACCGCGGTGGTATTCTGGGCTCACCATTAGGTTCTCTCTCCTGATCCAGCAGTCAGAGGGAAACTCCTCCAGCATGGGGATAAAGTACTGGATGCAGCCGTTCCAGTGGCACAGCAGGAATATCATCATGAACAACGACAGTACCCTGAAAAATAGCCGAACTGCATCCAGGTTTGCATTTGAAATCTGTGGGAGAAAAACATAAACAACAAATTGATTGTAACAATGTGATATCTAAGGCCTCTGTAACATTGCTCGTAAAATGGGTTATACGAATACATTTGATTTGATTTCATATGAAATTACCCCGCAATCCGAACTGTAAAAGGTACTCATCCTTTTCTGCAGACCAGCTCACCCACACCTACAATCTTATTCTGCTACATTACATCCATTTTTAGGTTTTGGTTTTGATTAGGCCCACCGGCTGAAACAATTGTGTGCCATTTAATTTTATAGGTCCATCTTGAGTTGGAATATGAATATAATCACACGTCTGGACTTACCTTTTCCACTTCATTGAAGAATCTAACGAGTCTGGACACTCGAAGCAGGCGCACCAGACTGAGGATTCTGACAAACATTAAGATCCGCATCATCCTGCTGGCTTTAGAAGAGGTCGGATCACTCTGAAACTGTAAGTCCTGTCATGAAAGAAAATTAAGACATGTTAAAGTATTGCATTTGGTCCATCATGTTTACAATGACAATACAGTGCATCTTTGAGCTGTTCCCATAGTTATATGTAATATAATTACAGCAATGAGCAGGATGTAGCCGATAGGGAATGCTGCGATCACATCGGGTATAAACCAGGTCCTGAGGTAACACAGTCGGATCTGTTTGAGATCCAGAATAGCGACCTGTGCAATTGGAATTGAACAGAGAAATTGTTAGGTTGATGGATGAAAATGCTTGGCAGCACATGTCTCAGCAATTTGAATAATTAAACACTTCAACTGAACAAAAATGTTTTGGGATTGTGCCCAAATTTAGATGGGACTGTTGCCATTTAGAGTCAGGATTCTATTCATAGACAAGAAAATTAATATTAACTTGACAGCATCATCAAATGGACAAACTGTACATCAATTTTTCAAAACAACTTTGAATGAATAAAACTGATTAAGAAGCTGACACGATGGTGCCCCAAAGCTCCTAGTTAAACAGCTAGATAAAACATTACATAACAGTGGTTATTCAGAGGTCAAAGCTTAAAAACAATCTAAGACTAAAAAACATACTTAGTGGAGATCCTTCATTAAAAGTAATAAGTATTCTGGGGCTGGGTTTAATTGTGTCCTGATAAACCAGCCCGTAGAGACACAACAAACCAACATCTCTTTTCCGGGCACCAGATTAAAGTCTCTGATTTGACATTGGTTTGGAACAACAACAACAACAACAACAACAAAAGAAACAACACATTCATTCCACTGATGTACTGTGTCTCTCTGAAGTTTCATTTCACTTAATCCCTTCAAGCTATAACAGGTGCTAACCATGTCCATGTTCGTGCTTGAGAATTGATAATCTACCCATACATGTTTAGAGTAGATTACAAATGGGGCAGAAAGGGAGATTGCATGCTCTGTGAAGGAGATTATAAACAATCCCGGATTGTTTGAAAGTGGAGTGCGGCTCCTCTCACCTCACTGTCCTCAGAAATGATGCCCATCCGAAAATTCAGGGCCACGTCAATCAGGAACAGCGTATCAGAGAAAACGTTAAATCCTTCCCAGCCCACACCACTGCGACCATCCAGAAAAGCTATCTCCATCGGGATCCCAATAAGGTTGAGAAATGTGATGGCCATCATACACATAATGTAATAGCTCCTGAGGGGATAAAAAATCTAGTTTTTACAAATTCCGCACAAACAAAGCAAATTCCCATAAATGAATCAACATTGTATCAATTTCCTTTGCCCAGACAATAATGCCACATTACCTTGGCATCACTATTCATGTGAAACCAAAAGCAGAGAATCATCAGACAGTTGTTAGCGGATACCTGATCTGACTGAAGGGGTGGATGACCCACACGCCGCTCTGGAGTTGTCGGACACATTCTTTCTCCACGGCCACCTCGCTGCCGTACACGTAAAGAGACTGCCGGTTCTGCTGAGGGAGTAACAGAGCCTTCCACCCGCAGGTCGACGCCACGGGAACCGCCGCCGCAGGGCGTCTGGACCGGTTCATCCCAGATCAGCCGAATGGTCTGGCCATCCTTCCAGTGCAAGATTGTGGATCAGAGCTGGAACTTGTATGCTGTATGCTGCTGACCTCTCTCCTTAGTCACAGGGTAATTTCCCATCACAGCACCCTGTCCGGGGCTTACTTTGGAGGGAGGAAAATGAGAAGCAGACTTTCTGCTCTATCCCTCTTTCTATTTTGTCCCCTCCTCCCTCCTCTCTCTCTCTCTCTCTCTCTATTTTTTTTTCTCTCTCCCCCGGCTCATCAACTATTCAGCATCTCGGTCTCATCCACACATGAATCAAGCCTAGTCAAAGGGGTATGGCTGTCTCACATTAATACTGAACACAATAGGGGGGTTTTGAGTATCACAATTACCGTAATTTGAACTACAGATCTGTCAGACAGATACAGTTACAGTATACAGTATACAGTATACAGTTGAAAGGTTCAATACAGACCAGGTCGTTTTGAGCAGTAGATAATAAAAAGTGCAATCTGATCATGGAAATAAAGAAGAAAGGTAAACAATGCCACAAACGTGTGCATGTATTACGTATTTACCAAAAGAAGCTGACATCAAAATATTTTCATTTCTAATTATCAAAAATATTTTATAATAAGTCAGTAAATCATGTAAGTTTACATAATTTCTATTTATGTAATTAAACAGATGTTATTTATTTAATTATGTAATCAAATCAGGATGCAATCTTTTGGACTGCATGGTTAATGTGTTACTTTATTATGCTTAGCTCAGAGTGAATGCTTAATGAGTATCAGGGCACATGCTTGTGTGTCAGAAATCAAGCTTGGTAATGACAGAAAGAGAAAAAGCCCTTGAAAATCTTTTTCAAAAGGCCGTCTGAGGATATAAAGTGCCCACAGGAAACAGCATTTATATCCGTCAGGTTGGAGACGCTGCTTTGTTTGTTACAATCGTTGGTAACAAAGTAAGGTGACACACGGGAAATGCAAGCAAAGCACATTGTATACAATTGTACATCCATTTTTGTATTTCCTGCTGAGAAATGTTAATCTGAAAGTGGGTTACTGTAAAACTAATGATTAATGGTTTGTCTCGTGCACAGCCTCATTCAGTCAGTTTTATTTTCTGCTGTATCCTTTGGTTTGGAGCCACTTTGTTGCATGCTGCTGTGTGGTAGAAGTACAAACCTCACTTTTAAATGTCCAAGGCATGTGTTTTACATGTACACACAGCAGGGACAAAGGTGGTCCTAAGCGGAAGCTCCCAGAGGTTTTGTCACTCCTCAAGTCCTGCTTGGCCAATCTCTCCAAATCTGCCCCTGCACCTGGGAAAGGAACCTGCTCAGAGCTGTTGGTGGAGCTGGCAGAGTAAGAGCTTTCACAGTGATAACAGGCTTGTTTCCGGTCGGGAGGCAGATCTCTGAGGAACAAAGATATAATTCTATTATTGCACCAATCCTGCTGTAACATTTTTTTTTACACAGCTAAATATGGCCCTCTGCAAAGGTGTTATGATAAATGGGTTAGGTAAATAATATGTCCTAGTGCTTTGCTGATTCAAGAGAATTACACCATGGAAGCAAGGTGTGGTGGAAAACGCCCGCACACACACACACTCCAGGTATTTTCACAGCCCACCTCCAAAGTGGTCTCTGTCACACAACGCCTTCTGGAAGGACTTTGCCTCCATCAGCACCTGGCCTTTCTCAAAGAACATGTGTCCAGGTGTGTGCTGGTGGACAATGTTATCACCTTCCTGGAAGACCTTTAACAGTAGCTTGAGAAGAATTGCGCTAATTAAATTGGTTCTGGAACATGGATGTGCTATTTTGTAGTTTTGAGCACATGGCAGTCAGTATTTTCTAGAGAACACAATGGGCCTCATCTACGTACGTAGCGTTTTTAGCGCCATGGCCAAACCGGAGATTGCACACGCTGTGAAACTTCAGTTTAAGTCGTATTTACGTAACCTGCAGGTCATCGGGTAATCAGCACCTTTCTCCGCCCACTATACCCTACATTGCGAGCGCAATTGAATGGGCCTCCTTCTCTCTTTCTATCATGGATCAGCCACCAAAGTCGAAACAGCGATGACTGTTTGAAACGATCCTGATGACAATATTTGTAATGTAGTGAGGAGTTTAAAACTGCTGGAATGGAATGTGAACGCTGAGTCGGAGATTCAATGTAATTTTTTATTTCTTCCATTATATTGCATGGCTGCTTATGTAACTGGTATGCAACGGACGTGGTCTTGCAAGTTCTGTCAGAGGCACTGTCGCTCCGACCGGGAGTCGAACCAGCATCCTCTGGCTTCCCAAGCGCCACCACAAAATTGGTGGAGTTTCAATTCATGTCTTTATTTTATTGCAAACCTTTTTCAGTCGTACTTTCACTCAAAATATCCAAACCTTTCTTACCCAATATATATATTTTTCCTGTTCTCGAATCTGGTTCAAAATGCTAGCTTTTTCACGTAATTATTTTTTGCTGAATTTTGTTGAGTTTGTTGAGTAAACTAGCACCCCATTTTATTCTTACGTCACAGACAGCATTGGCCATTCAATAAGGCAGGAGCACAGCATCTTCTTTCATACAAAAAAGAGTATTATTAATTAAAATTCTGATTTCACCAAAGGAATATGCTATAATGTTTGATGCTATTCCCAGGGGGGGGCATAACTTATTTTGAAACTCCAATATTGTAGCAGTTCAGTTGATACAGATGTTGATATTTATGTTGGAAATTCTTGGCGATAAATTATATAATAAAAGTTCAAATAAAAGTATCTGAAATCTTATTGTCAATGCTACATTCCCTCCAGCAAGATTGTTTGGGTTTCCTATTTTCAGCCATTTAAATTGGAAACATTTGTGTAATTTCCATAACATATATTAATTTAGTATAATAATAAAGTAAAGGAAGTTTCTTCTAAGGTTTTGCAAATAATATATCCTGTTAAACATGTGCTCGAGAAGTTTAAACTAGACATTCATTATAATTGGGATTTTTGTGGATTGGAAAAGAAGTCACATTTATTCTGTTAATGCACATAACAGTACAATATTTTGGATAGATGTACATCATTTTTAAAAGATAAACACTGGATGTAATATGGAATTGTATAGTACAGATATTTTGTTATGTTTTCAGGATGACAACGTTATCATCAGTACTTTACTGAAAGAAATGTATATGACACCATCCTACTTTATGTCAAATTAACCATGCAAGCCATGAAAATGTGTAGTATTGTGTACAACTATTTCAATTTAGGAACCCAGGCAATGTACCGTTGTAATTTGATAGGATTTGGGGGGGAATTTATTTTTTGTTGTGATCTATTGTCAGACATCCCAACCTGCAGAGACTCATATCCGGGAGGTGGCAACCTCACCCCCCCATCCCTCCCTCCCTCCCTCCCTCCCTCCCTCCCTCCCTCCCTCCCTCCCTCCCTCCCTCCCTCCCCGGGACGCAATCCGGACGCATGATGATGTTTGGTCTACTTAATCGGTCCAGGTTTTCCATGTTTTCCCCTTCTGTCCGGTCCTAAACGTCTATATGGTTCTGTACCAGGCATTCCTCCTATTTAAAAATAATTATATTCTAAATATGCAAGTTATGTAGGCTATTTAATTCCTCCTCAGTAATATATTAGGCTACAATTAAGGTAAACAAATGTTCTCTGGACAGAAATGGCCCCATGCACGCACGCGCGAGAGGTTGTCAAGTTAAAACTACATGTCCCAGAGCCGCTTGGCCGCGGAAGCATATTTTATAATCATGCATGGCTCTACCATGTTGTGTAAGGAAGGACACATGTGAGTCATCTTCCATACCAGAAGGCGAGCAAACAACTAGCTAGTAGTAAGTTGTATGAGGCTTATTTGAGTACAGTATGTGTGCAGTTTAGTTTTCACTCGCTGGTTTACAATAATGAATGATCCATTACTGCATATTTTCCTGGCTCTTTTGTGACATTGAGGATGTTTAGCTTGTGAGCTAGCAAGCTAGAAACCTCATCAACCTCGATCTAGCTAGCAAACTGTAAATGTCGGTGGCCAGCTATGTTGTAGGATGAGCTCATGTTCATGTTTGTCATATCTACATATCTACATTTAACCTGTTATACCATATTGACACATACCAAATACACATGGTGCAGCCTACTCAAGGCGCAGGCTATTCGCAAGTGCAACATGGCAGGTGATGAGATGGGTAACATTAGCTAGCCTGTCGCATTACTTAGAGGTCGACTTTCCATTTCAGTGTGACAGTAATCAAAGTGAAGGACTACTACGATTTATATATCAATATATTAACATACTTCTAAACATTGCATGTGATCGTAAGTGTGAAATTATTCTCCAGTACCTCACATCTGTTAAGAAAAATAATGTCTGTACCGATGTTTTCAGCCCGAAGATGTCATCCTTATCCGCTGCCAGTGTTGACCCTACTCCTGCAATTGAGGGTACGGGAGAGAAGAAACCACTGAAAGCCTGTTGTGCGTGTCCAGAAACGAAGAAAGTCAGGGATGCTTGGTGAGTCGTTGACGTGTAGTTTCATTGCTGGCGAGTTGGCTAATAATTTGCTACATGCAGTTTGTAGTGCAAGTTGTAACGTTGTTATTCTTGCTTTGCAGCATCATTGAAAAGGGAGAAGAGAATTGCACAGATCTGATTGAGGCTCATAAAGATTGTATGAGGGCGCTTGGATTTAAAATTTAATTGCCCCATTATGAGATTGCGTGTTGGTAAGTGCCTAACTAATTACACCCTACTTTTAAACTTTCGCCTTGTTTTTACGCTAGTGTAAACTGATCTTAAACGATATGTAGCCTACCTGGTGGTGGTCCAAAGAACATAATACGTAAACTGGCATGGATTTTGTCACATATCACACAAATGATACGTATCATTTGATACGTTCGCGAGAGGACTGTGGACGATGGGAGTGAACGGGTGGGGCTCAAGGTGACGAGCTCCCCTGAAAGCCTGTTCTCCAGGCTTTTTTGCTGGTATGCGGCAGTTAGGCGGTATAATTTCGTGACTGCCGACGGCCTTTTGCAAGATTGACAGAGAAATTAATCTGATGGTATTTCTTATCTCAATTTCGATATTGAAAATAAGATCAGTAGGTTAAGTACACGATGTAGTGGTCACCTGCTAGGCCCACTAATGTAATTTAACAGAAGATAAACCCCTGTCTTGATGCTCATTGAATTGCTTGACTCCTGTGCCATAGGAACTCATGCACACTTTCTTCTCTGTTACAGTGTCATGGCTGACCAGCATTCTGAAAGGGGACCTTCGTTAATCTGCTGTTTTTATTTATACCTCAAATGTGAAGGGAAGATTGGCATTGTGGTGAGAGATGTGTTGCTGGGATGTTAATGGCTGTGGTGTACCTGAGTAAAACGTCTTAATGTCTGTCTTTCAGAAATTATGTGAATACTTGTTCAGCTGATTGCAATTAAATAAATCTCCTATGCAACACAACTTAAATATATTTTATTTGGCAGAACGAGTTGGTTAAATAAAATGTTATGTTCTGACAGTTTCCTCTGGCATAAGCTTCCTGTTTTTGTTTTCATTTTTTTTTCTTCATTTTTTTATTGAAAATATGGCACAGTGCATACATAGACATGAAAACTTGACGAGTCAAAACAAATGCCATATTTCTGATTTTTCTTTTTTTACAAACATTACAGGAAGGGATTATCAAGCTGTAATAAACATCATCAAAGCTTCCTGGTTTAAAGGTCATTTTGTATTCTGTTTCCTGTTAAAGACTGGCTTGTCACAGCTGCTCTTTCAAGTATGCACCCAAGCTTAAAATAACCCATACCCTTGCTGCAGCCAACACTTGGCATATCAACATTCCTCCCTTGACAATGTGCCACTGTTTTTTGAAGTAGCATGTGCCCTACCTTGCTCTTTTATAAGCAATTGAGCATCATTGTGGGAAGTTGGCAAATCTTTTAGGATGATGGCAGAAAGGTCTAACTAAAGCAAATATGGGCAATAACCCAGTTGCTTGAAATTAACCTACATGGGTTCTGAGGTATAATATAAATATTTTTTTGAAGGAGAGCCATTGTAAGGTTCAATACTGATTTTACATACAGGATCATTTTAGTAAAGAGTATGTCATGGAGAATGTTATTGTTATCATGTTGGGAGTGACGAGGGTGGGTAACTGGTCTCTGGCTCAGTGCCTTGTATGGTCGTGACGCCAATCCAGACTAAAGCGCCGTAGTGACCTTTCCCTCCAGGAGGGGTGTTTCCAGGGCTGGGTGGGAGGAGAGCCTGGCCGGCAAGGCTGAGGCACGTAGCAACATTCTCATCAGCCTGTAGGGAGAATGTGTGTGTGAAACAGGACTGTTTGACTGGAGGTGGTAACATAGTGTCCATTTGCTGTAGACTTATGTCTTCAGAGATTGTTGAAGGGAGGTCGTGTGTCATCGTCATGTTATCTACGTAAACAGTGACTTGATTCAACTGTCAACTACATTCATCTCTAATCACTGAAATGTGTTCTATCAATCCACCAGTTATATATCAATATATATCAGTTGCTAGAAATTATTTGATGACTCATTTGCTTGCACAGTACAACTAACTATCAAAATTAGACCTATACCAAATAATATTTGTACATGAAAAAATTGAAAACATACATTTTTAAATATCAGCTCAGAGCTTACCAGCTTTTGTATGAAGTTACCGACAGAGATAAGAGCCTACAAATTAGCGGCCCTGAACCAAAACGCGTGGAGAGTAGACTCACATTCATTTTTGCATGTGAGATTAAGGACACTCACAACATCTTGATGCCTATGCCAGTGATACATGAACTAGCTCTCTATTGCTGCCAAGGTTGGTGGGGCATAGTATGTGAAATATGGGGGGTGGTAGTCCATCTCTGAAACCTGACCTGTGCAGTCATTCTGCCTATTTCAGTGTCTCTAAATATGCACAGGCGAATCCCTTCTTCTGGCAATAGACTATATCAGTGAGAACTGAGGGAATTATTTGTCGAAGAGGCAATTTGGTTCACTACTGGCTGAAGCAAGGATTCAAGAGTTCCTGAAGATTTAGCCTGGGCCGTTTGTCACTTGCTATCACCCCCCCTTCTCCACCAGTGTTATGTTAAGTAGCTGGTCTGTTTTCTGTCTGTGACTCTCCTACTTGGGTTTCAATTCCAAACATGGTTATCCTTCTGGGGGTCAGTGGTCTCCCCCTCTCTCTTCCCACCTCTCTCTGTGCTGCCAACGGCCAGCTTTCCAGAGCAAGCGTATGGGTGAGGAGGACAGACAGAAAAGCAAGTGACAGACACCTCTAAACAGTGGGAAAGAAGAGGAGGGAGGGCGAGCCACACAATGTAAGAGGAAAGCCACTCCAGTCGTGTTTATGGTGAAACAGCTGAAGAAAAAAGTCTGTCCGTGGGGATTTCCAACTGCACTTACTGTAAGAGAACAACAGGGAACAACCTTTTAAATTCAACCATCTTATTTTTTGATGCTTTTTCTTTTAACAATTAATCTCTTGAATGCTTGAGAATCGTTTGTAAATTTGCGGACAATTCTTTGCTCCACCACCAGAATATTTTGGTTCTAGTAGCTTAATAGACTTCGGTCCACCTGTTTTGGCAGTCAGTGCAGTGTTGTAGTGAGGGTAACCAACATGAGTGCAGACAACTCCACCATGCTGGATTCTGTGATCTATGGGCACCCCCTATGTGAGGGCTGGACCAACAACACCGAGGGTGCCTTTCTACCACCTGGGCAACACCATCATGTTCCTTGGGTACATGGGGGGCAGCGGGGCATACGGGGCACTGTTCATATTCGGCTTCCTCGTGCCCTCCTACGTGTGTCTGAGCTTGTGGGGCTGGTTTAGCATGTGTGGCCTGGACGTGTTCATCTGGAACCTGCTGCTGCTGCTGGCTTGCCTGGCCCAGATCTGCCACCTCATCTACCGGCTCCACCAGGAGGGCCTCCCCAGCCCAGAGCTCTCCGCCCTCTTCTCTGCCGTCTACCTGCCCCTCGACGTGCCCGTGCAGGTGTTCAAGGACATCGCCAGTGCCTGTGAGAACAAAGTGCTAGCGCTGGATGTGGAAGAGACCTATGCGGTGGAGGGTAAAACCCCCATCGACCAGCTGTCCTTTCTGCTCTCGGGGAGGTGAGACACAAAACACATTTAAATTATTATTTATTAAGTGATGTCAGCATCTCTATAACTTTGATGAGACAGAGGTAAAAACCAGGTGAACCAGAGACAGGGGTCGAATAAAATATACCAGTTCGTGCTGAGACTAAGCTTTACTGGAATGAGCTGTCGGAAAAGCAGACATATAGCCGTCTGACGCTCCTGCCTGCTCTTGTGTCCCTGACATACTGTCCCTATGACTGGACTGGACTATGTCAAAGAACCCGGGGCACAGATGTTCAAGTAGCTTTACGGATGCTACAATGAGTTGGGACAAGCCAGCGGAGGTTGTGGATTGGAAGAGTTGTAGTTTAGAGTTGTTGGTTTTTCCTTAGGTTGAGAGCAGACGTGTTGGTTGTTAGACAGTGTTTGTGTCCCTGTGAAGCACTGTGGTCTAGTCTCTGCCATGGGGGCTAGCAGCAGTGTTGTGATATCTAAATATCACTGCTGTCTGGGGTTGTGTAATGACACAGGAAACGGCTCCGCTGTATTTTCTAAAATAAAATGTCGACAGCTTTCTGCTAGCCAAATATCTGACAGTAGGTAACCATAGTAGCTCCCCCACATAATGTTGATCTCCACAACTGTGATCAGTTGTTAGACTGTTTATGCCATTTTAGAAAGTGTGAGAGCAGTGTGGTATCAATTACAATTTTTTTCAGTTTGTTGACCTTTTGGAAGGATTGGATAAGCAAATAGTTTTTAGATATTTCATTGATATTAACTGCTAGCTCGTTCTCATGTTTCAGTTTGGCCATGTTGTTTCTCTTTGTCTTAATATCCTTAATGTCCTCCTCTTCCCTTCTATCTAACCTTGTCCCTCCATACCTCCCTTCCCCCTTTCCTCCCTCTAGGATCCGTGTGTCTTTGGAGGGTCAGTTTCTCCACTACATCTTCCCTCACCAGTTCCTGGACTCTCCAGAGTGGGAGTCTCTCAGACCCAATGAGGAAGGGAACTTTCAGGTATCATGGGGGCCTGCTAAACAATAACTCTGTTTTCTTCTCTGTCCACCTGTCAGTGCATTCTTAGTCTGTGTGTGTAGAAGTTTTTATTGTTCAGGACACATCTCAATACTCTAATCTGGCTCATTTGCTTTGGATCTGGAAGGATCAGGAGATAAGAAAATGCTGTCCTATCAATTCAGCTAACTCAGGAAACACTGATAGACTGATGAACCTTAAAGGTTTCAACTCTTTCTCTCAAAACCTTAACCTTTGACATTGCCCCCGCCCCCAGGTGACCTTGACGGCAGAGACGGAGTGTCGCTACATCTCGTGGCGGCGCCGTCGTCTGTACATGCTGCTGTCCAAGGAGCGCTACATTGCACGCATCTTTTCTGTCATGCTCGGCGGCGACATCGCTGACAAGCTCTACGCCCTCAACGACAAGCTGTTTGCCAAAAGTGGCGTGCGCCTGGATATCCGCCTGCCCAGCCTGTACCACGTCCTAGCCCCCTCCCCCCCGGGCAGCGAGGGTGACGGCAGGGCCCCAGGGCCCCCGGAGGAGCAGCTGATGGTGGAGGAGGAAGACCCCGCCCCTGCCTACCAGCAGTCAGCCCCCCCTCAGCCCCAGGATGCCCAGGAAGGAGAGGACCAGACCCCACCAGCTCAGCGCCAGGCCCCCCTGTGCCGCCAGCCCAGGACCTCAGACACAGAGCCGCCCTCTGGTGAGGACTCGACCAGCCTGGTCTTGGAGGACTTTGCTGATATGACGGGGTCCTTAATGGATTATGGGAGTGAGAGGGATTATTTAAGATAGGACGCTGGGTGCTGGAGCTAACACACTGGGCCATTACTTAAGCTACATGTAAGTACACCGGCTTGTTTCAGAAAGGGCGGTGGGGGTGTGTGTATGTCTGTTTGTTTGGTTTGCTGTGTCCACACTCTCACTCACTCACTAACATAGTTTTAAATTGGCTTGAAGGATGATGGTTATACAGGGGGGAGCAAGGTACCTACTGTGTTGATTTGGTGCAGATGCTATGCACTGGCAATTTTACTTTAGAATTTTTTCATGGCAAGCGAATCAGGGGCAATGAAATTCAATAAAAATATTTTAATGATGAGCCCCAGGCTCTTAAGACAGTTTTCTTAATTGAGCAACTGAAGAAATCCTCAGGAATCCTCCACCACTCTGCTCTTACTGCTCTCTCTGTCCAGGACACACACTGATGTACAAACTTCTTGTTTGATTTGTCCTTCCCCACTGAAATCATTTGCTTCCACAGACTGGCTTTGGACACAAATTTGCTGATTACAAAATGACCATGTTGTTTATTTTAGTTTGTAACAGATGGAGCCTTAATGAGGGCCTCGGTGAGGGATGGTAGAGAGCAGAGGCCTGAGGTTCCATAGCAGCTGTGTGTGTCTGTGTGTGTGTGTGTGTTAGGATTAGAGCACAGTAACTTTGGGGATATCCAAATATCTCATGCCAGGCCATCCATCCACGTGTTCACCCTTTTAAAGCCCCTCCCATCTCCCCTACTGCAAAACATCCCTGAACCAATCAGGGAGGACAGATCATATTTCATATGACCTTCAGATAGCTGTGGCTCTCTCAGGAAGGAGAGAGCGGTGGAGATGTGGGTCACGTGACAGCTGAGCTGCTAGAAGCCAGCCAGGGCAGGACAGCTTTCCAGAGGGACAGATGGAGGTACAGATGTCAGAGTGCCTGTGGTCTGGACACACATGCGTTTAAAGATGTCGCTGTTGTTTCCTCAGGTGAAAGCGCTAAGAACCTTCCACCTCGATACCAGAGAGGCAGGGCTCCACTTGCCCCAACCAACACCCCCAAGCTGTGAGAATGGTTCCTCCCGGAGTGCTCATGGAAACACTGTCTTGGTTTCAGTTACATTCGGCCCACTCATTGACTGAACACACACACCTTACACCCCCACACACACCCCATATTACTGATGTCATCCATGCAAGACACTGACCATGCGAGACACTGACCAGAGAAAGAGCGTTTTATTAGTCAGGACACTTAAGTGTTGTTTTTACTTCACTCACACATGCATCTACAATTCATCTGGAACACCAGTTGTTTATTTAGTTTATTTTGAAATAAACAGTTGGCAAAGGGAACATGTATCTTATTGGTTTATGCAAAGTGCTGTAAAATCTGTGAATTATATTCGCTCGCGGACATACCTGGAGATAGAATTCACACATTTGCAGCGTTTGGTCCATGTGCAGATGTTTGTACCAGATAATGAACTGAGTTCATAGTAAACAGACAGTGGAACTGAATATTGTGAATCAACTGTGCTTTTGTTGTTTTGTTTTAAGGATGTCCAAAGACACATCATAGAAACATATTTTCATGGGGCCAATGCTTCTCGATTAAACTCTGGGTCAAAATGCTTTGAAATATCCCCTCTGCTACAGTATGATGACTGTTGCCCCTCATTCTTTGAAGATGAATAAATATGTTATAGGATTGTTATAATTAGTGTATTTCTTCTGATTTGTATTGAAATTTAGCAACATGCAGATATGCAGTTCTGTTGCTGTGGGAAAATCCGCCATAAACACTACTGTCTAGAAAAAATTAGAGGTCCATCTTTTATACTGTTTGGTTGTAAATAAAGAGCATGGTAAAGTGAGTGTGTAACTTGGATGTGTCTGTGCCATGCAGAAGCCTACACCCAAACACATCTCTCTCGTCGGTTGAAGCTAGTGTCCCATGCATGAACGTGGATGAGACTTGAGGACGAGGATGGGGATGAGTGGCAGGCTCAGTATCGACCCCTCAGGTGCTCCCACACACCTGCACCAAGTCATGGGCCCATGGAGCTCCTCGCCGCACAGCAACGTTCTTCACACACACTGGCTCCTCCTTCCTGAAGCAGAAACACGCCACACTACTCGTACGATAAACTATAAAATACACCAGGTTGTTTGGCCTTATTAGCGTGTACACATGTGGACCGGACCTGAGGTAGGGAATCTCCGACAAGCACACGGACACAAAGTGGATGTCTCCCTGTCTGTAGAACCGAGCACCCGTGTTCTTCAGCAGGATGGAGCTGATCTCACACAGAGGCATGGGGTGGGCTACCACTCTCCTGTACACAGTACGGCCTGTCTCTCTGGAACACACACATTTAGTCATTTGGCAGATGCTCTTATCCAGAGCGACTTACAGTAAGTACAGGGACATTCCCCCGAGGCAAGTAGGGTGAAGTGCCTTGCCCAAGGACACAACGTCATTTTTGCATGGCCTGGAATCGAACCAGCGACCTTCTGATTACCAGCCCGATTCCCTAACCACTCAGCCACCCTGACTCCACACACACAGGGAGCCTGTTAGTAGCTTACCTCAATCTTGCTAAGGTCGACAGCATGAATTTGACAAAGCCTTGTATAAGCAGGATTACGTTTATACGTACAATCTGAGTCTCTGCTCTGTCAGAGGCAGACCCTGAGTGCCAAGAGCCACCTCCACCTCAGCACTCTTGTCCAGGGGAGAGACCTCCAACTCCACCAGGATGTGGTGTGCTGGTGGGGGGTGGAGGAGCACAGCAAGGACACAACAGATGTTATGGTAATCCACATCATACATTTAAAATGACCTTGGCCTTGGTGATGGAACACAGAGGTGCTGAGTCTGAATTAGAGAGAACTGGTAGGGACAACGATAGGGTGTTGGGAACAGACAAACAAATACAGACATCCCCAAAACACAAACCTACAGACCTACTGTTCAGTCCATGTCTGCTTACCACAGAAAGGGGGGGCTGCCGTTGTGAGGAGGAAAAGTCTTTGTTCTCTGGGAGGAGGAGAGACTGTTATCCCACTGTTGTCTGATAACCCTGAAACAAAGCAGAGTCCCACAGCGACGCCTCAGTCACACATGTCCTAACACAGCCCAGAGTGCATTAACTCTGCTACTGTATCAGTCACGCTCCATCTCCTGCTCCATGGAGATAGGGAGTCTCCAGGCCAGACGTGACCTTCGCTCCGCCAACTCTCCCCCTGATTGCATTTCAGCTGTGATGCTGCCGCTTGCAGAACCGAGCCTGAGCAGATCACTATTCACTACTGAACAGCAACAGCTTCAGCTAAGTCAAACGAAGTAGTCAATAATACGATTGAATAATAAAATGTTTTTGACAAAAGTAGAACTCGACATCCTGCAATACAGTTACTGGAACATTTTAATTCATTGAATTCCACTAAAAGCAAAGGGGACATAGTTGAAAAGGGGGTTTTATGGTTGTGAATTCATCATTACATGCTCGTACCTATTTGTGGGCAGGTGCCATTAAGGACACCCTTGCAGTCCAAACATTTGCCTTGGAGGAAGTCTTCATAACTTGAGCAGGGAATGCCGATCAATGGGCAAGAGCCATTGAGGGCACTTATGTAGACGTGCAGTGCCCTCATGTGGTCACATATCACATAGCCATACACTGGAAAATACACAAGAACTGACAACAAACAAAAATTCTCAGGGAGACAGCATCCAGCCAGACCTACTGCCTGCTAACTAAAACTGGAAATGAACGCATAAATGTTGATGTTTGTTAGTATATATATATATACACGTACCATATCAACAAACATGAATACATGTTATTTATTATAAAAAGAGGTTTTCGGGACGGATGTGCACGTGACTTACTTGAAGCAAACCTGGAGCGAGCGCATCCAGCTTGGTCCATCCCGCCGTTCAGGAAGAAGTCAACATGGCCAACTGGGATGGAGATACCAAAGTCTGACGGACAACATGGAGAAACAGGAGTGACATCAAAAGAAGTTAAAACATTGTTAATCATGTCTGAAGGCAAGCTATCAGGCAACAATTTAAAGCCACCTAGTCAATTTCAATGGCCGACGAGACTGTTTAGTCTCTGTTTCACAGAGAATGGGTGTGACTGGAACTTGATATTTCACTTGAGCATTTTTTATATTGGAACCTGTTATGTTTTAAACCTTAACAAAAAATGTATGTTACTGAGATCAAGTGTATTCTCACAGTCAGAGTCTGTGTGGATGGCGTCCACAAACAGTGCATCTGAGGGGTCAAGGCGGTCAAAGGTGTCTGCTCCCTTAAACATTGGGCCAGCTGGATCCAGACCTAGTAAAAATACAAAGCTCGATGTAGAGTAATAAAACACAAACCTTACTGAGACAAATGCATTTCACAGGTATCAATGAGTCCCTTTTGAAAGGAATTAAAAAGAGAAATAATCTTTCATTAAAAAGGAATTCAACCATTCAAACTTTGTAGACTGGAATAAAGGCCTCTGCCCAGATTAAAAACATCTGATATGAACAAGAACACTATTGTGATCATTTCCTGGCCTAGACTGGGGGCATCTCCCTTGTTCCCAATTTCAGAGTGCCTCTCAAAAGGGCTGTTGTCATTTTTTGGAGTGCTCTCTGTCTCTTTGAAAGCATCGTTCACACATACTTGCAGAAATGAGGACTGTTTCTCACCTTTTCCCTGCAGACAGTCCTGTGCAGCACACAGGCTGTTAGATGTTAGATAGCACAGCCTGTGCTACCTAACAGCCTATAAACTCTATGTTTTTTTGTTTTTTTGTTGGTTTCATGCATACTTAACTGTGATGGTAATTTAAACTACAAAGCCTTTTAGTCAAAATAACTTAAATACAGTTGTTCTCACCTGTGATTCTTCCCAGTTTCCCCTCAAACAAGGTTCCTACGAACCCTGCCACATGTGCTCCCAGACTAACACCAATAAAATGGAAGGACTCCAGTTTGCATCCATGATTCTGTCAAGTACACATCAGATCCTCATCAACTCCAGTGTGCTTAGTTTCCATGACATCTTCAAACTGAGGCGTGATATTGGAGTGCTGCAGTGCTTCTAGTGTTAGTTCCTCACCTGCAGCTGGTTGATGAGGACAGAGATCCGTACCGCCACCTCCTTGTAGTTTTCTACCACCAGGTTGTAGGCGAAGGAGGCTCCGTACACCCAGTCCACCACCACCACGTTCACATCCTGGTCACCCACCAGCGCTCGCGCCAGCACACTCACCCACGACGGCTTGGTGCCCAGAGCCCTGCCACAAATTCAATCATGAAAGAAAGACAAAGAAAACAAATTCAAGGGAAATTAAGAAATTGAAGCAAATCAATGGAAAGGAAAGGATGACATTTATAACATTTCATACCAATAGAACAAAACCAGTTACTTTTCCCCATGCTCCCCCTCACCTGTATCCATGTACAATGACTTTGGTCGGCAGAGAAGGGTTGAAGAGAGTATGTGTGCTGTTGAGGGAGTCCTGGCTGAAGACACTGGGGCAGTATGCATTTCTGCGTGTGAAAAGCAGGTAGTGCACCTGCAGCTTGGCGCTCTGCCTGTACTCCAGCCATGTGGTGTTGCTGAAGTCAGCACAGCCTGAGGGACTGTCCTGGGTTTCTTCTGACATTCAAAATACACACAGTTAATGTCTGTTCTAACAACAGACCCAGGCAGCAGAATCAGAATCAGAATACGTTTTGATCTTTACACAACAAGGAATTTACTTGGGTGGGCAGGTGCATACTGTTAACATATACAAATCTTTAAAAAGGGTGTGCAATCCTTAAATATAAAAATACAAAACTGTACAATATAGAATAAAATAAGATATAAATAGAAAGTAAAAGAGTGCAGTGAGGCTGTGTGCCAGGGGAGCGTTATGTAACGTTGTTCAGTATTTTATATGTGAGTTAGTGTCAATTGTGGGTCCTGGGCCTTGTTGATGAGGCCAGCTGCAGATGGCAAGAAACTGTTCTGGTGGCGTGAGGTTTTGGTCCTGATGGACCAAAGTGGCTGGAACAGTGTGTGTCCAGGGAGGGAGGAGTCGGCCACAATCTTCCTTGCTCGCCTCAGGGTCCTAGAGGTGTACATGTCCTTGAGGAAAGGCAGATTGCAGCCCATCACCTTCTCAGCTGCACGGATGATAAGCTGCAATCTGCCCTTGTCCTTGGCAGTGACAGCAGAGTACCAGATGGTGATGGAAGAGGTGAGGATGGACCGTCATTGTCTGTGGCAGGTTTAACTTCTCCAGATGCCGCAGGAAGTATATCCACTGTTGTGCTTTCTTTGTGAGGGAGCGGATGTTCAGGTCCCACTTGAGGTCCTGGGAGAGGATAGTGCCCAGGAAGTGGAAGTGTTGACTGGGGAGTCTCACTGTGTGATGGGGCTGAGTGAGGCTGGTTTATTCCTGAAGTCCACATCTATCTCCACTGTCTTAAGAGCATTGAACTCCAAGTTGTTCTGGCTGCACCAGGTCGCTAGGTTGTCAGCTTCCCACCTGCAGTCAGACTCATCCCCGCCAGAGATGAGCCCAATGAGAGTGTCCGCAAACTTCAGGAGTTTGACAGACTGATGACTGCAGCTGTGGGTGTACAGGGAGAAGAGCAGAGGAGATCCAGTGCTGATGGACCGGGAGTGGGAGACGTGTTTTCCTAGCTTCACGCACAAATACATAATTAATAATAAAGCCAAGTATTTAATTGCGTGGGCTTATGTGATGTATAAGAGTGTTGGGAGTCGGACGTTTCTACAGAAAGCAGGCAGGTGAAAATGTAAAGGATAACTCTGGAACTAATTAAGAGCTTCAGGTCCCAGACCGGTTTCAGCCACCACGGCTCCACTACCACTCGACTGCAAGACTCTCAGAGATACTGAACCAGCTCCTAACATCTCAACATTTTAAAAATTAAAATAAGGCATGTAACATCTAAAAGTGGGGAAATCCTCTAATGTATGCACCTTCCTGCCACAGTAAATCCTCCTGTGTTTGTGTAAACTTACATGGCAATAAAAACAAATTCTGATTCTAATAATGAAAAACAAACTACTGCAGCTACATTATATTGTATGACATACTGCCACATTCATATTGTTTAGGTAATGCTGAAGGAATCTACATCTCAAAACCAATTTCCCCTCAGAACGGATTACTTACCTAACACCACATTAGTAATGTAGAGTGCCGCAATGATGAGTAGTGTGACAGTTTTCATTTCTTAATCTCTTGGAAGAATTAATCAGTCATGAACAGTGAATGGTTGGTCCACAGCGTTGTCTCTCACCAGCCTGTGCAGCCCTCTATCTCACTGTAGCTGTTGACAGTGAAACTCTTAGCTAGGAAAAAACTCAATCCCACCTACTGTGAGAAACAAATAACCACAAGCTGGTTAGGAATTCACTTATAGGAGTTTAAAAGGTTTCACAATACCTGGCACTGAAAATGCTACAAGAGCTGATTAACAGGGGGTTAGGAGGTCCTTTCCTGCCTTCTTGTAAATGAGACTTGTGAGTAACTGAGTCTTATTACAGCAGACCCACAGACGTCTCCTGCTCCGAGTCAGTGGGACAAACGATCCCACAACACTGCTACTGGTGCAATCATGACCTCATTGGTGGTCAATGGCTGTTTGTTTGAAGGCTGGACTCTGGCCTTGCTGTCTACTGAACTCAGCGTGTAGGAGTGAGGGCGCAATACAACACTCTGCTTTTGACATCAGAGACTAGTCAGAAACAATTATCTGCTCTGGATTAGGGATGGCCACAATTTCCTTTTCTTTTCAGTATTCAAATTTCTTACATTTACATCTAGTCATTTAGCTGACGCTATTATCCAGAGCGACTTGCAGTAAGTACAGGGACATTCTCCCCGAGGCAAGTAGGGTGAAGTGCCTTGCCCAAGGACACAACGTCATTTGGCACCAACAACCTTCTGATTAATAGCCCGACTCCCTAACCGCTCAGCCATCTGACCTAATGTCAAGAGCACTAGTGCAGCATTATAATTCCTGACCACCTAATCACTACATCTGTTCCAACGTGTAGCAGTGCGCTTTTGGTCTGCATTTTCATTCAAAATCTACCAACCGCAATGCACACATCAGTTGAGTCATTTGGCGTTTTAATCAGTTGTTTCCTATGCTAATCTTAGCTTGATGAAAGGGATTATACATGCAACAAATTCATTTTTCTATGCAATATGCGCGTGATTGCCACATGCCTGTGTCGCACACCTGAGACCATTCAATAGACGACCATAGAGGCTATACCATACCACGCTCTCTGCGTTTCTTCTCTTGCCTCATAGCATTCCATTAAATGAAATACAGCTCACTTGTTTTAGTCAACTAAAATACTCCTAATAGAGCATACACATAATATGCAACTGTCCTAGCTCTAGAATTGGCCTTTACTTTGGAGTTTTCCATGCTGAGGGAGCTATTAAAATTATTAGAGACTACAGTCGTAAACTCACTGTGGGTTTGACTAGCCCCAGGAGCTTGCACAAAGGCAAAGATTATGATCTTGATTGTACTAGATGAAATGCATTGTTATGTCTGGGACTAAGCCTACTAAGTAGGCCTATCTGGTTCAATATTACATAATGTTTTGTATTAATACAAATAAAGTTCACAGATTTGTTTCACACATCTTTAATGTACTGTTTCAGATTATTCATATGCAGTAGAGCTTTTTTTATGGCATACACAATAATAAGGGTTATATTGTAAATTAATGGTGATGGTGAAACAGTTGTACAAAATCTATTTGCCCTTTATTCGAGCTCTTTCCTTGGGCAGCTGGGAAGCGAGCCAGTCGGTGGTGCGCCCTCGAGCCTCCTCCCAGCTGAACTTGGGCGAGTAGCCGAGGTCCCTCTGAGCCTTGCGATAGGAGAAGCTGAAGGCTGTGTTCAGCATGGTGAGCAGCTGGCGGTTCAGGGGCGGGACAAAGCGTGTGAAGGGGTGGAGCAACGCCTGCAGCGTCTCCAGCAGGAAGCAGATGAGGTAGAGGAGGGGCAGCGGCAGGACGGGCCGCTCCTGAATGCGGAACCCGAGTGATGACATCACGACGTGGTTAAAGTCAGAGTAGCTGACTGGAGGTGTGTCGTCTGCGATGTAGTAGATGTTCCCTCCGACGGTGCCTCTTTTCTGGGGGTCCTTGAGGCTGCGGGCTGCCTGGAGGTGGCCGAGCGCCGCGTTTCCCACATACACGGGGTTGACGCGGGCCTCTGGAAGCGAGGTGCGATACAGCACGTCCCCGTTCTTGATCCCGTCAGCCATGTGGCCCAGCAGGAAGCGGCAGCCCTCGCCGTAGATGTACATGGGCCTGAGGGCGCAGGTGGCCAGCCGGCCCCCGTTCTGGAGCACCTCGTGCTGGGCTTGCAACGTGACACGCTCAGCCTCTTCCTTGGTTCTGCTGTAGGGAAACTTCAGGGAGGATGTGTAAGGAGTGTCCTCATCACCGTTGATAATGGGATCGCCCCTGGGATTGGGCCCGGCCACCTCAATGCTGCTAGTGTAGATGAAGGAGGCCACGTTCTCCTGGACACACACCTCCAGGAGTAGCTGGGTCCCTGGGAAACATGCACTAAGTTCACATAAACTACTTTATGGAAATTAAATACAGTACCTGTCAAAAGTTTGGACACATTTTAAGTTTGGACACATTTTCCTATTAAAATGTGTCCAAACTTTTGACTGGTACTGTACATGATACTTTTTTGATTGATTTCTTGAGAACAGCCAATCCTCTCAACAAACCAGCCTTAACTATCCACACAAGAAAGTAAATGTTCAGCTGTCACCAGCTGAAATCTTTAGAGACCGCCATACCTTTGACGTTGACACCATGGAGCTCACTGTACTCCACAGTCCCAATGACGTCGATGAGGGATGCAGTGTGGAATACCAGGGAAGCTCCCTGGCACGCTCTCCTCAGAAGATTACTGTCCCGAATGTCCCCCTCAAAAACACTCACCTTTGTCTCACCTCTGCAATCTTAACATACAAAATCGAATCAGTCAGTCTTCCCCCTACAAACTGTATATTGTCTGTGACTCAGGATATTAGATATGATGGCTGGTTTGATGTTCACCAGCGAACCTAGCTTGGCTCAGATATATTTTCCAGCTATTTAGTAGTAGAACTACTTGAGTATACTATTATTATATATTATTATTTGAAGTATATTATATATACTGACCTTCCAGAGCCTGTGTGAGCTGGGGTCTGAAGTGTTTGTCCAACAGTCGGATCTCTGCAAGTCTCTCTTCTTCCAGGAGTAGCCGGACTAACCTCTCCCCCAGGAATCCACCCGCCCCTGTCACCACACACACCTCGCCTCTCAGAGACATAGCGGCCACTCTGAACCCCTTGGAATCTCCCTGGCTCACCCTCGTGGAACGTGCTGGAAGAGGGAGGAAACACTGACAGCTCTCTGTGGGACAGGAGGCATGCTGGGAGCAACAGCCCAAAGGAGCAGGCAGGTTTTATATCCCTGTGTCTGCCAAGGACAGCCCAAGGCCACCGACTTCAGACGAATGAAAACAGTGTAGGAGCAGTCAAGGTCACATTGTGTTTGTTTGTTCTTGCTCATCATGGCGATTAACTTCCATTGGTCAGGGTTAAAGCAGTCTTTAATCTTTTTAGTCTTTTGTAGTGAGGTCAGCCAGACCACACGGAGCCAACATCTTGTCACACCCGAAGAGTCTGATTTGATCACATCAGACAAACCTAATCAGCCCTTGTGACACCCTCAGTTTGCTGATTACCCACCAAACGCCGATGTAAAGAAACCATAGATAGGTGTGCTGGAGCAGGGAAACATCTAAAACATTCAGGACAGTGTGGCCCCTGAGGACCAGGGCCAGGGACCAGGGGACAGCCCTGCATCAAGAATACTGTTCAATTCATAGTTGTCCATGGTTTTACATTTAAAAGTTAACCAACTCCTCATATCTCGACATCATCATCAGAGTGATGTATTTTCGGGGGGAAATACGGAGCACAAGCCATTATGCAAATAAATCACCACAAACTCCAATTAAGTTGACACCGGATCAACTAACGGACATTGTAATCAATGGCTGCATCACAGGGATCACTGAACAGGCACTGCACTCGTTTTTCTGAATGTGTTTTTCATCGTTTGACTTGTACATGTTTGGTATTTTGTGCTTGGTTTTCCATATTTATAATATACAGTTGTTTTCACACTGAACTAGTATCTACCAGCTAGTAATACATTTTAAACTGTGAGAGAGGTAAAGATGTAATAAACTGACATTGTTTTAGTAGTGTTTGCCTGGGCCATCTCTTACCCCGAAGCTTCATGCATCTGTGTCAAGAGACCTTGGCTTGGCCGTCTGTCAGGGCTGTGTACGTGTGTACGTGTGTACGTGTGTACGTGTGTACGTGTGTACGTGTGTACGTGTGTACGTGTGTACGTGTGTACGTGTGTATGTGTGTATGTGTGTATGTGTGTACGTGTGTATGTGTGTACGTGTGTACGTGTGTACGTGTGTATGTGTGTATGTGTGCTCTGTAAACTCTAGGTGTGGATTTGGTGTGGTCATTTTGAATTGAAAGATCAAATCGTACCTTCATATTTTTATTATGAATGAAAAATAGTTTCATGTGAAAAGCCAAATAATCCTAAATCTCTATGGGGAAATGAAAAAAAAACCACATCATCAGTCATGTTGCAAACTTATGCATCAATAACTTGCAAAGTTATTGATGCATCTGTACCAATTTACTGTATTGTGCAGTTAATGTGGGAGCTCATACGTGCGGATAATAATCTAACAAAGAAACAAAATAGCCAAAAGCCAAAACGTAATACTTCAGTAGTGCAGCATGAGCATTTAGAGAGTCAAGCGAGTCCTTGGAAGAATCCTCTTTCATGTCTTGGCAGCGGCAGGCAGCAGGCAGTCCTGTATCTGGGCGTCGTCCACGGCTCCCTCAGGCAGATGCACGGTCAGGGTGCAGGACCGGATGCCCCCCAGGGGCTCCAGGACGTTGAACACCCGGTCCCACTCGTCCGTCTGGGGGTCATAGCGCTGCACAATGTCCACCATGCAGCGGCTGTTCCACGAGTAGCCGCCCACCACGTAGATCTGCTCCTTGAACACGGCCACGCCCACGTCGCTCTGGCCGCGCGGCATGGCCGCCACCACCGTCCACTGGTCGGCGGCGGGGCTGTAGTACTCACAGCCCAGCACGTCGTCGTAGTCGCTGCTGCCCCGGAAGTGGTTGCCGCCCATGACGAAGAGGCGCTCGCCCACGGTGCACATGCAGTGCAGGCCGCGCAGCTCCGTCATGTCCGCTCGCCGGCTCCAGCGGTCTGTGTCGGGGTCGTAGCAATACAGCTCCTTCTGGAACGTGTCTCTGGTGATGCCACCTATGGGATTAGGAAAAAGTTGTGTTTTTTGTTTTGTATGTACAGAGAGTACATGTACAGGTACACTTTTCGTCGAGTAATATTTCAATGAAATGCATTTTCTAGTAACAGTTTTTGTTGCCAGTATTCAGTATCTGAGAAAGAATATTGTCTGTCAAAATGGATGACACATAGAAGGAAGTACGGCATGTCTGAGCTGTGAGATAGTGGTCAGGTACTCCTACCCTCTATCTCTCTTCTCGTTTTTGAACTGCACGGAGTAAAACATTTCTGGTATGAACAGGAAGGATGTGGTGCTTTGAGATATGTCCATCACAACAATGTCACCCCCACACATTGCGGAATTCACCTGCTCCTGTGCAACAGTGCATGTTTACTTGACCAAAGCAATTCTTGACATTTGAAAGGCTCTCGATAGCTTTGGGTTAACCTCAGTGACAATCTGATCTAATTTAAACAAATGTATTTGTGTTTGCTGGCACAGTCGCATATTTGACAGTCACATATTTATTTGACATTTTATTCATTTAGCGGACGCTTTATAGCATACATGCATAGTTCTTCAGTATTTTTGTGGTCACATATCTGCTCATGTACAGTAACTGGGTCATTCTACGAAAACGTGCCATTTCCCTTTCTGAAAATCAGATTTTCAAAGTATTATTTTTATTGTGTTTAAGGATTAATTTGGTTTAAGTAGACCCTTACCTGTAAGAAAAATATGTCGTGCCATCTCAGGCTATTTTTATTTATTTTCTATTTCCCTAAAATAATCAACATGGACATGTGCTTTGTCAATCGCGTTACCAACACCAATTTGTATTAAATAAGTATTTGAAGTGACACTTCAGAATAAATCTGGTATATTATGAAAGATACATCATCCCTGTTTACATTCAGAGTGTTAAAAAATTAAAATAACAAGGAATACAATTTGTTCTACATGGATGGATAGCTCAAATGCATATCGGCCAAGCCACTGTATGTTAGTTTTTAGGAAAAAAATCATGAAAAAGTAATATGTTTAAAAATTATATCCTAAATACTCAAGGCAGTATTGTTATATTTTACTTAACATTAAAATAGGTTATTTATATTTGGCCTTTTTTTATTTATTATATATATAGAGAGAGTACTCTAAAAGTAACGCAATTGACAATAGAATACCTGTTCAGGAGACGTGTATAAAAAATTATGGAAATGACACTTAATACATGTAAAACAGTTATTTTATTAACATTAACATTAAAATAACATTTCATTTAATTTCATTTATTTATTTCATTGACATTAAAAACGTAACACATATTAAAACAAATATTTGGGAGCATAGGAAGTAACACAAGGAATATTATTTAGAAACAATACTGAAGACAAAGTAACATTTTCCTCGGATCAAGCAAAGGCCAAGCATACTTGGTTTAACTCTCTTGTAACAGGTAAGTAAACATACAGTAACAGGTAAGTATTGATTGAATTGGCATTCTCTATTTAGTTAGCTCTGCCCAGATGTCTTTGTGAATTTCTACATGCCTCAACGTCACATTCTCGGGTGCAGGAATGAGCCTCACAATATCGTCCAACAAGTACCAAATTTCATCGTTGCGGGGGGGGCCAGTAGAATCGGTTTTTGCCCAGGCCTGCATGGTGCATGCACCTGACTTGTACATTGGCCTCATCCTTTGCCAAGATGATACCAGGGTACAGCTCCTTGTCATATGTGACGACGCACCAGCCTCCAATCATCTCATTCTGACTCCAGTCAATTTCGTGGGGTCCTTTTTGGGGCTCTCTCTGGGGCCTCTTGGAGATGGTTAGTTGAGGGTTATCGTTGGCTGGATTGTTTGAGGGTCCAGGTTCCTCAGCCTCGATGATTTGGCAGCCCCTTGACAGAGTGGGGAAGGTAAACTGCCGAGCATTGAAACACTTACAGGACACATTTTTCTGCGTGACACACATGCAGCTCACATCCCTCGTGATCAAGTGGCCTTTTTCGTTAGTGACCACCTGATGTATTCTCATTGTCCCTGGGACAGACGGAATGTTCTCTGGCATGAGAGAGTGAGCTTCCTCAACTCTCTCAGCCTCCACGTAAAACAGCTTGACTGTGGTGCCTGTCGTGAGCAATGCACGGTAGAGTGCGGCAGGGTCTGGAATGTCACGCCCTTGACACACAAGCTGATCCGCCAGTCTCTTCAATACTCCCCCCACGCCATCAGGAGCTCCCTTTCCATGGCTGGCCTCGAAGAAGTTCCATGTGCCACTATTGAATCCATTCCTGTACAGCTCTGTAGAGAACAAGAAGAAATTCCCCTTCTGTCTGTACTGCGTACATGGCCCATCACTAAAGAAGTGGACTACAGACACGGATGGATAATTGGCCTTAATGTAGTCGAATACTGGTTCAAAATGCTGCCAGATTGCTGGTGGCCCTTTGTACTTGGACTCTGAGATAGTGCAAAAGCAGACAGGGCTTGCATTTTCACCAACATACAGCACACCGGTATGCATGGTCGCTTGTTGGTGCGAGAAATGCACCGCTTGGATCTCTCTGCTCATTTTGCACACATAGTTTTCTGAGAAGTCCACATGTACAATGCATTCCTCTGATGATAGAGTCCTCTTCAGTTCTCTGGAGAATGAGAACTGCTGCCTGATGTTGAATGTGTGCTTCTTGAACTTATGAAGCAGTAGAGTGAAATGGTCAATGAGCTCCTCTAAGGAGCTTTCAATTGATTTTTTGATGGTCACTTTGAATGACACAGCCTCCTTTCCTTGTGGCCTGGATATCTCTTTCTCTTCAATCCCCCACTCAGTGTATGTTACCCGCATTGAGTGATCATATTCAGCAGCCAGAGGGAAGGTTTTGAGGTTGCATGACGAACACTCACCATACATACACTCCTTGTTTTCAGTGCTGCAAGCAACCTCCTCTGTAAGTCTCTCAAGACTTGTATCTGTAATCAAATTGAGTTGTTTCAGCCTATCCACAACAAAGCCAAGGTTTTCATGGACTTTGCACATGCAGGTATCTCTGTCCTGCATTGTTGGGTGTATAACCCAAAAGGGACGGAGTCTGCAAAACAGAGAATAGGACAAGGCCCTGTGTGGGTTTTCTGATTCAAATTTCTTGTGTAGATTAAGAACTGAATCTACCAGTAGCCTCTTTTGTTTCTTAACTCCGAGACGAGTCAGGGTCTGTTTTTTGCCAGTCGTCACGCGACTGACATCATCTCTCTCATAGAACTCTGCGATCTTGGTTTTGAATGCCTCTTGGACGCGATTCTTTTGTTTGCGGGTAAAGAGGAGTGGATTTCCTTCTAAAGTTTTCCACCTTCTTCTTGGAAACCCAGTGGCTCTTTGTCCGTATTTCTGGAGGTGGTATTTTTTTGTTATCTTCCCAGAGACTAGTTTGGAGATGATCTGTCTCTCTCTTTCATCTTGTGAGTTTTTATATTTACTCTTTAAGTCCCTCAAAAGGGAAGAATGAAATTTGAGGGTTTTTCTTGCATCCAACCGTTCGGATGGGGTTCTCAGGGGGTTGGCTTTAGAAGATGGGGAAGCACTTTTTATTTTCAGACGGTATAACCTTTTCTTGTACTTCTCCTTCTTTTTTTTTCTTTTTTCAGCTTTTGCTTTATTTCCTCCAGTTCAAGTCGGAGCGTTTTTCTCTCCTTCTTTGACCTTAATCGCCCCTCACGACGTTGCCTGCAACACAATGAAATGCTGATTAAATAATCTACTGATTGTCATCTATGTATCCAATCTTTCTTTCTCTCTCTCGCTCTCTCTGTCTCACTCTCACACACACGCTCACTAGCTCTGTCTCACTCTCACACACACTTTCTCTCTCTTTCTGTCAAAACTAAATTCACTTCAGGCCATAACCTCTGTCCTTGAACTCTAACCTTGAGGGCCCTGGAGCTGGGTCTGGAGCTGGCTCTGGCTCTGGACTTAGGGGAGGGGTCATGCACTGCTCTAAGGTAGCTGTATGTTGTGCTTTGGCTCTCCTCGATTTTGCCTGTGCTGCTCTCCAGTATATCCGCTTGGCCTCTTTCTCCCTTTCATTAAGTTCACTGATAGATAACTTTCTGCCGGCATCCTTGTCCTTCACCGATCTTTCCCTCTCTTTTTCTAAATGCTTTTTCCTTTTCTCAGGATCAGCATCCCTACGCTGCCTGTATCGACGCTGTTTCTCTGCTGCAGAAAGAGGCATCCTAACAAAAGCATGTAAAATACAAATGCATATTAAATCACCTTTCTTGTTCACGTTTATTTGAATGATTTGAAGAAGTTTCAAAACGGGAAGTCAATACACATCTGCATGAATTTTTTATATATATGCGCTATATCATTATTATAAGCTTACAAACATATTTAGGGACAAAACATGCTATTCTTAATATAAATCACATTTATAATCATGTATTGTATAAATTATTCTGGTTTGGACACACAATAAACATGGGGTCATGGCGGGGAAAGGGTTAATAGTAACAGGCTTGACAGTAACAGGTTTGACAAAATATCCTTTTGGCAGCCATTACTAGCCATGTGGTTGACACCATGACACCACATGGTGTGCATTCTAAAGATGCTAAAATGTGTGTTTATATGTACATTTTAATTTAACATTTTTAACTTTTTAATACATGATATAATGGTAACGCAGTTTGACACACTATGACTGTCCCCTTCAGTCAAATTTTAAAAAACTCAATGAAAATTCATTAAAATAGAGGAGCACTTACTTGTCTCTTTGGCAGCATCCTGATAAAAGGCAGATGATGTCACTTCCTGAAAATGATGTCACTTATGGGATAGTGCATTGTCCCTGGGGGCGTGTTTATCCAAAGTAACGCATTTGACGTAACACATAGGGACATTACTTAAATGTAATTTTTTTCAATATTCCAATAAGGTCAAGAATAAAATAAAAGCATTATCTGTTAACTGACAATTAGGGCTATTCATAAATATAAAAAAAATTCAGATAATTTGATTTTATCCTCTCTAAAAGCTGCTTGTAATAGAGAAATGTAACCGAGGGACAAGCCATTTTTACCATATTTAACAGATATACAATTGAAAAATCTTTAAAATGCAAAAAAATATCAATGTATGAATATTTAATGAAGATTTAAAATTAAGATTGTTTGTTTACCATATCATACCAATTATTTTTTTTTAAAATTGTGTTGTTAATACAGCTTATTCGGGTAGATTTTGTGTCAGGGACACACAATGGCACGTTTTCGTAGAATGACCCATCTGCAACATCTGTTTATGATTTGGGCCTAGAAACTAGTTTCTCTTTCACGGTTGCTATGGTAACATTACAGAACCCAGCCCAGATGCATTTCGAACAAACCAGAAATGCTTTGCCAGTCTGTCATAGCTGTAGAGCAGTCGATTGTAACTGCCTTTGCGCGTCGTGAATTGGTTTGTTCAAAAACAGTCCAGATCTCCACGGTTACTGCCATTTGAATCTGAAGGGAATATTCATATGAATGGAAGCCTCACCTGAGACGTACATCAGATCCCCATGGACGGTCCCCGCGTGACCGTAGTGGGGCTCAATCATAGGCGACACCAACGTCCACTCGTTCTTTCTAAGGTCGTAGCACTCCACTGAGTCTGCAAGGGTTGAACAAAAAAATATGAAAAACATGTCGATCAGAATGGAACTCACATCTTAAAGGGGTCATTGACTGGGTTTTTTGAGTATTTAACACTGTTCCTTAAGGTCTCCGAATAGGGTATGTAACATTGTTTTGGCTGAAAATGGCCCGGGTGCTTTTCTATGCCCTCTTTTACATCCAGCATTTTTTTCCCGGGAAAAAACGCTAGCTTTTTCCCTTATATCATTGGTATTTAGATGAGCTGTGCGCTGATTGGTTGGTTTACAACGAGCGAAGCTGCAGAGCAAAGACGGCCAACAGCACTCACTGAAACAAGAAGGTGGCGACTTGAAATAAAAACGTACAAATAAATCTATTGTGTCTACACAACACTGTTTTCAACAGATTGACTAGATATAATTTGAAATGATTACGGTAGTTTCCACGTCTGTTGTCGAAGCAAACAGAATCGCCTTAGGTGGGTAACGTTAGCACTACAGTTTAGCATACAAACTATCGTGATTCAACACAGCTTCAGTTAGCTCTAGCTATCTTACTGAAAAATAGATCTGGACAAACATGCATCTGAATTGTAGATTTACATAACAACACGGGTTATTTATTTGAATGAAACATAGTCAGGAACATGAAATAACGTAAATCCAATTGCCAATAAACTAGGCTAAATCATAACACATTCATGCTCTTGCGTTAGCAAGCTAAACTGGTTTACATGCCTACCGTATAGGTGTTTTCGCTATCTAGCTGTTCTTACATTCCTTGCAAATCACCGATGAAAAACAGATGAGCTTGAGTCTAGTTAACATTGACTAGACGGGTATGGCTGATGTTTGTTTATACCGTAGCATAGAAGATCTCTGTGCAGTTGCGCGAACCATTTCACCAAGGACGGTTTTAAAAACCTGGGAATATGTAAAGCAGGATTTGCTATGAAGCTGTTGCTGAAAAGAGGTGCGTTCCGACCTTAGTTATGTTCATCAGAACCGCAAACTGTAGTATGATTTTGTCAATAACAGTTATTAGCAATGCTAACGTATCCTGTATCTAGCACAGCCTTTCTCCAGTTATTTCGAATAGATAATCTAGACAGGCGTCAGCAAAAGGCTAGACTGCTTTCGTTTTCTGGCAATTTTTTTGGAAGCTTCCCTTCTAATGCCGACTACAGCTAGTCTAGCTAGTCATTTGCTAAGTAAGGTATGTTGATGTGTTTAGAAACGTAGCGTCGCTACCTCGGACTGGGCAAGAACACCAGTGAGTGGGCTGGTCTGCATGTACATTTTGGGGCGTGACAAAGACACAGACCAGAGCCAATTGAATGCGCGATACCCTCCCGACGTCCCGAGGGTGGATTTTTCCAAAAGCTACCGTTCTACAGCTAGATTTTTTCTTTTTGAGATTTGCATGGGAAATAAGTGTCAATGGACTTTGAGGTTCACTGTATGTTCATTTTACCCACCGAACTGTCGTTATTCAACTATGACAAGGTAAAAACGGTTTTGCAGTCAGTGACCCCTTTAAGGAGCCATAGTGACTTACCGATCTCTCCCGAGGCGTTCCTACCCCCCACAGCAAAGATCCTTCCCTTGAGCGCGCTCAAGTGGAAGAAGGTCCTCTTCTCGTTCAGCGACGCTACCTGCAGCCACCTGTTGAAGCGTGGGTCGTATCGGTACGCGCTGTCCACCGCCGTCTTGCCCTTGGTGTCATAGGTGCTCTGTCCCCCGACAATGTAGAGGAACCCCCCTAGCAGCGCCACGCCGTGCTGATAGCGAGGCACCTCCATTGGCTGAAGCGCCCTCCAGTGGCCGCTCTCCTCGTCGTAGAGCCGCAGCTCTCGGCTCACCACCAGCTGCTGCCGCATCACGCCGCCCAGCGCCAGCAGGTGCCTGGCGTCCGACCGGATGCGCGTGCGCTCGGTCTGCAGTGCCGGCTGGAGGAAGGGCATCATCTGGTAGTTGCTGGCCTCCAGCAGGAGGTTGACGCAGGCGGTGTCGGAGCGCATCACGGTGTTCCCGTCGGTGCCCTCGTCCTCCTGGGAGATTTGCATGAGCTCCATGGGGCTCATGAGGGGGAAGCGGATGTGGCGCATCAGGGCGTAGACGGAGGAGCGGCGGGCAGGCGGGTCGTGGTCCAGCCAGGCCCTGGCAATGCGGTAGAGCTCCATCTCAGAGAAGCCCTTCAAGGAGTCGCTGGCTAGGGCATAGGCCAGGCTGGTCTGGGAGAGCTGCAGGTTGCGGCCGCTCTGCACCAGATCTGAGAGGTTCCGACACACAAACTCCCCGATGTTCACCTGCACCTCCTCCAGGAGCATGTCTGCGGCGATGCGCTCCACCTCGATGCAGTTATCGATGGTGATCTGCAAGAAACAGGAAAACAACATGGATCCATAGGTGCCCATTCAGACCCACGTCGGACATTCTATACCTCGGCCAGCTGTGGTCCTCTCACCTCGCTGCTCAGGAGCTCGTTGCAGAAGCCCAGGACGGGCAGCACCTGCAGGAAGTTGGCCGCCTCCAGAGTGTCCTGCAGGTTGGCCAAGCAGAGGTTCACCCTGGAGGTGTAGATGAAGTCTATGATGTTCTTCAGGCCTGTTTTGCTCACACCATGCAGCTTGATCTCCCTCATCTCCTGCTCTCTCATTCCCCCTGTCAAACAGACAAGAAAAACATTCTCTTGGTTGTGAAAATGTGGTATGCACATTGGAATTGATGTCCAATTTGGGAATAGCCAATCTTAAAAGCTGTAGGTTTATGTCAGGCATACTGTATGAAAATAAGGTTTCATCTCTCTAATAATGCCAGGAATATCATAATCATATATACACATAATGTATGTGTGTTTGTGTGTCCTTGTTAATTTCCTGAGATTATCTGGAGAACCGGGCAGGTGTCCTTTTTATAATCCAACGGAGTGCAGTGTTCGGATCAGCATTTAGATTTTTTGTGGAAACAATCCCCATATATCATGGGAACTCCTCACAGCCACTTCACTCTGATTGGTCCTCTGGACATCCCTTAAACCTCACCGTGACACACTCCAGGCTTGTGGTACTCATAGCGCCCAAAAATACATTGGAAAACTCAACACCAATGTCTCTTTGCAGAAATCGAGACCCAGTTACTCAAGACAATCCAAAGAACTTGTTACGTAGGACCTATTTTCTTTTTACCAAACTGTACCCGCCAACTACATCAACATGCATCAAGGAAGTGTGTATCTACTCATGGGTTAGAGCGGTGCACGGTGATATGGTTGCCGGGTGTAGTTTAGAAGACTGACATTTTTTTAATTATAGCACTACAAGTAAGAGGAAATCTAAGAAATACTGTATATATTTAACTAAAAATTAATTGTGTGGGGGGGGGGACTGTCCCTGTAAGTGTTATTCAGTACAGGAAACACATGGACACATCTGAGATGTGCCAACAGCCCTGAAGTGACATCATCTTCTTCTGTACTTGCAAATGATTCAACCTCAAATATGTACTGGGGCAGGATTTACTCCTCCACACTCACCGGTGAACATGGCCTTGAAGTAGTCACTGGCGGATGCCATGATGACTCGGTGCACTGGAAACGTGTCACTGCTGTCCCCCGGCACCAGCGTGACGTCACACAGTGCTTTGTCTCCTCTAAACTGCTCAAGTCCCTTTGAAAAAAACGAAGCATGTTATAACTCACCCACAGAGGCTGGTGCATGCAGTATATGCATATCTCATTATAAAGGTTTACAACTTTGTCACCATAAGTCTATTGAAATGAATGTTCTTCGAGTTGTACCTGCAAGATGGCCGCCCCATGCTCTGTGCTGCTGAACACCCTATTCAGAGGCCGAGGGGGGGGTTTTGGCTTCTGCGTGACAGGGGGGGGTCTCAACAGCTTTGGAGGCTAGTTCTGATGGTGCTGGGGGTTTAGGAACAGGAGGTGCTGGTCTGTCCTCCTGAGCAGAGGGTCTGTCTGGCTGGGCAGCCAGGGGGGCGTTGGGGTGGTTGGGCAGGCTGGGGGGGGCGGGGCAGGCTGGGGGGGGAGGGGCTCTGTTGTTCCGGCTCCCCAGACGAGACAGCCGACGGTGCAGTTTCCCCGGTCCACTGTCATCTCCGCTGCCATGGAAACAGAGGACAGGTCTGAGTGACACCACCATCCACAGCAGGACATCCTGTACAACATTCACCCTGATGGCGTTTGTTTGTTTACATGTGGTTCTCTGCCCACATTCCTACATGGGATCTGTCCAGCTGCTCTTACACGTGTTGATGTCTACAGCAATGCACATGTCTTGTAACAAATGTAAAACATCTGTTAGCATAGCGACTGTTTACCGAGTCCCAGTCACTTACCCCATGTGCGCTGGTATTTGTTGGCGTTGCTGCTGATGTCTCTGTGAAGAACTCCTTCAACAAAGACATAATGTGAGTTAAAGTTAGTCAGTTTGAAAAAAGAGGAACCCGATCATTTGCTTCCTGCATCAAACTGCACTGACCTAGTTGTTTAAATAAATACTGAAACTGCTGTATTGGAACTGTGTAGATTTAGGATCATAGGGTAATTGTCTGCATCTAAACAAGGTTTCGAAACACGCCATCCACAAAAACATGTTTTTACAGTTTCTGTTATAACCATGTGTGGATGCATGGTATCACAGATTGTCTTTGGGTTTTCTGATGTCACTCAATGTCATTACTTTTAGAATGTCTTAATTACTGCATATTTCGAACTTCTTGAGGTTTTGCCATTCAAATGCTCTCATGTCTCTCAGAAGTACAAATTCTGCATCACTTTCTGCTTGGGTTCTCTTCACACAGCACAACATCTACCAACTTCACATTGTAAAATAAGTTACCTTGAAATGATCCTCCTCAACAGACTCACTCTCTGGTCCCCCTCCAGCATGCACACCTAGAATAACCCAGTTTCTGAATGCTCAATGCAGAAGCATCTCTCTCAACTCTGGGGTGAGCAAACCAGACCTCAGGGACTTCCTGTGTTAGTTCTCTTTTTCTCTCTCTTTCCGTGTCTTGACTTTCCCCACCCTTCTGTTGACACACTTGCTATTGTCAAGACTCGTCTAGAGAACAGCTTTTGATCTATTGAAGAATTCACTAGGATTAAAAGTTTACATTTAAGTTATATCATATATATTATTACAACTTATGTAGATCTTCTCTGAAGAAGTGTCTATAAACTACATTTAAACTTATGATAGTAATATAAATATTTTGTTATATTTGATATATTATTTTAACGCAGACCATAAACCTAACCCCATGTCTGACCTAAAACACCATTAACAACAATGTTCAACACACAGACTTAACAGAAAAGAGACGGTAAGCCAGTAACAACGTTTTTAATCTCAAAGTCGTCAGATCTCATGTCATCAAGCATCAAGCCTCTCTTGATTCTACAGCTTGAGGCCATTACTGTTCTATCTTTTTGGAGACATTACACTCTAGAACACACAAAATCTACCATCTGACATGTTGCTAGGAGTGTAACGCTTTCGTGTTTTTTTCCATTCATAGCTCTATCTTCATCTTACAACCATAACAATCTGAGGACGTGCAACCCCCACTTTTGCAGCATCCTCCCGTTCCTATTTCACTTACTCAAGCCACTCTTCCCACACCTACCCTGTAGTCACCCAATCAGCCTGAGAGTCTGAAACTGTTCGCATCAGAGGCCATCTTGCTTTCCGATAGTGGCCAATTTGTGACCTCAAGGTACAGAAATGAACTATCAATCTATGATTACATATTCCAGAAGCTTTTTTTCATATTGAAAAGTTATATTATAGCATGCACTCTAAGATCCGTTTGTGAATGAATAATGTTGTCAAATTCTCAACTCTTTAAGAGATATTTATGATCTGAAACTCAAAGCAGAAAGCCACAGTTTGACTAGTTATTATGTGGTCATAGTTGTCTTGCTTAAGCCCCTGCTGTCAGCTCAAAGTTTGGCTAACTGAATCAGATTCTTGTTTATCTCAGCCACGTTCCTGCACCCTGAAATAGAAGACACCCCCCAACATTTTTTATATTAAAATACGTTTTTTTAATGATTTTATCATAACGTCAGTCTTTGACTAACAGGGTCTATCTGGTAAACTCACCAGATAAAGCCATGGACAGACGGAACTCATCATTTAAAATCTGCAGTACTTCCTTCACCCCATCTTCACCCTGCAGAACCAGATAGAATCATTAATAGGTGCTCCAGTAACATATTTTACATGGAGGTCAGGTTATGTTAAAAACAATGTAACCGATTTAAGATAAATGTTAATTCAAATGTAATAATTACAACTTAAATGGTTTGTATTTAGTAACTTAATATTTTGGGATTCAGTATACATTTTTCATGATATATTTAAATGTCCCTAAAACTCAGCCTGCCTGTTGCTGTTACCTTGTAGGCAAGGCCCCACACGGCTGGCCTGCCAATGAACACACACTTGGCTCCCAGGGCCACGGCCTTCAGCACGTCGCTGCCTGTGCGGATCCCTCCGTCCAGGTACACCTCGATCCTGCCCTGCACCGTCTCCACAATCTCAGACAGGACATCTATCTGTGGCAGGAGACAGCAGAAACACACTTTCATGGAGATATCACGTCAGTGTTCACTTCTCATGGTAGGTGACCTAGACTGGGAGATCATCTTCAGACCAGGATGGCTGGCTGACTACAGTTACACAATCGAGTCATACAGTTACCTACAATGATGTCAGGTGTGGCGATTGTAACTACTGGGGTAGCTGCAGCACCTAACCATAACCAACTAAGCGTTTTTTAGTGACGGTTATGGAAGGTGTGGTGGATGTTATATAGAAGTTGTAGAAGTTGGGTGTGGTACAGTATTTAGAAGGTGCAGTGGAGGCTATAGAAGGTGTCACATCTTGGAGGTAGTTGTTCTCACCGTGGCCGGACCTCCATCCAGCTGCCGACCCCCGTGATTGGACACGATGATTCCCTGGACGCCGTGCTCCACGGCTAGCTCAGCGTCCTCCTTGGTCAGGATGCCCTTGATGATGATAGGGCAGGCGGGTGAGGGACTGCAGCCAGTACACGTCCTTCCAGCTGATGGAGGGGTCCAGGGTGTTGGCCGGGACCCCGTACTCCTCTGGCCCTGTGGTCTCCTGCTAGGTCAGCCATGACACCCAGCCACCCCCCACACACACACACAATCAACCAGACACACGCACACAACCACCTAGTATCAATGCCCGTTCCTCAAGTCATTGATTCAATGGTGTATTGTTATGTGAAGTGAATAAACGTTGTTGTCATCTGCTACCATTCAGCTGTACATTGTCTATTGCATGCTATAAGATATGAAAGTTGTGGTTATTTACCGTTACCTGGAAGACCCCATCGAAGTTCTTCACCTTCAGATGTGGTGGTAGCTGGAACTGGTTGCGTATGTCACTGCGGCGCTTCCCCGTGTAGGGAACGTCAACAGTGAGGACGAGGGCCTTGTATCCCAGCGCCTCTACCCGGTTGACAAGCTGCTCGGACAGCTTGCGGTCCCGGTACACGTACAGCTGGAACCAGCGGTAGCCAGTAGGAGCTGCAGCCACAATTTCTTCCACCGAGCAGGTCGAGTAGGTGCTGGTGATGTAGCAGGTGTTCACAGACTCCGTAGCTGAGGTGCAGGAAGCCAGGTGGGAGACAGAGAGATGTTATCAGCCACATCACCACCAGCAGTGTTGGTGTATGAGCCACAGCTGCTATATGCTACACCACAGCAGTGCTGCATTGCCATCTAGTGGTTAAATGTCTCAATGCCTGGGAGTTGCACTGGTTAAAAACACAGGTCCAACTGTTGGTAAGGTTTCATCAATTTTCCCTTCTAAATGTCTTCTCTAGACATGCAAACATGGTTCCTCCATTAGGACTGCCACCTTATATGATAGGCGAGAGTGCTGCAGGCTATCCTCACCCCTAGCAGTGGCCACCTCTCCCTCGTGCCAGGCCAGACAGTGGAAGGCTGTTGGTGCGATGCCCACAGGGGAAGCTGATCTCCGTGCCCAGGACCGTGGTCCTGGTGTCGCTCACAGACACGTCACGCAGTACGCGCGGCCTCAGCCGGATCCTGAAGGGGAGAGAGATTAGCTGGGTCACGCTACGGTCAGCCAGCCCTCTCTCTGACCGCACATCTGGCCTGTGTGTTAGGACGTTGTAGGACAGAGGGAGGTGGAAAGGTCTGTGCATTTATTTTTGAGGGTTGTGCAGGTCTAAGGGTTAAGTATTCTTTGCGTCTCTGTTAAGGTGCGGGGATTGTGGGAAGTGTAGTTCAAGGAGGTACCGTTTGTAGGCCAGTAGATTGTCATCTCTGGTGCAGCATTCGTCTGCTCCGGCGGCATAGTAGTCCCAGGTGGCCTTGGACAGGTGCTCCTTGGCATACTCCTCGAAGTCTGTGAGACACACCATGGCCATCTCGGCACAGCGCCCACCCTCTCTGTCACATCAATGGGTGCATTGGTATGAAGAAGTGTACATATATTTTTGTTTATGTAAAATACTATTTTGGATTCATTAGTACCTGCTTCACCAATGTTGTTCATTTATTTATTTATTTACAAATTATCTGTATATTGTTTAGAACACTCATTGGGCCACATACACTCAAATGTGCATAGACATGTTCTTACTAATGCGTACACAATAAGTGTGGACGCAAACGTACCGTTGTTTTCGTGACACGTGCGCACCGGCCAATTTTGTTCTACAGTTCTAACAGACAGGCACGTGCCCGCAATTTGCAATCAGTATACTGCTACGCCTCTTATTTCTAAACATCTTGCCAGTCGGAAACGGCTGACAGGCTATTCGTCACTCGTCGATCTCTGAAGACCAAGTGGTTGCCAATTAGCACATATGCTGTTTCGTGGCACTAGTAGTGTAGTCAATTTGCTACTTCAAATAACCAATATTTATAGGCCAGGTCAATAAAAACTATGAAAACCGAAACATTTCAAAATGGACATATAATAAATAACGCATTGTACGCTATGATTTTTTGTTGTTATTGTAAAATATTTTATTATCAAAATAATTGATGAGGATGAAAGGGCGTCAATGTAAAAGTTAATAATCTGGTATTAGAAAATGTACGGGTTTAATTATTAGTGCATATTAAATATTGTTTAATGTTTTAACATGGCATGCTTTTAGTTAAAAGGTGTGTGTTTACATTTTCTAAAACAGCCGGGCCGTCATCATTTCTCAGAGTATACGAACAAATTCAGTTAAGGAAATATCGACGAATCCGGGATTTGTGCGAAAAACATTTGTAAACACGGTCTACAGACAGATTTCTGGGAACGCCCTGTTTGTGAATTAGACATAATACTAAAATGCCAAATAATACGCCTAACATTCTATAACCCAACGATAATAGGCCTACTTTCGTTTTACAAAATACAGTAGTAGTCTAACAGTGGATAGCCTACAGTGGACTTCAGCCTGTATTATACCTACTGTACCTATTAGATGTCATTCGGAGCGTCTGTTAGCTTGTGCAGATCAAGGTAGTCAACCAACCAACAAAGTTAGAGCAGGGTTGACGATTAGCACACCTCTGGTGAACTATACCAAGTATCAGAGAAAATCCAGGGGTGTACAACCAGTAGCCTACTGCATGCAGCAAAAGTAGAAGAATATATTGTATCTGCTTGTACCAGCAACAGTGGTTGTAGATAATACTTGATAAAAGTAGATAAGACTAAAGTAAAAAGTGACCCCTTAAAAACGCAAACTTTCCTAAACAAGACCGACAGTAAATAGTTAAAGTTTACTCAGTTCTCTTGCACTATGGACTCCATTATAGAATAACCAGGTTCTGAGTTAATTCCAGGATTCTTCAGTCAACAACTGACCAGACATTCAATTCAATCCCTAGGTAGAACCATGCAATCCTGCCTAGATGTTAAGCATGCTTAACGTCATCAATTCTAATACCTATTAAACTGAGAGATCAGCTCTACCGGTGAGTGTGTGACCCCACGGTGACCCCTGGCCTCTTTGTATTTACAATGACAGGAAATGTGCTGATGACCGTGAGACCCATAGTGAGCTGTTACCATGGTGACTGTTATACCACTCTACACACTACAGTATGGCCAGGTACATTAAGCATAACACAGGTCCTGACGTACTGTACATTCAATAATGACTGGAGTTAGATGACTGACCAGGGTGCCCTCAACACAGAGGCCGGGTCAGCCAGCAGAGATGGGTTTGTGTTGGAGGTGTGGACGTGTGTAACTCACGTGTATAAACCACTACTAGAGATGCTCATTCTGTCTGGATGGACTTGACAGCTCCTGAAATATACATAACCTGAGGAGGATATCACAGTAAACTGGACACGTGATACACTGTTTGAAGCATACACCAAGTAAAAAGAATGTGGTCTGGAAAAGAAGATAAATATTAATCGGCAGAGCTGTATCCATACCTGTATAAACACCAGAGTTTGATTTATACTGTGTATGACTGAGCACTGAGATGTAAACACTTGAGGGCAGTGTAATACTGAATAAAAGACATGCTTTATCTCCAACGGCAACCATGACAGTACAGAGCAGGACACCAGTACAAACACCAACATGGCTTCAGTATCAACACAACAGCATACAGCTCACCAACAACTATTGTCAGTTCTGACAGGAACACATCACAGCTACTTCAACACACTAAGTGTTGTTTCCTTGCTCTTTAAATTACATAAATGTTTCTGTTGTTACATATCTTTGCTATTCTTAGTCAATGTAAAAGTTTATCATTTTGTAGTCGGAACTAACAATCATTTGTCCATTAAATCTCAGCGAAGATTGAGAGCACTTTGTTGAAGTACATTTCCAGAGGCACAAAGGTATGTGTGACTTATTCATGAATACAACATCTATGGATACTTTTGTTTCAGATAATCGTCAGGAGACTTGGATCATAATTACAATATTTATAATTTATAATAATAAAAGTTGCTATGATCTAATAACTAAGAATTAGAAGGGACCCCCTTCCTGAGAATGCCAAAGTGTTTCAAGCCCTATCCAACAAGATGACGGTTGTTTCCTGCATCCATTTGAGATATAAATTCGAACCCTGGAAGATTATCCCTTATAGAGATAAAGGGTATCGTAATAAACCAATAAACCAACCAATATAAGGAACGTAGATAGTATATGGAAACACCCTGATGTACATTAAACAGGAAGAGTACATCCAAAATGTCTTACCTTAATCGTCCTGGTTTGGTGGCCTAGTCTGTCGCCTCTCATGTGACACACACTCCCCCCTCCCACCCTCCCAGTTCCCCCCCCCCTCCCCTCAGCCTTTGCTCTGCCCACAGAGGCCAACCTCTCCTGTCAGCACTCTGTGGGCCCCGCTCCCTCTTTGTATGCATTCATATAAAAGGGGCAGAGCAGCACCTAGGGTCAACAGCGTGTTGAATGCCTGGTGTGTCAGAGTTCCTGCTCTGAGGGTGTGTGTGTGTGTGTGTGTGTGTGTGTGTGTGTGTGTGTGTGTGTGTGTGCGTGTGTGTGTGCTTTGACAGGACAGTGTGTGTGTGTGTGTGTGCGTGTGTGTGTGTGTGCTTTGACAGGACAGTGTGTGTGTGTGCTTTGACAGGACATGTCCTGATGCACGGGATAACCTCCCTGAATGGATTTCATTGATTAGACTGATTTTCAGTTCTTAAATCACCATTGTCTCCCTCAGACGAGTTCTTTCCACACCATGTGGCACAGTTGTGAAGATCGCTACCGTGAAAGTTGTCGTTTGTGTTGATCACAATGCAAGGAGCTCTAGCTGACACAGATCTTTAGGTGTCATTGATGACTGGTGTCCATTACACAAAGGTCCTTGGTTATTCTTCTTAAAATGCTGCCGTCTCATAAACTATGGATGGAGGGATGAAAAGAAAGTGAGAGAGAAGCGTGAGAGAGTATAAGCAAAAGCAAAGAGTGAAAGAGCGTGAGAGAGCAGGAGAGCAAATTCAGTGAATGTCACGGCGTCTCAACTCTCCGCGAACGTAACAAAACGCCCAGAGAAGTTGTTCAAGCATTTTAAAACAGCAGTGGGTGCAGTGATGTTTAAATTAGATTCTGTCTCTCTATTTCATTACAGCTTTCAAATTCAATTTATCCATTGTACATTCAATCTCTGCGGTAACGGAGCCGGGCTTCTTGAAAACATCTCTCTCTCTGTGAGAGCAGTATGTGTTTGAAGTGCGTCGACTGTGAAGGTGAGTGCTGGGTCTGAGGCAGGGGCCAAGTCTCACACGTTGGCGCCCCCTGAGGGAGGGGTGGTGTTACCTGCTAGAAGAGAGGTGTAAATTGTGTTAATGCTCAGTTGGCTCTGATGCCTATCGTGGACCGTATCTCGCTGCTGCTCCTGAGACGTGTTTGGGGGGGTGCGGGTGGAAAACCTCTTCCATATGCTGCGTCTGCCCCAGGCAACAGCCATGGCTGGCCCGGGACATGTGGGATGCATTGTCGAGGTGTTTTCCTTCGCCACTCCTCTCTCTGCCCTGCCTCTCTACCCTGCCTTCCTCTACCCTGCCTCTCTACCCTGCCTTCCTCTGCCCTGTCTCTCGGTGCCCTGCCTCTCTACCCTGCCTCTTCCTACTATCTCTTGCTACCCTGCCTCTCTCAACCCTGCATCTCGGTCCTGCCCTCTGTAAACCCTGCCTCTATCTCGCTTCTCTCTCTACCCTGCCTCCTCTTTCTACTCAGCCTCTCTCTATCCTGCCTTTTCTTGTCTTTGTATGAAACATTAAAAACACATTTTTATTTTAAATATATATAATACAATTTGAGCTTACTGTGGCTCTAACATAATGCTGTAAACCAATCATTCCTACAGACGTAGATCAGGCTTTTGACCTGAACGACTATGTGGTGACTTGGGGCTCTTCATGGTATCAGTGAGGCCTTAAAGTTTCAACTCAGTGTGACGGCAGTTTAACCAGGCCTCAGGATCCAGCCCATTTACTTCACAAATCCTTTCAACCATGGGGGAGTTCAACTATTCAGACTTCTTTACTTTTAGTACATTTTCTTGTAAAATGTGGAAAATTATTGCAAAAATACTACTAAAATGTACAGCGGAGAAAAGAACAGCTCTTTGGGTGGCTCAGGTGAGGGCCTGATGACTCTGGTAAGAACTGGACATTTCTAGTCACCCACAAGTGGCATCAGGCTGATTACCTGGGCCTCTGTGTGTGTGTGTGTGCTTGTGTGTGCATGTGTCTGCATAGTTCATGTATGTTTGGGTGTGCTTGCTGTGTCTCTACTAAGCAGTCAGGCTCTCAGTTTCACTGGAGAGCCGGGGCGTCTGTGATGCCCTGTCAGCATCCTCCCACTCAGCTACCAGCCTACATCTGCACTCGCTGCTTCTACACTTTTTAAGAAAGACATGAGGACTTGAATTTGGCATGAGAGCGAGTGATGAGAGTGACGAATGGCCTTCAGCTCTCTTGCCATTTGTCTTTCTTGTTTTGGAGGAACTTCTGTACCGTTCATGTGATGTTCTGAGTCGCTTTGGTTTGTGCACATGTGCTGCAAGCATTACTCAGTCTGATTGTGTCTGGATTACTGATGCAGCCTCAAGCCAAGGTCTTGAGGCGCACGACAAAGACAAGCCAAGGAGCCTATGTACACATTTGAGAAGGTTGCTGTCTACTTCGGAAAGAGCTCGGTCATTTGGTTGTCAACAGCCTAGCCTTGATTCTGTCTGTCTCTATGCTGTTTCGTAGCAGAAGTTAGAATCCCTGACTTTACATTCCAGTGTTTGTGCTTCTGGGGCTGTCTGTTTGTGGAGGTACGGTGCAGCATGACGGCATCCATCTCTCAGACACCCCGCGCTGGCGAGGGGATGTGGACGACAGTAATTCATTGCAGGCTGGGGGAGTACACAACTGATGAAAATCAGACACTCAATTTGTTACAGCTGCACATAAAGATGGTGGAACGCCATTTTGAGGGCCCAATAATTACAGTGACTTTAGAAGTATATTTAGCTCAAAGAGAGGAGGGAAGTAAATATTTTTACTGCGTTTCTTCATTTAACGAGCTGCAGCAGATGTGTAGGGAGAAGGAGGGAGAAGCTCGGTCCCTGTCACAGACGAGACAAGAACCAATAGGACGGAGACCTAGACTAAGTCGTCAGAGATGCAACCTACAGTCGGCCATGTTGACACTTTCATTTTTCTGTCATTTGTCGCGGACTTGAATATCTAATTAGAAAAGTAACTTCGGAAGAGAGAAACTATTTGTCAGGTGTGCGACATCTTTCATCGTCTTGCTGAAATGTGATCATTTCTCAAGTTGACTTGAGTATTTAGACTGTACCGTTTGTCCGTTTGTGTGTGCGTGACGGTAAGGACGCGAACATCCAAAATCAGACCCAAATCCCATCCTCCAGCAGCCATCGAAGGCTGTCAATCACCCCCTGTGCTTTAATACTAAAAAGATGAGTGTTCTCATGCTACGGGCTCACACGCCACAGGCTCCACTCTGCCTCTGAAGCCTGCTGACCCCTCCCCTTCGGAAAGCACAACCGGGGTGACGGAGACAAAAGCATATTTCCCAAATAAAAGTGGCGCCGCATTAGTTTTACACAACTTTTTGTTTTATTCAACAAAGCATGAAATCCCTCAAATTCAGCAATATCAGATGGCAAATAGAAAGCATGAGCGCTGAGGAGTTCTGAGGGAAGGACCTGCAGAAGGGACAAAGATCTGTGTTGTGCTGCGCCGTGCACACTCAGCCCTGGGGTGTTTCATTTAAGCGCTGTGCAGACTTGGCTCCCAACACCAGCACTCGGCCATAAAACCAGCGGCCAGGACGCTTGCAGTCCAAAGCAGTGGAACAGTGTGAGGGATTTAGAGCCTCGGCACGTCACTCTGAGGGGACTCTCGCCCCCCCAGACTGAGTTTCCTCTCAGTATCCTACACTTGTCTAGAGATGACAATGACAGTCCTGTTGTACTGTACGTTAACTAACCCAGCCCTCGTTTCCTGTCTCTGGTGCTCTCATCTCCCTGCATTTCTCTGCTCTTTCTTTACTCTCAGGCAGGTGAGGACATATGTAGCACCTGCAGATGCAGAGCTTGTGCATGTGGCATCTGGTTTAACGAGCTGACACTATGCCTTAGTAGTAGATGAAAAAAGGATGGTGTGTGTGTGTGTGTGTGTGCATGTCGAAATGCACGTGTGTGTGCCTGTTTCCAGTTTAAAGCAGAAGCCCCACAACAAAGGGATCGGCCGGGGGAGTCGTAACGAGGAGAATATCATTTTTCTTGGCCCCTGTGATCTGCCAATCTAACGTTTCACTTTCAAAGCGCTGCTCGCTGGCAGAAGTCCTCAGCGTTGCATATCTGCTGGAAGAAGGGAACAACCTCTATGCCTGCCAAGCTCTCTAAAGAGAAAAGAGGGGAGGCCTGACAAAAAACAGTCAGTAATGTCCCCCTCCTGTCCTCTGTGGTGGATAAAGGAAATGTGTCTTTTCGCAGGAGGATCCTGCAGTAATCCTCAAACAGGCTGTTTCGGGCCACAGGATCTCTGCTGAAGCTGCCAGAGAAGCCTTTCTCAGACCACACCGCCACGGTGGTCAGACCCCCGCCAGGAGCACAGGAAGTGAGGTCAGACTCCCCCCAGGAGCACAGGAAGTGAAGCATCCTAGCATCCGTCTGTCTCAGCCAACATCCAGGTTATGTCATTAGTGAGGAAATGTAACCGCTGGCTATTCAGGTCCTCTGCTCCTCTTCTACAGAAGGGTTTAATGTCTGGATGGATGAGTTTTCAGTTGTTTTTGAATGTCAGCCATTATGTCAAAAATACTTTATAAAGTTATCCACTTAATTTGTTCCTCAGAAACACCTGCCACACAGGTAAGCTCCAAAGTTACACCTATAGGAATCCCAGTCATGCAGGTAATGCCCTCGCTAACAACGACACTGACACCAACAAGAGTAGGAGGATCCGCCGTGAGTATAATGTCTTCATGAATCAGAGACCTGGACTAAAGGGATGCTGGGTGCTCATGTGTTGACCAGATCTGTGGTTTTGACTCGGTGCCCGTCGTATGGATAGAAGAAGGGATATCATTCATTGACTTGGTATTTATGGGCGGAAGGAAAGCTGCTTTGATAGAGAGGCTCTTAAGTGCTTTTCTAGATCAGATGTACTCGTGTCCCGAACCTCTCGCCTCTTCCCCTCTCAATCTGTGGCCCCATTAAACATTAAAGGCCCGGGGTCTCGCTTTGCTGCAGGACACACAGGGAAGTGACGAGAAGGAAAATAACTTAAAAGCAAAGTCAGAATACTTTGTGTTCAAAATGCATAAAGTGAAACTCCACATGGATGTCAATCTGTGAAGTCTCAGAATCTGTTTTAACAAGGTCCAAACCCGCCGACTAAGTCAACTTCTTTGATAAACATCATGGTGTGTGCCCACCATCTGTTGTTGTTGTGTTCCCAGCCAAACAGACAATGAGACAGCCCCAGAGTGTCTCTGTTGTGGAGACAGATCTACGGGGATCCCGAGAGTGTGCCAAAAACCTCCAGGTGAAGTAGAGGCCTGCACTCTGTTCAAACACTGACACTTTAACTACTTCTCACACACTGGAAGGGATATAGACCCACTTAGACAGAGACAGATACAGAGAAAGGTAGGGAGACAGAGAGACATAGAGAGAGAGAGAGAGAGAGAGAGAGAGAGACAGAGAGAGAGAGAGAGAGAGAGAGAGAGAGAGAGAGAGAGAGAAAGAGAGAGAAAGAGAGAGAGAGATAGAGAGAGAGAGATCGACTCTAGAGCTAGATCGCTAGAGCTAGCGAGATAGCGCTCTCGAGAGACTCGAGAGACTCGATAGAGAGAGAGACAGCAAGTAATTCATAATCATTACGTTTTCTTTATACACACTTATTTATTTAATTTCATGTTGTAATTAATTGTACTATTACTATTACTCTTTATTTGAACAAATGTAAAGGATACATTTGATGTGTTCAATCTTATATGGCTTTGGCAACAATGCTCACTCATTCATGCCAAATAAAGCATTACTGAATTGAATTGAGTAATACAGGGAATTTCATTCAGTAGATATTTGATGAACTACCAAGGGACTTAGTGAATGATCTCCTCTCCTGTCCATCAGCTCATTATATCTGAGTTTATCTGCCAAGCCGCCGACTCAGTGGATCCTCTCAGCTCGTTCCCTTGGGCAGATCTCTCTACAGACTTGTTAGATACGCCGCTGTAGATCAGCAGTGTCACATCTTGTATGGTTTTCTGGACGGTATTCTACTTTCAGATAAAAATACGAACACCTCTTCTGCTGCCCGGGGAACATCTGGGAAGCAGAGTATCGGGGCTCTCATCTGCGTGCGGAGCATTGACCCACACATGCCTCAAGATCTTGCCAGGCATGTGTGTGTGAGTGTGTGAACTGCAAAGGGGTGTGTACAGCTTGTTTTGAGATCATAACTGCATATTCATGCCGCGGTTTGACAAAATTGCACCAGGGGGTGAATCGAATTAGAATATTGTAACCTGTAATAGTTTATCTTGTAATGTAATTCTATATTTTCATGGAGCCCTGTCCTACAAACACACACATTCAGCTGTGTGTGTGTGTATGTGTGTGTGTTTGTGTGTGTATCACTCTTTCCTTGTCACTCGCAGGCTTCTACACTTCAGTTGTAGAATTCTAATTATGTCATCAACAGGTAACCGAAGCCAGGAGGCCAAACCCACCTCATTTACCCTGGGAAAGATATAAAGACCCGTGAGATCCTCACCACCACCCCCTCCCTGCCCAGCCCAGGGGTCATGTGTTGGCAGGTGGGGGTAACCAGTCATGAGGAGGAATCGGGGAGATTGGAGCTGGCACCTCACACTCGGAGGGAGCTCCAGGGGAGGGGGCCCAGCCCCGGGCGGTCCATGCCCAGTCAGGGTGAGGGATCGTGGGGGAAAGGGGACCTGGCAGCTCCACTTCCTCCTGGCTCTGCGGCGCAGGCCTAATTAGCCAGAGAGCACCCCTCTCGGCTGTGGGGAGAAAAGATCCAGAAATCAGGACCAGATGAGAACCGTGGAGCAGAAGGAGACAACAGACATCATCAGAGTTGATAATCAGTGTGTGTTTTATAAATAGACACTCCCTCATTATACTGGTCTCTTCTGTCTGAGTCCACATGATGTTCTGGTTAGATTTTAGACCCTTGTTTCATACTTGGCTTTGCAAAGGCTTTGCAGTTGGTTATACGAATAGTGTTGACGTGCCGATGGAGAGTGAGTAGGGCTGTGGACAGGTTCCACTGAGACAGTGCACTCCATATCTCATTAACCCCCCCCTCCTTCTCAGTCTCTCTCTCTCTACCTGTCAGTCTCTCTCATTTTCACTCACTTCCTCGCTCTACTCCCCCTCCCCTCTCTCTCTCTCTCTCTCTCTCTTTTGCTCATATACACACTCACATACTCTCTTTCTCTGGTGTTGTGGTGTTGATAGCAGCGGAAGCTCTTTTGGGGCGGGGGTGTCGATTTCTTGGTGCAATCTGCACCACTTTATCTTATCTCTTATCTTCTGCCTCTGGTCTCTGCCTGTCATCTTGTGTGTGCGTGATAGCGGGCAGTTTGACCCTCTCTTCTGATCCACTCACTGATTGGGCCATACTGGCGTTGACACCCACCAAGGGATCAACGTTTGGGTTGATGGTCCCAGAGCAGCTGCAGAGCTGGTCAGAGATCAGCCCGTACCCACCCTCTCAGACAGGATATGATGTCTGTGCTGCAGCAGTACTGTGTTGTACTGGGTGAGGGGATCCATCCAGCAAACCCTCATCTACACTCTGTACTGACTCCTGTGACATCACTGGTGAGCGAGTGGTGGACTGCCACGCCAGGGGAGGGGGGTCCTCCAGTCTGCAGAAGCAATAAATACTATATCCCTGTAATAACACCCAGAACAGGAATCTAAAGGCCTCTGTTCCTGCATCAGAAGCAAGAGGAGACATATTTGTAGTCCTCTGGCAGTAACCAGATCCAGTCTCTGATCCCCCAAATTCATAGGGTCCCCTGTAGCCATGACTGATTTCCCAACCGCTGAGCAGCAGTGTGGAGAGAGGCAGACTAGAGAGGCAGAGCAGCAGAAGCCTTCCAGGAAGGAGGCTACCCAGCATGCCTTTGGACCAAATTCAAATGCAAAAACCATGTGGCGTGTAACAGTAGATAAAGATTCCTAAGGGTTGTGAGGGACAGCTCTTATTTCTTTGGCCTACAGAGCCCACCTACAGCACCCCAGGGTAACCAACAGCCCACAGAGCCCACCTACTGCACCCCAGGGTAACCAACAGCCCACAGAGCCCACCTACAGCACTCCAGGGTAACCAACAGCCCACAGAGCCCACCTACAGCACCCCAGGGTAACCAACAGCCCACAGAGCCCACCTACAGCACCCCAGGGTAACCAACAGCCCACAGAGCCCACCTACAGCACCCCAGGGTAACCAACAGCCCACAGAGCCCACCTACAGCACCCCAGGGTAACCAACAGCCCACAGAGCCCACCTACAGCACCCCAGGGTAACCAACAGCCCACAGAGCCCACCTACAGCACCCCAGGGTAACCAACAGCCCACAGAGCCCACCTACAGCACCCCAGGGTAACCAACAGCCCACAGAGCCCACCTACAGCACCCCAGGGTAACCAACAGCCCACCGGGCCCACCTACAGCACCCCAGGGTAACCAACAGCCCACCGGGCCCACCTATAGCAGGGCCCAGGAAGACATGGTGTAACACTGGCCTGCCTCAGTGTTTGAATGGAGGGGAAGAAGGCAAGGTGGTTTGTTGTTGAAATGACAGAGAGACAGAGACAGACCCAGCCGATCCAAAGCACACCTGCAGAGAGGAAGTTCCTAAGCCTCCTAAGCTATGCTGTGTATCCTGAAAATGAGGATGAACGCTGCGTGCACAGGGACCTAAATAACACAGTATGTATTTTTTCTCTTATCCCCATACAGCTCACATTCAATTTTCAAGGCCATGATAAATATGTTGGGCAGCTCTCTCTCTCTTGCTGAGCACATAGCTGAGCTTTCTCTCCCCGGTCTGGTTTCAATTTCTGGAAAATGAAGAGGTAGTAAGAAGGAAAAACTCTGGCCTTGTAAATCCATTATTGTTCAGGATACAGCAGAAATCCAGCTTTAATAGCTGTGTTTGTTTAGTATATGCTCTCAGTCCTCCACTACATAATCCCATTCGCTGACCGAGGTTTAGCTGCGCAAATAAATACGGTAATGGATCTCTTCACGTCGTGCGAGAAGGAGGCAACGAAGGCACCGTGGACGAGCTTTTCCAGATGGCACCAATAGATCACATTATTTACATGGATTGTATTCAGTTACCCTGGCAACGCAGCTCTATTACATGGCTCCCTGACCTAGGCCTGATGAGCAGGGGGGAGAAGGGAGGAGGGGGAGGGGTTGCTGATGCGCAGATGTAGTGTCACATCGACGCACCTTCTCCCCAGTGGAGCCCTTGCATGCATCCTCTCTGATATGTGATCCTGGGGAAGACTGATCACCCTGCCCCCATTGGAGGAGCGGGCCTCTGCCCCCTCCACCCGTAACCTGTGGTCCAGCACTCATTACTGAGTCCCTCTCGGGGGGGGGGCGTCACGGATGGTTAGCTCTGTTCATGACACTTAATTGTTTCTCTCTGTCTCTTCTTCTCAGAGAAGATCGTTGTGGATGGCTCCAGGTCTGATTGTGCTGTGGGCTCTGATGCTGTACTGACCATGTCCACTAGGCGGAGACCTTAGCACAAGAACCTCAGGCTGATTATGCTACGCTCAGCAAGTTCTGAACTAACATGCAGCCTCTGCAGGTTGCTTGTCCGTGGTTTGTTGTTGATCATAATTCAATTTAGTGCAGTGCCCGCACATATTTTAGACTGTGACTGGTTGCTAGTTATTCTAGTTAGACGGAATGTGCTTCCTCTTGTACATTTCTAAATCTTGTAAATGTTTTAATCAAATAACAATTAGCTGAATAACCTTGTCAGTCACTACTATAGATAGCTAGTTATACAACTTGCTGGTTATTCGTAATCCTGGGGTGATTGATTCTGTGTTAATGTAATTGGAGTTTGTGTGCACGGATAAAACCTTTTCACTGTTCAATTTAAGATATTACTGTGCATCCACATGGACTATTGAAAGTAAATGAGTGAAAAATCCAAAAAGTAAATTATCTGTTTTGTCTTGCTGTTAGTTATCTAGCCAGCGCGTCATCCATGAAGCAAACCCTTTGAAAGTTGATTCAAACAGCCAGCGTTGTCAGTCAGCACTGCTGCTCATCTGGCAGTGGATGTGCTGTAATAGCGATACGGAGATTTGCTTGTAAGTGACAGTATGCCCAAAAGACGTATTTGTGAAATGTCAACGGAAATGTTGCAAGGAAGTCCTTTTTTGATTATGTCTAGCAAAGCAATGGAAATCCAATCCCTGTAGAATAGGGCTGACCCGTAATACAATACTGTAAAGTGATTTGCTAGATTAAAAACTGATTGACAACTGGTTCAGGGGGTGAAAAGTGGGCCACATTTATTTTTATTTTTTAAATGTGGACCCCCATTTTTTGCCAGTAACCTTTTAGGAGTATATATGTTTTCCAAACGCAAACATCCAAGTGAGATCACCTGAACAACATCACATGGGGAACTGTACATAGTCCTGAGCATGACACTGGCCAATTTTCAACTTCATACACATAACAGACGCTCTTATTCAAAGCGACTTACAGTAAGTACAGGGACATTCCCTGAGGCAAGTAGGGTGAAGTGCCTTGCCCAAGGACACATCGTCATTTTGCCACGTCCAGGAATCAAACCGGCAACCTTCTGATTCATGGCCCGATTCCCTAACCGCTTAGCCATGAGACTCCCGTGTCCAGTTCTTGAGATAATTGAGCCACAAAAACAGAAACACACACACAGACAGAGATTTCTAGAATTACATGATATATTATTTATATGTCTGTATTCTGTTAGTCTATATTTGTAAATAGGAAATAAATACCCGCAGACTGGAATGTTCTCCCTTGTGGTGTTACATGCCTGACGAAGACCTTCTAAAACAAGGGGACGACATCTCACTGTGCTGGTACACCAGTCATGACCCCCGAACGCTGCCCATGACATGAGCGTCAGACACACTACTGTATGATATACAGTCAAAATACAGTGAGCCGCAGTGAACCCTTTTAAATGGTAAAAGCAGGAAATGTAATCATTGTTAGCGTATTTGCTGCGGAGCTGAGGGAAGACTGACTACCATTAGTACCGGACGGTTGTGGGTGTGAATCTCTAGCGAGGCTGCAGGCTGAGGCTGAACCCAGCTGTACAAACGCAGTGAGGAATGTGTTGGATGTCTGAAATGGTCGGAGAACCAAGTCACTGGTTAGGGCAGAACCGGACTGCAGGATGTGGGAACCACAGGCCAACCTTAGGGAGCAGCACATCTGAGGTGTTGGATCCACTGTCTGAACTCTGAGGTAAAGACTTGGTCTCGGCTCAAACTCTGATCTGCTCAGCAAGGGGAATATTAGGATGCCTCAATGTTGTGTTCCTGTAGTACTGCCTCTTACAGAGCACAAACAGAGGGTTTATGAACATAATTTTTACATGAAAATATAGAAATGTATATAAAATATAGTACATATCATATTACATGAAAGTAATCAGGTTATCAAAAGTATTTGTGTGTATACACACAGTGTATTATTTGGTATAACTATATCATATATAAATACATGCTATAATATAAAATGTCTTATGTGTATATATACACATACATCTACATGTATACTGTATATTGTACTATACATTTGTATATCATTTGTTTAACTGATTTAACATTTATAATCCTATAAATATATATTTGGATTTATATATACATGATATAGACATATATTAAGTGATACAAATTTACGACAGTTTCAACTACTTAGTTTTAAGACTTACTTGTGCTGTGTTGAATGCACAATAAAAAACAGCCAGCATTTATGACAATTACCTTTTTTATTTTGTTGGCCTCCATTTGCTGGTATTATAAAAAAAGTCTGTTTGTAAGACAACAAAACCGAGACAAACTTTGGACCAAATTTTTACTGGAAGACAAAAAAAATCTAACTGTGAACTACACATTTCCCGATAACATAAACAGTAGTGACTGGTTAACAACATTCCTCCCTAACAACAGCAAAATGTTGGCTATGTCATTCTCCTCTGCATCCACCACTAATGATCATGTAGTAATGCGTCAGCCACGTTTACGGCTGGCTTTGAGAACCTGTTGATCTGGAGGCAGCCATATTTAGGACATGAGGATAGGCTCCAGCTGTGTGGAGATGGCAGAGTCGCTCCACGCTTAATTATTCTGGAGAGAAGCGTAAAATAAGACGCTATAAAGACAGCCAGTGGCTTGGCTGCATGTCCCACAGCCATCTATTGTTCCTTTAATTATCCTTCTCATTACATGCCAATGCTCACAGAAGCGTTTGTTTGTGTTTTCAGGCCCAGACCTTCTAATTTCCTGAGAGATGTTGTGGCAGTGATTGGGTATATTGGTACCTCAGGAGGAAGAGAGCCGGAGAGAGCCCAGTGAGGGAGCTGTAATTTTGCGGAGCACGGAGACTCCATACCAAGTCTTAACCATGTGTTGGGTTCTAAACAAGCCGGCCTGTCTCCATGTGCACAGCGGGCCATGAACTTCATAGGGCTGTAAGCTCACACAGAGAGGTGTAGCTGTCTGCTCAGAAAGGCAGGTCTAGCTGTATCTCAGACAGAGGGGTCTAGCTGTAGAAGTGCAGCTAAGTCTAACATGAATTTGATCCTTACTGTGGCCCTTCATGCTACTCAGCGTATTTCTGGGTTGGAGTGGGAATTGACCTAACAACCATGTGGACCAGACGAGGCCTGGGCTGCAGCTGTGCCTGGTCAGGCACCCCCCCCACTCGCACACCAACACCAGTGCTGTGTTTACCATGGATAATGTAAAGAGATTAGACTGAAATGAAATGCAAATTGAGATTCCAGGGTTTGGTGCAACGAGAGGGGAGGCTCCAGCCTGTGACTTCAGCGTAAAGCGATACTCTTCAGAGGAGATGTTTGCTGACAGCCATGGGGCCCTGATCAGAAATTGCACACACAGACACACAGGCACGCATGCACACAAGCACACTCATACACATGTTCGTATATAGACATACACATTCTCTCCCTCTCACATACTCCTCCTTCCAGCACTGTACAGTAAGCCTAACCAGAGAAAAACTGCAAAAGCTCAAGTCAACCTACTTTAACTTGTTTACAATTGCGCACAGTATCCCTGTGAAGTTTGTGCTGATGCAGTTCGACATGGCTTGATTTTTGCAGCTGCAGTTTCTGAAATACACGTTTCTCAGCTAGAACGTGTCAAACATCTGTTAAGTGATTTTTTTTAAACCTTGCCTTAAATCTTTCCTGCTTTTAAACCAGAGAAAATTAGGTGTTATAATGTTATGGGTGTTTTTATGGACGCTATGGGCACACACACACACACACCCACATACACACACACGCACGTACAACAACACACTTACAAAACATATACATTGGATTATTGACACTTCAGTGAACAGTATTTGCAGTGTTCCAATCAGTCATCAGTTGGAGGCCAGGCAGGCGATGCTGGCGTCACCGCTGCCCTGCTACATGTGCTAAAGCAGCGTAATGATAGCCTGAACCAATACATGAGTTAATCATCAAAGTCCTCAGGCCAGGCCAAAGTAAACCCATTCTCAGGGTCCTGCACCTTTGCTCCACAGAGGCTCCAAGGAACTGTGTGTGCACTCACTATGAGACTGGCACATTGAAAGAATTTATAAATAGTATAGTCCCCTAAGCTCAGTGTTTTCTCCCCCTCAGTTCCTGCAACCCAGAACTAATAGAAAATAAGGAGGAAGAAATGACGGGCCAGGAGAAAGATCAATCCTGGGAAGGCTTCACATGGATGGAGGGAAAAAGATGTCACCCAAATTGAGCTTGGCTCCCTCCAGAGTTTTTGCGTGGACTGCGGAGCACACATAATATCCAAAGAGACAGTCATTATTTCAATGAATATCGTCAGTCAGGCTAATGGCTGGGTCTCCATTGTGGTCAAATCAGGAGAAGTCTGGATCCACTAGCATCAGTTGTTCTGTGATAAAGCAGAACACTGATTTATGCAGTCTGGTTGTGATTACAGACAGAGGATGCACGGATCTGTCTGGAAATGATGACCCCCCACCCCCAAGGCTTAATGGGGGTTGACACTTTCCCATCTATTTGAAAAAAAAACGTGGAAAATAATGGAAGACCTTGCAGATTCTCAAAAGTGACTTCTGTAAAGTTGTTTCCTCTACTAATTAAGCATCGCAACAGTTTGGTCTACTGTGGTAGGTTCTATGCAATGCCTTGTAATTCTCAGCACTGACTGAGAATTTCCTCCAGTAGCATTTGATCAAAAAAACGAAACAAGAATAACAATGTAAAACAGGAGGATAGAGTTAAAGGTGATTTCATGACGTCATCCTGCACATACACTATTTTTTGTTGTTGCTTTCAGCGCAGTGTAGGAGTGTTTCTACAACACTGTGATGTGCAATGTAGGGTTATATCTCTCCTACTGTGCAGTGCAGTGTAGGGTTATATCTATACTAGGGTTGAGATGTCAAATTATCAGAGGCTGTGGTCTCTAGCAGGGTTGAGGCCGGCAGTGAGTGAGGACAGGGCGGTCGAACGCCTGCCCCCCCTTACCTGACCCCTCCCCCTCCCCACTGCTCTGTCAGCACTATAACAAGGCAGCCAGACAAGGTGCTGAAACCCCCCCCTCCAGGGACACGCCCTCACAACCTGCTGCTACACCGTATAAACACACAGACAGACCCACACACACACACACACACACACACACACACACACACACACACTACAGAAACAAGTGACTGAAAGGTTGGAATAATGATAAAAACACAAACCACTTGCTCCTAGCAGTTTAAGTGCATGGATATGGTTTAAAGTGAGTTAAATCATTAAACCTTCTGTAATGAAGGGCCACTCTGTCACAGATGCCCTCCGGTGCTCCAGGTAGACCCTGGGGGGGCCGAGGGGTGTCAGTCACACGGCTGGGACAGAGATAACTGACTTAGAGCTGGGGAGCTCTAACCAACACCCAGCAGCTGTCTCCATGCGGCCTGCAGGCTAGCACACAGACACACACTTGCTAATGAAAGCCAGATCCTCCTCAGGGAAGCAAACATTGCTTTACACAAAATACTTTGCGCAAAATGTTTATTATCCTTCCAGCGCTTTCACACTAAGAAAATAGTAGAAGGGTCTGAGGAATGTAGGCCTCTCCCACAGCACAGCCTCCACCAACTGAGTAACCAAGGGATTTTCATCTTTTCATATTTTCCCCTCGTTTCCCTGCCCGAATCCATCCATCTTTCCATCCATCCATCCACTTGTCTGTCCGTCTGTCCACTTGGGTGGCGGACGCCCCGTGGCCTGAGTGTCAGAGGGGAGCGCCTGTCTTTCAGCGTCAGGATGCAGCCGTGTCGGAGGTCCGTTGATCCACACTGAGGCCCAGCCACCCCCCCGGAGCCCCCCAGCCCTGCCTGCCGAACCTGTCCTGCCTGCCCGGCCAGCCAGCCCTGGACCCCTGCCTGGATGTGTTATCACAGGTGGGCCGTCGGTCACCGCTATCCAGCCTTGTCTCTCTCCATCTTTCCTCAGCTCAGGAGGGGCGGCCAAGAGGCCTTGCACTGCGATGTCCCTGTCCTGGTGCAGGGGACGGGGAGATCACTGTGAACTGCTGGGGTCATTCTGTAGCTCCGGGTAGAATGTGAAAAGGCGAGGAGAATCACTAATACACCCAGATGAAGCATAGATGAAAGCAGAGTAGTAGTGATCTAGGGAGCGTGGTGAAAGCATAGTATTTTTCTTACAGGGAGTGTGGCGAAAGCAGAGTATTTGTGATCTAGGGAGCATGGTAAAGGGACCAAGCTTTCAATCATCTTTTCTGTTGCACTACCAGCACCCAGCCACATCTCTCTGTCCACTTTCACTGAAGAGTGTTATTGCTTTAGTCCAATGAATTTCCTTATATTAAAAGATTTCAAATACACCAATGTGAATCAATCAATCTTTATTGTATTTTTTAAATAATTATTATAATAATTAATCAGCATATTATGATACCAAACAACAATCCTTCAACTGTAGCTTTTCTGAATGAAGGCTTTATGAAAAGGTTGCAAAAAGAGACATAAGGAGGACCAAAATAACAGTTTGGAAAAACTGTCTGCTTTCAGGTTTAGGAAGGAGGTGGAGGGAGAGGAGGAGGGGGGGGGCGAGGAGGAGGTGGAGGGGAGTAGATTGTGGAGCGGGGTGAGGAGAAGGATGTGGTAATGAGGAGGAGGGTGAAGTGGGGGGAGGGATGGGAATGAGGAGGTGGGTGAGGAGGCAGAGGGAATAGGTTGGAGGAGAGAGGTGAAGAGCAACAGTCCAGGAGACTCGGCATGACGTGGGTGGCCAAGACACAGGCCCAGAGGCATGGAGGGCGAGGCCAGGGGTACCCTCACACTGACCCAACACCGACCCAACACGTGGGGCTGGCAGAACACCCCACAGAAGGCCCATGGCCTCGGGGAATGATAATGAACATGGAATGAAGAAATGATATTTGCACAAATACAACCAGATGCAGAGGTGGGAGAAATCAGCAGCAGATGTCGGGTGAGGAGCAGAGCAAGGGGCCTGAACCGTGCGGCCTCAAAGGACAGACATGCCCTGCGAGCATGTGTAACCCTAGCCTGCCCGCAGATCATCATGTATCTCACCTCCCCTAATGAGGGAGGCATGGAGGCTGCAGCAGCTAGCCATGCAGCTGCTGGAGATGGTTTAGGACTGTCCAGACACAACACCACCTAATTAGACATATGGTTCACACATAGAGGAAACCACATGTCTGAATCATCACTGTGCATATGGCAGGGTGTGGAGTAGCACTAAATAAAAACCTACTCAACACATAATTCTACTTTATTTTGAAACACTGTCAGATTTAGAAGTATTTGGACCGTTCAGGTCCAGTTGTCTGGAGTAGCTATGTATATGTTGTTAGGAAACATCTATAATTTATCGTATCTAATCATACCAATGCTATGCAAACTCTCTCAAATCTATCTCTTGTTTTTGTGTGGATTTTTTGTAATGCGGACGCAGTCATATAGGATGAAATTGGACACAGATTTATTATGAAAAACTGAAAGGGGCCACACGTTTACTTTTTGAAGGCACTGTTTGGCCAGTGCGAGCCACTGTAGTTACAGTCACTGAAATCCAACATGGCGCTCCCCATGAGAAATAACGTGAAATTACTTCTACGATTCATTCAAAAACATCGTTCTCAAAGTCGATTATTCAGCGCGGGAGAATGTGCAAATACAAAGGTAGTTACAAACGTAAAATGTTTGTCAAACGTATTCTTTTCCCGAACAAGTTGTGTTCTAAACACTAGTGGTCAATGGCATTTGACAGGACAGGTTTCTGCAAACCTTCCGCATATGTCTGTATATGTTGGTTGTCCTTCAAACTAGTCTCATCTCACTGTATTAAGTTAAGCATTATTTTGACAGGACAATATATTGCATGGACGATATTAAAACATGATACGACAACTGAGTAAACGAGTGTTGTCTAGTTTACTGCACAACCTATGATAGAGACCAAGCTGTAGCCTATCGCTAACGCTACGTGCAATGAGTTCTCAGCTGAGAGCTATTGGTGCATTTAAAATAGGCTTCACTCCATATTATAGTCTCTATTGGGTTGCTGCTGTGTTGATGTATAATTCCCTTGGCTTAGCTAGCATTGCACTGAATCTAATTTTTATGATAAAACATATATTATTATCAATTACAGATAAGCTGTGATTGACAATCAGGATGAGGTCAGTAACAGGCTATTTATTTAGACGTCATGCAACTTTTGTTTCTTTTGACCTTTTTTTAAATCAGTCAACAAACGTCCATTCAATCGGTAGGATACAATTCTCGATAAGTAGATTACATTCTATGACATTAAAGTATGTGTGTGGTGTTGAAATAAAGTGCGGCTCAACCTTATGAAACACGAACCCCGTGACGGCTGGCTGTATGGTTGAATGAAGCATTAACCCCCTGGGCTCCAACCCCAGCGCCCTGTAGAAGCCAGCGGAGTGTTGAGGCAAGCAACTAGTCCCGTGACGCGAGTAAAAATGATTAGAAGCTTTCGACACAACAGATATTCTAATTATTGAGCTATTCTCATCTAATGACGCACTTGAGCTCTCGCCATCCACCCAATGCGGCCGGATCATGTCTGCTCTCGGTGATCTACGAGCTGCGCGGTGTAATGACTGCCTCGTGGAGCACTGCTGAGGAACGGAATGCACGCTCGCCACCACGTCTGTGTTTGGTTAACAGTTGTCTCGGGAGACGCTGGAGGTGTGCGCGCGGAGGCGGGAGGGAGATGGAAGTGAGGGACTCGGGAGCATCACAGCAGTGCTTCATTACCAGCAATAACATCAGAAATGAAGTGTTGGTTTTCACTTGTTTTAATTTTCTCCAAATGTGGACGGCTGTGCACAAACACCGACATGCGTACAATGCCCCGAGGTGTGATGTGCGTCAAGGCCTCCGGCTTTTTTTCTGCCATGGAAAATGTGTGTTAAAAGTCACTGAACCTAGTCAAACTTACCCGAGGAACTACGCTGTTGCCTAACCTGTATGTCAGATCGTTTCTATCAGCAAATAATTAGGTCCATCCATGGTCTAAATCTGAGAGGTTTGTGACTGAATTGTAACAGAAGCCCTAGGAGCTGATATGACTGCTATGCATGGCTGATCACCCTAGTGGTTGGCCATTTGGCCTGTTCAGTTATCTCCCCTGGGCTGCACTTGGGTTGAAATAGTTTCTGTTCCTGTGTTCCAGTTGTCAGTTTTACTTGGTGTGTCAGAACTAGTGCTGACATCTCATAATGTTTTACCTACCCGCCTATATTCAGTTGCAATGACATCAGCTCCCCATACAGCTCCTCTCTCTGCTCCCCATACAGCTCCTCTCTCTGCTCCCCATACACCTCCTCTCTCTGCTCCTCTCTCTGCTCCCCATACACCTCCTCTCTCTGCTCCTCTCTCTGCTCCCCATACAGCTCCTCTCTCTGCTCCCCATAGACCTTCTCTCTCTGCTCCTCTCTCTGTTACCAATACACCTCCTCTCTCTGTTACCCATACACCTCTCTCTGCTCCTCTGTGCTCCCCATACACCCCCTCTCTCTGCTCCTCTCTCTGCTCCCCATACAGCTCCTCTCTCTGCTCCCCATACACCTCTCTCTGCTCCTCTCTCTGCTCCCCATGCACCTCCTCTCTCTTCTCCTCTCTCTGCTCCCCATACAGCTCCTCTCTCTGCTCCCCATACACCTCCTCCCTCTGTTACCAATACACCTCCTCTCTCTGTTACCCATACAACTCTCTCTGCTCCTCTCTGCTCCCCATACACCCCCTCTCTCTGCTCCTCTCTCTGCTCCCCATACACCTCTCTCTGCTCCTCTCTCTGCTCCCAATGCACCTCCTCTCTCTTCTCCTCTCTCTGCTCCCCATACACCCCCTCTCTCTGCTCCTCTCTCTGCTCCCCATACACCTCTGTCTTCTCCTCTCTCTGCTCCCCATACAGCTCCTCTCTCTGCTCCCCGTACAGCTCCTCTCTCTGCTCCCCGTACAGCTCCTCTCTCTTCTCCTCTCTCTGCTCCCCATACAGCTCCTCTCTCTGCTCCTCTCTCTGCTCCCCATACAGCTCCTCTCTCTGCTCCACTTTCAGCTTCAGCTCCCTGTGGTCCAAATGGCTGATATCAGTCATCTCAGCCCCAGGCTGCAGGAAACAGGAAGTGACTTCTAATTGGCCTCTCTGTTCTGTTTAGCTCCAAGTTCACTCACTCTGGTGTCAGTTAAAACCATTAGAGCTACTCCCACACCTCCAGGGAGCGTGGAGAGAGAGGAAACATAGACTCCATCACGAGTAAATTCATTAATTGCCCTATTTATTTTCAACTGTCCAAAAAGCCCTGTAATTCTCACTAGTCTCTTCTATGCGCTCATGTCTGTTTCAGGCTGTGAGGCTCCTGAATGCTTTGTGCATTAGTTTGAACCTCTAGTCCAACCCATTTATCTAAACAACCCTGAATGTCAGCGGTTTTCTTTTTTTATACTTAGCTAAGTCATATGACAGAATACACCCCTGTAATGCGACCAGGTTGATACCCAGGGAGCTTAGTCCATGTAGGTCCAGGTTTGGACAGAAGGTTTGACGTTTTTAATTAAAAAGTACCAAGTATCTGGTAACACGCTTTTGGGCCATGTTCAAGTCAACAGACGTGGCTGTGCAGGAGGAAATGGCTGGCCCGCTTAGAGAGGTAGCCTGGCGCTGGCTCGGAGTGTTACCATAATTACAGATTGATAAATTTATGAAGTGTGTGCTGGTTATTTTTTGCTGTGTTGTGACTTTTATGTGTTTTTTTGTATTATTAGTTCCCCCTCTGACCAATTTTCCTGTCGGTGGACTCAAATTAAACATTTCTATCCATTTCTTGTCAAGCGAGGACGTGTTTTAACGGAGCAGTTCAAAACCATTCATTTAAAAGACCCATTGCGAGCGCTGTTGGCAGAAATATGCTGGACCTAATAGCCCTTGGATGCAGATTAGAGTAGCCTAGTCATTATTATATTTATTATTTAAAATACTGTCAATGATCCATTGTACTTTATCATGTGATCTGGAGCTGGTTTTACCCTAACGGTCAGGACAGAGCTGCCAGCCGGTGGAGGCTTCCCAGAGCTGTGGATGGTTGTTGTCCGTCTATGTGTGTTGTTTTCCATCCTGCTGGTGCTGATGTGTGAGTGGGTGCTGGTCTTGGTTCTGGGCGCAGCAGCAGTGGGCCCAGACGGGACAGCCTGCCGAGCCAGGCTGGTTATTTTTGGAGCGCTGTCGGGCAGTGTCTGCGGGGAGCGCTGTTTTTGAAGGGCCTCCAGTCCCATTAATCAGCGCGGGACCCCACGGTGAGAGCGGGCCCCAGCCCTGGACGCCACACTGCCGTTCTGTTCCTCCCCGCCCTCCCCCGCTCTTCGCACAGTGTGAAGCGCAGAGGAACCTCATCAATCTCACCTGTCCCACACGTCAACCGCAGATTTAATCAAACGCTCCGTTTGGCCCTCCCCCCCTCCCCTCCTGCCCCCCCCCCTTCCCCCCCGTCCCCATCCAGACTGATACTTGCTTACAGACTTTCAGTCGCTCCCGTTCTCTCTCTCTCTCTCTCTTCCCCGCTCTCTCTCTTTCTACCCATGTGGGGTTTTTCCTGCGGCTCTTCACACTTGGTTTCCAGCTGGGTGGTGTTCTGCTATTGGCGGAGCCCTGTCACACCGCTGTGCCGCGTGAAAGAGAGAGCCTGTACAGTAAAGCCTATTTCCTGCTCAATACTTCACAGAAGCGGAGCTCTGCCGGTCCCCTGCCCTAACAGGTCCCCGTGCGAGAGAGAGCAATAGAGGGATGAAGGGATGGAGGACGAAGGTGGGGGTGTTAGAGGGGGAGGCAGGGGGGTGAGCGAGGCCTGTTTCCAGCCCCGTTCGGCATGATGTCGTGTTAATGGGCTGCCGTCGGGGGTGGGGGGGTGGGAAGGACGCTGTGGGAACACTGGGCCCTGTGTACCCCAACACTTAGCAGGAAGGAGACCATGAGGACCCCGAAAACACCAACCAGCGAGAGGAGGTGACCACTACCCCTAATCATGCCCCACCTTGAGAGCTCCCTACCCTGGGCTCCACCTTGAGAGCTCCCTACCCTGGGCTCCACCTTGAGAGCTCCCTACCCTGGGCTCCACCTAGAGAGCTCCCTACCCTGGGCTCCACCTTGAGAGCTCCCTACCCTGGGCTCCACCTTGAGAGCTCCCTACCCTGGGCTCCACCTTGAGAGCTCCCTACCCTGGGCTCCACCTAGAGAGCTCCCTACCCTGGGCTCCACCTAGAGAGCTCCCTACCCTGGGCTCCACCTGAGAGCTCCCTACCCTGGGCTCCACCTAGAGAGCTTCCCTACCACTTCCAGGCCCACGGAGGAGCTGACGGCAGTGTGTGGGGGGGTGGTGCCGCCCCCAGAGGTGGCTCGGAAGAAGTGTTGAAAGTGGCGTGCTGGATGGGCTGCTCGAGGCTTCATGGGCCCAGTGAGGGGGATGTCAGTGAGCCTCTCCACCACTCCGCTGTGATGGACGAGGCCCAGAGGCCCGTAGAACGCCCTGCCTACCTGCGTCTGCTCCACCCAAGGGCTCCAGTGATGGATTGCGTTGGCTGTGAACCTGGGTTTACAGCAAGCTGAGTTTGGCAGTCAAGTCTCCTGATCCATTCCGCTGCCCTCCCCCTGCATGCTGGGCTCTGGGAGCGTTTAAACGACTCTGACAGTAGGGTTAAGTGGCAGGTTATCAGTCCGTGTTATTGGGTATTATCTTCTGGTAGCACATTGTTGTATTTAGCACGACACGTTGTATCCAGCCTCAATGTTGATTGGTCCTCAACCATCTGCGTTTCCTGGGTTGTTTGGTTGATTTGCATTTATGTGTGTCTATTGCCTATATTTTTTGTGCTGTGCCTCAAGTTGCTTTTTGGAGGACATTAACGTATTCTAAGTCTGAGTTGTAGGAGAGAAAGAAAGCAGGAAAACTCAACGTGACATTTAGAAATAAGAAAACGCTGTCACTAACTGAACTGAATGTGTTCTGCTAAGCAGGGAACCTAGGGCTGCCGTGGTGTATCCTTGTTCTGAGGGAATCAGGTTATTTTTCAGAACGATGAGTCTTGAAGCTGTGAGACACAACTACCGGTACATACACGTTACCACACACATTCAATCCCATTCACACAACCCCGCACACCTCCCGATGTACGTGTAATGTCTGAACACACACACACACACATTCAGATAAATGAACACGTAGGCTATTCCCGGAAAGTGTGAAAACATGGCCTTAAAGTGTACGTAACCCTACTAGCTGTTGGCATTAATGTCACACTTGCAGTGTGTAATGTATTCACCATATGCTAGATGTGGATGAAGACAGCTTTCGCCACCTTCGCTCCTCTGTGGTGGGACGTCATGCCTGTCAGGAGAACAAATGAGGAGAGAACACCCAAGGCTACCGCTCGGCCACGTGTCATCAGCAGGCGCCGAGACGACAGAGACGGGGAGACCCAAACGCAGAGAGCAAGAGAGACCTACAGAGTAGGAGAGAGAGAGAGCGACAGAGACGCGTTGGTGGTGATGGGAGGGAGGCTAAAGATAGCGGGTCGAGGGTTCGGTGAAGGGCGGCAGAAAGTTCTGCTTTGAAAAAGCGATATTGTGTTAATGCCTCTTGGTGCTCAGACCTTGTGGTGTATGGGAGCTGAAGCCTAGCTGACAAAACAAAGGATACGGGAGAGACAGATGTGTAGAACACTGTTTGCAGATTAGCCAATTGAAATATGTCTCCGTATCCAAACTTTCCTCTGACCAGTAATAAGTCTCAGCCTTCAGGCCAGCAGCCTGATTGGCCGGTGGCTAGCGGGCGTTGGCGTTGATGCCGTTAGCGGTGCCGTGTCAGGTGACACCATTAGCATGTCTGCATGGCTAATGGCCTCCCCCAGGACAGAGGAAAACATGGGTTTGGCGTGTCAACATGAGGTGAGAACACACATGATCCAGACTCGGCCATCTGCAACCAAATCACTCCTGACACCAACACTGGGGCCCTCAACATCAACTACACGCCACAGTAATCACCCCCCTGCTAATGACATAAGCACCCACTTCCTTCCTGCTCTGCAGCGCCTGCATAGTAACAACCTGGGATCTGCTCCCCAGGCTGGCTGGGGGGATAGGGAGCGGGACCAGACTGGTCTAGGAACAGCTGTTATCTGCTCCCCAGGCTGGCTGGGAGACAGAGGGAGCAGGACTAGACAGGTCTAGGAACAGCCGTTATCCGCTCGATAATGCACCCAATGCATTTCTGTCTACAAAGCCCAGATATGTGTCTTCCTTCTCTTTCACACTTTCAATTCTCCTATTAAGTACTTCTCTGTTTCTACCTTTTCTTTTCTCATAGTCGGGTATCTAAATTCCCACATTATAGATCCCTCACATCCCGCTACTTGAAAACATTATCTACCGTCTCCCCTCATTCTCTACCGTCTCCCCTTCCTCCTTCTCTCGTTCCTCACTCATCGCCTTCTGTCTCCCCGCTCTCACCTCCAGCCGTGTCCAGGGGCCAGAGTGTTCTCGGGGATCCAGCCCACTGGGGTGCCCCACCTGGGGAACTACCTGGGGGCCCTGCAGAGCTGGGTGTACCTGCAGAGCCAGTACCCGTCCGTGCTGTACAGCATCGTGGACCTGCACTCCATCACCCAGCCCCAGGACCCCGCGCTGCTTCGGCTTCACATCCTGGACATGGCCGCCAGCCTGCTGGCCTGTGGCATCGACCCAGACACCTCTATCCTCTTCCAACAGTCCCAGGTCGGAGATCTACTGACACACACACACACACACACATACATACATACATACACACAATGCTGTCAGTCATTTTTCGATATGCAGTTGGCCTAATGGTTGACCTTTTAAATAGTTTAAATGCTTTGTTTTTTCTTTGTGGTTGCAAACAAGTGGATAAGTGTACGTTTGTGACTGCGGTGATGTGTGTGTGAGACTGTGGTTTTGTGTGTATGTGTGTGTGTGTAACTGGTGGTATGTAAATGCCTGCCTCTGGTCTCTCTCTCAGCATGTCATCAAGAGTCAACTGGAGAGGCAGCCATCTTTGAATGTTTATTTGATCTCCGCAGGCTCTGAATGTTTACCTTATGCAGGCTGCTCTGAAGCTGCTCTGAAACTTATTTTATTACTGCGATTCTTATCTCCTGTGTGTGCTCTGCAAATTCACAGGGATTATGAAAACACACACCAGCATAAACCACCATTTACTTCAGAGTAGCCCACATGAAGGAACTTTAGGGAATAATGATAGATTTACTGTATGCTGCACTTCAACAGATCCCAGTTTCAGGGGAAAATCTCCTTTTGGGAGGGGGGGCGGGGGAAAGAAAGTGTAATCAGAACGGACATTTGGTTTCCCTGGATACGATACCTAAAGTGTGTTTTCACTGGTCTCAGACCATCTGAGAGAGAGAGTGTGTGTATGAAGGGAGGAGGCCATGTGTGTTTGGATTGTGCGGTTCTGCTGTGTTTCCCTCCCTTACATCTGCGCACACACACACTTTCTCTCTCTCTTCTTCTTTTATTCTATCTCTTTTTCTGTATCTCTTGCTCATTTTCACACACAGCCCTATTTTTATTCCTGTTTAGCTTCATGCCACATATCTTGGCAGAGATGGGGACCTCCCATTCACTACCCCAGCCCCAGTCTGTTCCACATGTACAAATATGACTGCTGCCCAAAACAAACACTTGACTTCATTGAAAAAATGGTGACAAGCTAAAATCAATGGTGTCTAAAGTAAGGTGCATATATATGTGTGTGTTTGTGTGTGTGTGTGTCGTAAAGTTACACCCTCTCTGGAATAACACCCGTGAATCCACACGGCCGTGAGGGTTGCAGTGTTTTGGTTTTCCCTCCCTTAGAAAAGAAGGGAGATGTTTATCTACCGTGTAGCATCAACTGTCATGGCCGTTTGTCAGTCCTCTATTCACGTTTCAAAACTGCGAGTGTTTCTTTTACAGGGAATATGGAGTTCTTGTTCTTTATTAACCATAACTGGTTCTCTACCACAAGCCCTGGAACTGTCCTGTGTCACTATGCTGTCACTAACATCTGCCCCATCTCTCATCTAGCTGTTTTCCGTGTTAAGACACCCTCCATGCCAGTGTAAAATCCCATTTTATGTCTGTAGAGTCTTTCGTTTACGTCAGGCTCCTCAGAATCATATTTAAACTGCAAGAGATGGTGGTCCGATCGCCAGCAGACATAAACTTTAATTCCCTGAAGCTGAAGGATTTTGCGCCTTTTTTTCCTGTCCCAGCAGATATTTGTTGGCGTGTTGAGGAGCAGGCGGTGTTGGACAGCCGTGGAGATGGTTTGAGCGTGATGCAAACTGGGCTGTAAAACTGAGCAGTTATTTCATGGATCTAAAGCTTTATACTGGTGGACCAGGCCCCTTAGTCCATGCTCTGGCACCTGTTAGCCAGAACTGACACTGAGGGGGCTGGCTGCAGTACTTTTCTCTGCCACATGGAGGGGCTGGGGGGACACCCTTCACCCCATGGAGGATTGGAAAGATTCTTTCTGTTTTCAAAGTGAAGAGAATAGAGACCAAACACCATTAAATCTACCATGTTTTCTCTGTGCCACAATCTGTCTCTTATACTCATGCACAGATTGCACACACACTCGCACCATCTACACAAACGTCCAGTTGAGGTGACCAGGCGTGTGTTTTCTCCTGTGCAGGTGTCTGAGCATGCAGAGCTCTCCTGGATCCTTGGCTGCCTCACCAGTATGCCTCGTCTGCGCCACCTGCCACAGTGGAAGGTAGGAACATCCAAACAACATCCTGAGCTCACCTGGAAGGAATATCACTGTTAACATCTTACCTCTTACACCTAACACAGTTTAATGACAATTTTTGGGGCCATTGTCACTGTAGCATTTTCATGATATATGATATATCCATGTCATGAAGTCATCCCTCTGTCCTGGTGATTGTTGTTCTGGTGTCTGGTGACGTCCTGGTGTGTGTCTCTATCTGAGGTGACTGGGGCTGGTTCTGGTGTCTGGTGACGTCCTGGTGTGTGTCTCTATCTGAGGTGACTGGGGCTGGTTCTGGCATCTAGATCAAAGCAGCCTGTCCACCTGCCAGAGTTTCTAATGTCTCATAAAGTCTGGTTTGAGCCCCTGTAGTGTTAATATGCTGGAGAGACTGCAGACCAAACACCTTCCATTTATACAACAGATGAGTTCACCTCAAACATGCCGCAAAATGCCCAGTGTGTTCAGCCATGCATTGACTCAAAAGTAGCTTTAAACATGTATTTGTACTTCCTTTCACATACAAGCATTCTTCCTCTCTTCCCTCTCCCCCAGATGAAGAGCAAACAGAAGAACGAGGGCAGTGTGGGTCTGTACACCTACCCTGTGCTGCAGGCTGCAGACATCCTCCTATACAAGTAAGACAAGCACAATGTCAGTGCTGGAGTATCAGGGCGGAGGTGCCACTGCTGTATTATGATTGCAGTACTATCTTGCTGGTTCAGTAGTATATTGCAGTGTGAGTACTGTATTACTGGTTCAGTAGTATGTTGCAGTGTGAGTACTGTATTACTGGTTCAGTAGTATGTTGCAGTGTGAGTACTGTATTACTGGTTCAGTAGTATGTTGCAGTGTGAGTACTGTATTACTGGTTCAGTAGTATGTTGCGGTGTGAGTACTGTATTACTGGTTCAGTAGTATGTTGCAGTGTGAGTACTGTATTACTGGTTCAGTAGTATGTTGCAGTGTGAGTACTGTATTACTGGTTCAGTAGTATGTTGCAGTGTGAGTACTGTATTACTGGTTCAGTAGTATGTTGCAGTGTGAGTACTGTATTACTGGTTCAGTAGTATATTGCAGTGTGAGTACTGTATTACTGGTTCAGTAGTATGTTGCAGTGTGAGTACTGTATTACTGGTTCAGTAGTATGTTGCAGTGTGAGTACTGTATTACTGGTTCAGTAGTATGTTGCAGTGTGAGTACTGTATTACTGGTTCAGTAGTATATTGCAGTGTGAGTACTGTATTACTGGTTCAGTAGTATGTTGCAGTGTGAGTACTGTATTACTGGTTCAGTAGTGTGTTGCAGTGTGAGTACTGTATTACTGGTTCAGTAGTGTGTTGCAGTGTGAGTACTGTACTGTTGTAGTACGGTACAGTGTTGTTAGTGCTGCAGTGTTGTGTTGCAGGTCCACTCTGGTGCCGGTGGGGGAGGACCAGGTGCAGCACCTGGAGCTGGCCCAGGACCTGGCACGCATCTTCAACCTCCAGTACGGAGAACTGTTCCCCGAGCCTCGCGCCCTGCTCAGTATGTACACACACACACACACACGCAGACTCACTCTCACATACACACAAGTAGGGTTGGGTATCGAAAAACCGGTACAATTTTAGAACTGGTTCCAAAGTTCACACATTTTAATTCCTAATTTCGGTTTCTAACTTTATTACGAAGGGTATTACGATCCCTTGGTGGTATTTTTCCATAGATAAAATAGCAAAAGATTTCCTCGGCACTGTCGCTTGTACTCCCCCAGTTGAGCCTTTCACATGGCTACAGGCTGATTGGTTGACTTTAGACCTGAAATATAAGGCAAAACTTAGGCTAGGCTAGGCTAACCTAGGCTACTGCTTCTCCATTAAATGATCGCCCGACAAAATGAAACGAAAATGGCATAGTGTGGTACAAAAAAGGCAAAATTGCTCAAACTAATTTGTTGGAGAGCTCCAAGATATTTTGTGGCGAAATATAGCCAATAGAAATGAATGGATGGATGTTGAGGATTAGAGCGTAGCTGTCGCCAGAGACGATCTTCTGGGGACCAGCTTTGACGTTCTAAGATGTCAGAAAACAATTGAGTCTTGATGAACGTAGGAGGTAGATAGCTGTGTTTGTTCCGATAGTAGGTTATCTAGCTGCAGAGCTGTATCGGCAGTGTTCACTTCAATTTGGTAGTTGATAGCAGCACAGTCGGACACTACGCACAAATGGGGCGACTCGCAAGTAAACTTAGCAATTTTCCCAGAAATAGAAATTGTAGGTTAGGTTACCCCTCCCTCGTATTTATTTTTATCTCATAAATTGACATCAACATTGGATGCTTTTTTTATAGTCATATTGTGTAGGCTATAGGCGTAGTACAGGATTGGATAACAGGCCTACAAATGTTGTTGAATAAATACAGAAAGATAACAATGGATATTCTTCTGTGTATATTTGCACATCAGAATCAGAGATGGCTAACAGAACTTTATTTTCTTATATTCTTTCTCTCCAATTTTTTGGGGGAATTGTAACCAAGATTTTATTTGAAAACTGGTATCTGAATGATACAATGTAAACGATACCCAACCCTCCAAACAAGCACTCACACACTCTCACAAACCTCCACGCACACACTCTCACAAACCTACGTTTATTTAGTTGCTCCCCCATCTGCAGAGTAACACACATGGCTTGCATGTTTCACAGAAATCCTCAGTCTCACATGCCCCTTTTATTCTCTCCTTAATTATCACCATCATAAAAGCACAAGATGTAACCGGTCATGCATGCGATGGAGCTTTGATTAAAGGACTGTTCTCTCCCTCATATATCTGAAACAAAAAGTCAAAATGGATTTGGGAGGACGTCCTCTGGAGGACTTGCGTGTGTGCGAGAACGTGTGTGTGTGAGCATGTGTGTCAGAGTGTTATGAAGGATGAGGTAGCGGGGTTGTCTCATCCTGTTTTTCTGCTCCTCATATGCTGTACTTGGCTGCTTTCTACTGTGGGGAAACCCAATCAAAGATGTCCTCCAGTCACCCAGAACCACAGTGCTCATCGGGTCTGTCTCCACAGGCTCCACGCGGAAGGTCAAATCCCTCCGTGACCCCTCTTCCAAGATGTCGAAGTCGGACCCCCAGAAAATGGCAACTGTCAGCCTCACCGACTCGCCAGACGACATTGCTCTGAAGATCCGGCGCGCCGTCACAGACTTCACTTCCGAGGTGACCTTCGACCCGGAGCACCGTCCGGGCGTGTCAAACCTGGTGTTGTTGCATGCAGGCGTGGCGGGGTTGAGCGTGGAGGAGGTGGTGCTGCAGGCGCAGGGCATGGACACGGCCAGGTACAAGCAGCTGGTGGCCGAGGCCGTGATCCAGAGGCTGGGGCCCATCAGGGAGGAGATCCTCAGGCTGAGGGCCGAACGGGGCCACCTGGAGCTGCTGTTGAGGCAGGGGGCGCAAAGGGCCCGTGAGCTGGCGGCACCCACCCTCCAGGAGGTGCGGCAGCGCGTCGGCTTCTGCTGATGAGGGGACTTGTGGAGGGTGGGCCTGACTGACTGAGTCAGGCTGAACAAGCTGTCTTTAAACAGGACAAAGGGGGCTGGAAAATTCTACTGAAACTTTATAATGTGTGCTATTATTGTCGTCTCTACTTTTATATTGCTGGCAATTTTTTTTATTTAAAGAGTAAATAAATGTATTATTTATTACCTTTTCTGATTTACTTTATTTGTAAAGTCCTTGCAGTGCCAGAGGACTTTTACCACACAAACACACACAGGTTCTGGTCTACAGAGAGAGAAGAACATGCGTACATCCGTCTGTGTTGCTTGGACCAGAGTCCTGAGGCCCCAGACCAGGGTCCTCTCGCCCGCAACCTGTCCCTGAGGAGCAGCAGCTGGGACACACTCACACTTTCCCAACCCACGCTAACCCGGGAGCTGCTTTTCTGATCACTTCCAAGGATAGTTTCTTTACCTTGTGATACTTGGTAGCATGTGCAGTTGGCAGAAAGGAATTCAATAAAACATATTTGCCAAGTAATTTACTATTATAACATTGACAATGAAGACCTACGGTTTTAAGTCAAATATATTCAACTTTAGGCCTTTTAACTTGGTGTTAACTCTGTTGCTGCTCTTGTCAAGTAAAACAATGTGAAGCAATAACAACGAATCTATTTTTTTATTTTTATGAATTTGAACTTGTTACTGACTGTAGCTGCATCTTGGAAAAGGTATCCAATACTAAAAACGGTTTATTAAAACAAGCAAGTTGACTGCTGTGATATTACTGTAATATTTGATGGGATGTCTAAAGCTTTACAAGAAGAACACTAAAACACAACTTCAACTCTCTTTTAGTGGTGTTACCTCAGGTCTTCTGAATCTTCTTTTCTCAGAACCACCCGAGACAGAGAGGTAGGCTACTGCGACCCAAGCTTTCGCCTGAGCTGTTGGTTGGAGGAGCCGAGTCTCTCAAGAGCTGTCTTAGTAGCCTAGTCTTCCTCAATTTCTGCGAGTCTGTCAATCCGACTGAAATAGCCTCTTATTCACTCCGCATGTAGCCAGACTTATTTTGTGTGCTGCACATTTTAATTTCATATAAATTATATATTATTTACTATAATACTAAACCATAGTTCATGGATAGGACGTAGTAAACAATAGTTCATATCATACGACATCATTAACTGTAACCTAGTTCATCAACGACTCCTCACAGAATGTCATGTAGGCTATGCACCTCGATTAATTTATACACTTTAAACGTCAATCAAATGACCAAATTAATCTCTGAAACGGTTTTTGGCTATTGTAGACAATATATTTCTAACTGTCACTATTTTGCACTTCGCATACGGCCTACATGTTTCTGAACTGTGAGCAACAGAGAAGTGCCGTCTCCAATGTCGATTGCAGATTCAGTTCACATTCAGGGCCATGGGTTTAGCTCTATATTGCGCGTCAGTAAGAAATGTAACAATTCAATGCAAAACCTTAGCCTGTGGTTACAAACGTGCAGGACAATGCTCGTAAATAATATTTGGCAGCGGTGGGCGCATTGCATCATCTTCATTTTTGTTAGGCTATAGCATACCCGAATAGACCCTGGAGTCCTGGGAAATTACCTGTTGTTGTTCGAATATTGATATCTGTAACGTTTAATTTGACTCAATATGTGACCTGAATGAAATAATTCAGATGAGCCTGCGTGTCCCAGTAAATCTTAAAACAACTAACTAATGCGCCGTCGTTTTGGATGGTTTACTGCGCGTCGTGCTGTTTCCTCTGCTACGTGGTTTATGTTGCGTGTGTCAGGGGTCAAACCACTTTTCTTGCGAACTGAATTATAACTGTGCGAGTTAAAGTTGTATTCCCTCACTTCCAAAATTCACAATTGTACGCAAAAATAACTATTTGAAAACTTTGACTCTCTTCGTTTTGCAAAGCCTCATAGCTCGACTTCTTGTAAGATGTTTACTATAGGCTACAGCTAAAATTAGGACCGAATGGTCATGGCATTCGATAATAAACAACTGTCCTGGTTCTAAGGATTTGGAAACACTTTTTGCCCCTAATATAACAAATGGAAATTGTTGGTGTGCGGACGAATCTTTAGTTCTATGGTTCTACTTATAGCAGATTATGCTGCAACATCACCAATGTCAGCCCCAACAAAGGGTTATTTATAAACCTATTACCATATTGCCGTGAAATTAGGCTATTTAGCTAAAAATACAAATACAATTCTTCAAAACTCTTTATTTTATGTAGGCCTAATTGTTTAATCATTAAAAAAAAATGTTTGAGACTTACATGTAGCCTACCATACGTTTCTTATACAGAATATAGTCTATACATTCGTAAATAACCTATGATTTTCGTTTATTTAAAACATGTCTTTAAATCTTGATAATTAATATTTTACCGGAGTAAAAATGTAGGTTTATTTAGGTGCGTCTAGAAAATATGTTATTGCCTATTTCTTTTTCCAAATATTATTATTTTTTAACAAAACGAAGATGGTCATCCAAGTAGTTTGCTCTATTTGCTGTTCTGATTTATATTTTCTGGTAGCTTATTGATAGGCTATTTCAATTATTTTTTATTTTGAAAATGCGCAAGCAATTTTATAGGCTAAATGACCGTCTGTGTTATGGAAACATGCCATTCAAAAGTCATAATTTACATTCACACGTTTGAGCAGGTCTCCCATTCGTTAATAAATGACTGTCTAATTAGGCCACGTGTAAAATGTATTTAGACATCACCACCTTCAATTAGGTAACGCAAGATTAAATTAAAGTTTCACAACACACGGAGAAAGTGGGTACAACATTTAAATCGATCATCCAATCTGCGCCAATGTTAAACGCATACATAACCAAATTATATTAATGATATAGGCCATAATGCACCCTTTAATTCTCAATTATGCTAAATTCAATATGTAGCCTAATTATCCTTAGTTGTAGGCTATTATGTATAGGCTACAGGCCTGCTGTTTACATAGGCTACTGTTAGCATAACTGTTGACAATGATGACTTGTGTCTATCAAAATTTGCTCTATAAAAGTTGATATTATTTTAAACCTCAAAACATTGTTTGGTTCGGTCTGTAGTGAGATTTCTCGCTCAACAGGTGGTTTTACCTCGGTCTTTAGGCCACACTTGTGTATGAGCTGTTTCGGATTCTCAGGTATTTGTCGACGACGGCATAAAGCCATAATGACATGTTGAAGGTAACATTCGTATAATTTGAAATCTTGAAATTGAGTTGAAACTTTGTGATAATCTTGCATAAACGTGAACCATTGGGAAAAAACGTAACGCTTTTGATCATTTTATTTGGAGCGCGGTGCTTTGAAAGCACGCTCTTCAGCTCGTCAGTCTCGTTGTATGGTGTGGGCGAAAGCTTGAATAGGCCCCAGGTGCTATCAGTCTAATGTGGTTTGATTGGCCTACTAAACTTTGAGAAAGAGCATGAGAAGTGTAGGTCTACTTTTTATTGGGTTAGTACTGTGCCTAGATATTAATTTTTGATTAGGCTGTGTATTCTGAATGTTCCATAAAGCTCAGTCTAGTTTAATGTTGTGCTGGATGGCCAGTTACGAGCTACATGGAAGGTCCCTCAGTTGTTTCTCTCATCTGCCATTGGATGACAAATTTTGGCTCGCTCTCTTTTCAGGCTTCTCATTGGACACGTAGGATTTGACAGTGAGCAAGAGGGTTGCCCTTAGCGCTTCGAAAAACCGTTCTCCAGAAGTGAGTATCAATCAGAGAGAAGGGAGGACAGACAGGAAAAGTGGAGCAGGCATAACGCGGAGACAAAAAGCGATAGATAGCATCAAAATATCTGATCTCAGAGAAAACTAAAACACAGTAGAAATGGCATATTTTAAATGTATAAGTTTGAAACCGCATTGTTGGTCATAGTTTTGGGATTACTTTTGACACTGGTGAGTTTTGTCCCGTTGTAAACATTGACGTGCGCATTTTTGTTGTTCTTGCTGCGTGGACGGAGTTGAAGTTCCCCGCCTGGAGGATCAGCCCTTAGAGACATGAGTGACAGGAGACGATCTGCCGCTGCTCTAAGCTCGAGAGCGCACGCTTTTTCGGTGGAAGCCCTAATCGGGTCAAACAAGAAAAGAAAGCTCCGGGGCTGGGAGGAGAAGGAGCTTGAGCTGTCTATGGAAAGCCTCGCTACCAACGGACAATTAGGAGACGGAGAAGACCCGGCGCATTGTCTGGATATCGACCCTGGTCAGTGTGGAACCATAGCCTAACATAGCCTACATTTCACAGATTCAGGGTTCTTGAATCTCAAAATCTCACGACACACAGAAAAATGCTAATAAAACATATATTAATTAACACTAGGCCTATATAAGCTATTTTGTAAGATACTGATCCTGTTTCCTTGAGCATTGGGAAATGAGTGGCTAAACATGCAGTTGTCATGACAATAAATTGGCCATAATACAAATAGGCCTATTGTGTAGCTATTTTCATCCGATTCCTTTAATTTAGGCTACTTATCAGTTGGCCATCAACGCAAATGTTCACGTAGGCTATTTAAATCGAAGAGGCCTTTAAATCGAGATGACATGCATATAGGCTAATTCAGCAATAATTCAGAAGTGACATTTTTTGCACTTTGCATGTGGACTAACAATTGACTTTATTAGTAGGCCTATAGCTATATTTGAGAGTGTATAGGTCTAACACTAGCTGTTGTTTTAGGCTACTTATAACCCGAGTGTAATGTGCAGCTCTGCCTCTTGCAGGCCCTTCTAAGTCTGGCCCGCGTGAATACACAGCGCTGACATATCTTTCACGCGTCTCAATATTCACAGGCCTACAACATAATTTGCCGTGACACTGATCTGGGAGTGAAGACACGACCAAATGGGACTTCCCATTAATAACATAATTGATCAAATGTCTATAGAAATGGTTTCGAAAATCTTATGACTGTGCATGCATAGTTTTATTCCTCTAAAGAATAACATAGGCCTAATGGACTTGTTGAGCTCTTTGGACTTATGGCATGCCGGAAAAGTTCAATATTAGGCCTACAATAAGGCTATTATTTGTTTATTATATTATCGCATGAGTTTTTATTAGGCTTGTTACGGCTTCTGGTGTTTGGCGAGTGGGCCGCTCATATAGGCTACATCTCAATATAAAACCCCTTTAGCACCGTCATTTTCCTATGTAGAAAAGTTTAATTTAATGTTATTGTTTTACATTTTATTTAACAGGAATTAGACCATGTTGGATATCGCATGTCAGACTATATCCACAACCGACACAAATATTTGACGAGTTTGACAATCAGTTAATTTAGGCAAGCCTATTCTACTCAAAACTCAATAACTGAGTTGCGTGTCTTCATTCAGGAAAAAGTAAAAAAAATACTAAACTCGAAAGTAATTTTAAATGAGAGTAATCACCCTATATGGCTAGGCTATAAGCTACGATATATCTATATGCTAACAGGTAAAACCTTTTTTATATAACATAGCAGGCTAAATATAAATTATAATTACACGTTTAAAGGTTTAACTAATTGACCGGCCAATATGTTATTTCTTTCTAAGCGGGTAAGGTGAAATATTATTTAGCCTAGGCCTACAGGCTATTAGGCCTACAAATGTAGCCTGCTGGTGCAAGACCAAACCTCACAAACATGAAATATTAAACCAGGGATTTTTTGGGTTAGAGAGCCTCATTATATTGGCCTATATTATACCTAACGCATATTGTCGTCTTGTAAATTGTCCCAATCAGATTAGCGATTTGAACCTTAATACCTTCTAATTAACTTGAAATCGGTAGATTGTAGGCCTATGCTATCAATTTAGCCTACTAATTAAACTCAGTCTATAAAAATGTAGCATGGAATGGCCTATAAATGCACGCTCAAGTTCATCCACCGTCTGCCATGTCTTTTTGAAGTCAAGAGATTCGCTCTTTCAAAAAGACTAATGCTAATAGCAGACGTGAGCAACTCAGCCTTTAGTGTTTTCACTTTATTTATTAACCTAGGCTATACTATCTCAATGTAAAACGACCAAGAAAGTTAGTATCTTTTGTAGGCTATACAAAACTCCAGAATATAGCCTATTTTATAGGTAGGCCTACACCGTTTTTTCACTTCACCAATGCAATCTTCCTCAGCGTTTAAGTGAATAACTAAGACTTATAAATTCACTGACGTCAAAATACTTTAGCATGACAAAGAACATTCGACGTGATACTGCAAAGCCAAGCCTAACTTTATTAAATGTGTAATTTACATCTTGCTACGTTTAGCTTCACAACTTCGCTTAGAGAGCGTCTCACGCGGATTTGTGTCAGAAGGGCACCAACGATGACCTCACCCCCGTGGCAGGGCTGTTTTCTTAAACACGCCTGACGCGTGATTCGTAGAGCAAGTGCGCTGCTGTTGAGATGCCTCGCAAATGAGGTGAACAGAGCTACATACGTTCACGGTTTAGAAGTGTTGTAGCAATGCAATCGGTACGGCGAGTCAAGGACAGGTTATAGCCTCCTCAGTTTCACAGGGGCCGATTCAAGGGATGCCGTTGATTGAAAAGCACAGTCTCCCTGGGCCGCTCATTAGACAGAGTTTCCTGACAGCACTTAGTGCAGACGGGGCTCGAGCTGACCCGGCGACCATCCGGCATTGCAAACAGCGTGTCTTTGTGTCCGTTTATATAGTTCTGGACATAAGCTAATACCTAATGCCTTCAACTGAATAGCCTATTAAAACCAACATGGTCATATACTATATACATTTATATATCATAAGAATATATTCTTATAGAAAAATAATCTCAGGGATACGTTTAAGGAAACCACCTTAAATTAGACAAGAATCGCAAATCTGAGCTGTTGAATGTATCTCCTAACTGACAGTGGTCTACCTGGACTTATGCACAATCAACAACGTGTGTGGAAGAAGGAAATAACCTGACAGTGCCAGTGAAAGATAGTGGAACAATATTTTATATTTAAAACATTCAGATTGATTTTGCCAGTGGAAACTGTGGCAGTTTGTTTTTTGCTTTTGTATTCACATTCTATGAAATATTTACGCAGAGGCATGTAAATTATTTTGTTAATAACTTTCTTATGACATTATAATCATTATTTGTGTTAATTAGCCTACTTTATAATGTAATCAGAAAACCATCTTGTGTTTGATAGAAGCAGCTGGTAGTTATAGCAGACATTGTGAACCATGAAGGACATCATGTTGAAGGCTTTTATCAAACTGTCTGTCTGCCATGACCTGTCTGTCTGCCATGGTCTGTATGTGGTTCAGCAGAAACAGGTGGCCCTATTTTTTGTGGCTTGGTTTACTCTGCAATTTCATGGTTGGTAGCCTGCCACTTGCCCACGTAGAATTTCTAGTTAGATCGGCATTAAATGCATATCACATTCGTAAATCACATTAAATAGTTGGATTCACCTTGTAAACTGAAATTATTATAATGACTGAAGACTAATACAGGCAGGAATCTTATGAATTGCCCTTTTGTTTTGATTCAAAGTCTCAAGCATTTTGTTCAGTAATAACATGATACCAGGAACTGTGAATCATGTCAGCAAAATGGTTTCCTTTCTCCTCCAAGGTTCATACACCTTCCATACTCCATGTCTGTGTGAGCAGCCTACAGGATAGTTAGACCATTGTAATTAGTAAAGAGGCATGTTATTTTGTCTTCATTAGAAAGACCAATCCAATTAGAGGAACACAGTGGACTGAACCAACTACAATCGTTTTGAATAACAGACACTCTCCTGAACAGATGTATCTGTTGTTGTTGTTGTTGTTGTGCAGTCAGATGTGTGTGTTGATGTGTAGTAATGTGTTTGTGTGTTGTGTAGTCAGATGTTTGTGGTGTTGTGTAGCCAGAAGCATATGTTGTTGTGTAGCCAGAGGTTTATGTTATTGTGTCGTTAAATGTGTGTGTCGTTGCACTATAGTCAAACGTGTGTATTGTTGTGTAGTCAGATGTGTAAGTTTGTTGTTGCTTAGGTTACTGAGATGCAATGATGAGTCATGCTTCTAGGTTTGTCACCATGCTTTTGAGGGAGAGTGAAGCAGACACAGCAATTTTCTCTTCTAAGGTACTGCCTCTCAATACATGTAATCCCTCAGAAAATGTCTTCCAGCCATGACAGCATTTTTCTAAGCCTCACATGTGACAGGGGTGAGCTGGGCCAGGGGTGCTCTAGGGACAGCTATTCTGGTGACAGGCCAGAGGGCTCAATTCTCCAACATGCAGGCTGCCCCACAGCCACTGGGCCCACCATGTCTCCCACCTCTGGATGGGGTGGGAACGAGGTTGGACGACCATCATGCTGAAAGGATCTCTCAAGAGGATGATTAAAATGTTCCCCCTTTCACAGTCCTCCTCCCTCCTGCCACCTGTATGTCTGTGGGCTCATCCTGGAGCATCGTGCAGGCTATATCGAGCAGGCTGCTGGCTGTAGAGCTTTAGTGGTTCTGGTTCATTCAGGTCTATGTGTAGCTGAGTTGTAGTGGAGCTGGTTCTGGTTCGGTCTATAGTCTAGGTGTAGCTGGGCTGCAGGCCAGTCCCTCAGTGGTGCTGGATTTGCATAACCATATTTGTATGGAGTGTACTGCCAAGGCCTATACTTGGGCCTCGATAAATACGATATTATTACATTTTGGAGAATAGACAACCTATTTCATAAAAATATTGTAGAATTTGAAATATAGTGTAGTGTTCACAGCTGTTAAATTTATGTATTTTAATTTTAAATAATGAAAATACCTCTAGTCCACCGGACTCGGTTGCTACAGTAGGCCCGGAACCAATAATATCCAGGAATAATCGGTTGGTAGCTTTTAAAATATCCTGATGTTAACCTTCTGGGAAACAAGTAATAAAGCTGATTCATGTTGGCCTAAAGATGTTACTTTAGGACTTTAAATTCAAAACATGACATAAATTATCCTAGGCCTATGTTCTGAATGTTGCAATAGTTGTCTACTTGTACTTAAAAAAGCAAGCTTAATTTTAAATGGAAATAATGGGTAGCCTACTCTTTACACGTAGGCTATTTTAGCAATTTAATAACTGATATATCGTCCCAATGCAAGGAATTAAGGCAGCTGGCCATTGACTCCGCGCGACATGTTATGTTGTGTAAGGATCAATTCGATTTCGAACGTTTCGAACTTTTAATTAGGCTTTTTCAGAATCACATTTCTATATTTAGGCCTTTATCCAACAATGTTTGAATGATTCACAGCCGGTTCTTGCTTCAAGTTTGGGTAGCCTAATTTGGCATTAGATGACGAAAATAATGTGGCAAGTAGGTTACTACTACTGAAATAAGATGTTCATAATAGTTTTCATCGCCACAGATTCAGAAGCGAGCCCCGGTTCTGACGGCGAAGGTCTGGCGGAGAGAACCTCGTGCTCTTTCGGCTCCCCCGCCGACCTGGCCCCCGCCGCATGCGACCCCACCTCAATGGATGAGATTCAGGTGGAGCTGCAGTGCGCCGACCTTTGGAAGCGCTTCCACGAAATTGGCACGGAGATGATCATCACCAAGGCGGGAAGGTAATTCCGTTACTCAATGGAGACACCACAACTGTGCTTATTAGGCCTAAGCATTGACGTGACTGTCGGGTTAGAATTGTAAAACATTGTCTGCAACGTGTAGGCCTATACATGCAGGAGGCCAATATGTTGTTCTGTCACTCACACATGTTTAAGAAACTCCTTCTCGGTTAAGATATAATGGCAGAGTGTTTTCAAGTTATTAAAATCGTTTCTTCTCAGCGTGGTGGCGTGCAATAGGAACGAGTTGTGCGCATAAATGGTGCTGTTTTAGGAAGCACTGCACGCGCTGTGTTTGAGGGTGCTAATGTGCGGCACATGGGGCCAGGTCTCCGGACGCACCACTTTGGAAACAGGCGGAATGTATGGGGATATTCCATGGTGATGTCAGAGAATACAAAAAGGGAACTGCTTCCAATGAATACCCTTAATCTCGATCTGTTTTGGTTTTCTTGCTCCTTTGGGCTGCAATTGCACCCAAACCGAGCATATAACTGAGCTGTGTTCTCGCAAATAGCCTTACTCGGCGCTGGCCATTTCATATGGCTTGTATAGGGTATTTCGGATTTTACGATCAAGCGATAGCCTATGATAATATGAACTATGTACGACGTACACTAAGGGTAATAAATCAATGGACTGGATATTACTTTTCTGTGTTATGGCTACTAAAGAAAAGGTAATGAAAGTTATTTTGCATTAGACTTTCAATAATTCTTTAAGGTTTATGCAAATCGGTTCATACACTATGACAATTAATAAATATTGATACCAATAGGAAACCAATGCCACCAATAAATGATAATATGATCATCTAAATGATAATCTGAGCAAAGGATGACTGAAATCAACAATTGCGACCTGAAACCATTTTGTGAACAATGCCGATATTGAGTAAGCATTATAAACCTAACAGTTTGTCGTTTCATCTTGACGAGCACTGACGAGTGTTTGATCAACGTTAGAAATTGTCACTGGTTGTTCAGATTTTTTATTTTTCCTAGGTCTGCAGTTAATGGCCTAGGCTACTAACCGTAGCCTATTTCTTTCGAACAGTTTTCGCAAGGCCAATATGGAATATAAGGACAATTATTTTCATAAATAGAATATTTATTTACTGTAGGTTATTTATGATACGCCAGATAGGCCTACATAAATTCAAATTAGTGTACTGTAAATAGTAGGCTACTTTCACATCCGATAAACTTGTCTTTATTATATTGTATTTACTTTAGTAATCGCCTCATAAATATAATTATTCTTCGTTTAAGCGTAGTAAGGCTTACACGAATAGCTGCGTGTATTGCATGCCCTTGCTAATAATAAGCCTATAAATTCAAAGGAGAAGGCAAGTAAATGAGCAGCCCTCTTTTCTCATTAGAAAAGCCAAGATTTATGACGGTGAAATGTGAAGAAAAAAAAACTGCTTTTGAAGTGTAAAACGGGTAATTAACTTAAAATGTTTCCATCTTCATATTATTATGGTTTCATTTTAAACTTTTAAACGTATTTTCCCTATTTGCATTTTTCTTCTCCCCAAAAAGTTAAATCGTGTGCACATGTTAAGGGGAAGTTCGTCACCATAGATAACCAATCAAGCAAGCTCAATGTCTGTATCGCAATGAAACCCCATTCTTTCTTTAACATGAATACAATTTATTTGACATTTAACATTTAATGAAGACATTTTCTTGCAACTTTTTTTATTGAAAATCATAAAATGATATGTCTAGGCACTAGACATTATGGGATTAAAAAACAACTGCAGAGACTGGCATTGGTTAAACTTTAACCATGGTGTTAAAGAAAGACTGCATGGGTCATGAAAGACTTACTACTCATGGAATCATGCATGGAGACATTACCCAATACCTTGCCTATTGTAAACATCTGATTACATTTACATGACATTTACATGTATTCATTTAGCAGACCCTTTTATCCAAACCGACTTCCAAGAGAGAGCTTTAGAAAAGTGCATAGGTCACCGATCATAACAACGAGATGAAGCAAACATGAAGCATACATTGTGAAAAACCAAATAAGTGCCAAAGGCAAGAACCATAAGAGCATGTAGTTAAACAAGTTATACAATTAAACAACATGAACCTCAAAAGTGCAAGAGTGTACCTGTAGAAAAGTAAGCAACAATAATATATTTCACAGCGAGTACAATAATTTTAAATTATGTTAGGAAACTAACATCAGGTCCAGCAAATCATTCCTAAGTATCGTTGTACTCCCGGAACAAGTGCGTCTTGATTATGCTGCTGTTCTTCTCATCCCAGTATCCCTTGATCATGTTATCACCCTGCTTCTGCTCATCTCCCCTCCTTTATCACGTCTCTCCCTGTCCTCCTGCCCCTAGGCGCATGTTTCCTGCAATGCGAGTGAAGATTGTGGGTCTGGACCCCCACCAGCAGTATTACATAGCCATGGACATTGTACCTGTGGACAACAAGAGATACAGGTCAGTGTACATACAAACAAACATAAACATTCACACACAAAGCTGTTTCACACACAGGGGCAAGACGCATCCTCTTAGCAGGTTGATGGTTGTATTCATGTCAGAATTCCGTATTGTAACCATCAAAACATTTTATTTCAGAGTTGGAAACCACTCTGAGTTTGCTGGTCTTTTATTCTGTTTTGATGGATAGCCCATGATGGAGATGTGTGAAAAAATAGTCTCCACCAGACCAGGGTCCTGGATAGATGTGCTCTGATAGATCTCCCCAGACCAGCATATGTGGCCTGGGCTGAGATGTTATGTGGAAGACTGTGAGATTGGGTGGCATGTATGCCTTTATGATGTATTTCTGATAGAGATGGTGTGTTTGGAGAGGACAGGAAATGTGAAGAGAGAGAGAGAGGGGATGACACGCAGTAAAGAGCCCGGGCCAGATTAGAGTCCAGGCCACTGCGGTGGGGCCTCAGCCTATGTGGTGCGCGTTAGTCTGGTGAACCACCCGAGTGCCCCACCAGGAAGTCATTTGGAAGATACTGAATTCCCCCAAAAAATTTAAGCGGGGAATCGATGATGTTAGTGGCAGTGATTACAGCTTGATGGTTGGTAGGCGTTTTATTTTAATACTGCCCCTGCATTTCCTTCATAAAGGCCAGATGTATTATAGTTGTAGTTAAGTATAAAGAGGGAAAATTTACTGTTATCTTGCGTATGTGACTCAATATTACAGCTGAAATACTTACTTTTATTATTTTTATTATCTTAACTTACTTAACTGTCTTTTGAAAAAGTCACAATAAATCACAAAAACATTGTTGCTAGGCAGTATTGCATCATCCATTATATTCATATATCAATCATAATATTCAGATATATGGATATTGGGCTTTTTACAGCTCTTGATCATTTGTATTTAAGTTTCCATGTTTTGTAGAGTATATAACAAAAGGAAATCAAAATAACATTTTGACAGTAAGGGCATGCGATACATACATCTGATTTTAAATCTGATTCAGATTATCATAGCACCAGATTGGCATTATTCTCGAATCAAGAATAGTCAATTGTCTTTTTCAGAAAGCTGAAGCTATATAAAAGTACTCAGTTTGATAGCTCATGCTTTCCTCATTGTGGTTGTTTATGTCAGAGTTAGACAGCAGCGCCATAGCTGTTTCTCTGGCTGCTGTCGCTCTTATAGAACTGACCAGAGAAAATATCATCGAGGATTGTAGAAGCCAAAAGATCTTGTAAAATTAAATAGGATTTCTTCCTGGCTAGGGAATTTACCACAGGGCTTTGCAATGAGCTCTGAGCTGTCACTGGAATGTCTCGTAGTTTTCAAGAGTTGGGGTCTGGAAATATGGTCTTTATTGGAGTTTACTTGCTTTACTTAGGCATTCTGCCTCTCTTTAGGAGCGCCTCGTTAAATCTCCATATATTACTGCTCTTTTATGTGGACAGTTGTTTAGTTCTAAGTTTGAATTGCAGAAATGGGAAAGTGCAGACACCAATGCTTTGTAACTCATCAAAGGTACTTCATTCCTTAATGTAAATGGCAAAACGTACACACACATATCATGCTCAAAAACACATGTTCACGCATAAAGGTTTGCCTTAATGTAAACTCAGAACACACATGCAGGAGCCTTGGGTAAGGTAATGGTGATACTTACTCTGTCAGTAAGGTAACCCAATATACAGCCTGGGTTTGGAAAGGGTCAGCCTTTTATGTGTGTGGCTGTCTGTATTTCTGTGTGTCTGTGTATGTGTTAGATGACTGGTGTGTCCAGGGTGTGTACGTGTTAGATGTTGTGTTTGTGTGTGTCCATTGTGTGTGTGTGTGTATATATGTGGCTGTGTGTGTGTGGCTGTGTACATGTGTGCGTGTGACTGGTGGTGTTGGATGAGGGGGTTAGGGGTTCCCTGTCAGTCTAAAGAGTGTCACATAAAGTCCGATCTTTATTGATAGTGCCGGAGCCAGATGGCAGATTTATCGAAGATGAAAGGAGCCTAATCAAATTTCCAGTGGTGTTTGGGGCTCAGGTTCCCCTCTTCTTCAACACTTTCCCTGCTACACGGAGCGTAACCCTAAACAGAGCTCCAAACAGGAAATTACAGAAACGCCTGGCATTCTGTGTTTGGGCCCAGGGTCGGATATATGTGAGTGTGGCTGCTTATTAGTGTCTATATTTGTGTGTGTATGAATGTGCCTGTTTGTTGTGTGTCGTTATTGTATGTGACAGAGAGAATGAAAAAGCTAGAGAGTGTGTGTATGTGTGTTTGTGTGTGTGACAAAGAGAGGGACAGAGAGGGCTGGTGCAGCACTTAAAGACCATAACAAAGGGACCAAATGAAAGCGTCCATGTTTTACAGCTGAGCGATGACTCTGACGAAGGCGTAGCCACTAAGCGCCTGTCCAGAACTAAAGACAACCAGCTGGGCCTCGGCCCGCTCTGCTAGCTGTTCTGCTAGCAGCTCTGCTACCTGCTCTGTTAGCAGCTCTGCTACCTGCTCTGTTAGCAGCTCTGCTCCCTGTTCTGCCAGCACCTCTGCTAGCTGATCTGTTAGCAGCTCTGCTACTTGCTCTGTGAGCCACTCTGCTAGCAGCTCTGCTAGCTGCTCTGTTAGCAGCTCTGCTAATTGCTCTGCTAGCTCTAGTGCTCCCAAACACTCGCTCAACACACACTAACACCCAAACACACACATTTACATTTAGTCATTTAGCACTCACGCAACAGCAAATATTATGACTGAGACTGGAAATATGTTATCATTATCTACCTAGAAAGGCCGGAATATTTGTGTGTGTGTGTGCCGGTCTCCCTGTCTGTCTGTGGCTCAATTATCCGGAGTACCGGACACTGTATGAAGTTAAAAGTGGCAGGTGTATTTGGCAGGACCCAAGGACGTGTCAAGTGTGAAGTTGACAATAAATAAATATATAATTGTTCAAATATAAATATAAAATTGCATTTTTATACTGCCTGACAAATATATAAGCCAATACTAATGTAAAAAAAACATAGGTGCCTAAGACTTCTGCACAGTACTATATATATAAAAATATGTGTGAGTGTGTACACATACAATATTTATATCTATTATTTATTATCAGAATTTCATCAGAATTGTCAAATGAATCTATGACTGCAAATGTGCTTACTTTGACGTTCTTTTTGCCAGTTATTTAAAGACCAGCAAGTTGTACATGATTCTCATGGCTTTGTCTGTTTTGCCTTCCTTCCTTCCTTCCTTCCTTCCTTCCTTCCTTCCTTCGTCTTCTGTCTGTCTGTCTGTCTGTCTGTCTGTCTGTCTGTCTGTCTGTCTGTCTGTCTGTCTGTCTGTCTGTCTGTCTGTCTGTCTGTCTGTCTGTCTGTCTGTCTGTCTGTCTGTCTGTCTGTCTGTCTGTCTGTCTGTCTGTCTGTCTGTCTGTCTGTCTGTCTGCCTGTCTATCTGCTCTGCAGGTATGTGTACCACAGCTCTAAGTGGATGGTGGCGGGAAACGCAGACTCCCCTGTGCCCCCACGGGCCTACATCCACCCGGACTCTCTGGCCTCTGGAGACACCTGGATGAGGCAGGTGGTCAGCTTTGACAAGCTTAAACTCACCAACAACGAGCTGGACGACCAGGGACACGTAAGTGAGACTGCGAGCCGGCTTGTAAAAAAGTGGTATGTGGCTATTGTAAGGCAGGATAGTATAAATATAACTAAATATATCAGATAATATTGTCATACGATGGGCATGACATGGGGTCTGTGCTGTTAGAGACCATGCTGCTTTGATTACAGCCTGATGCTGATGAAACAGGAACCAGTTAAATCATTTTCTCCACCAAGGTCTTGATTCAGGGTTGCCAGTATTGAAGATGGACTCATATTGCCCAACTGCAGAGAGGATATATATAATTTGATCATCTCAAAATGGCCGACCGTGGGTAGATTTCTGTGCTCAGCTGGGCTGGTATGCTTATACAGGCTGGCTTTCTGTATGAACACAAACGCTGTCAAGTTTACCTTTCAAAAATATTAATATAATAGCACGTCATAGTTAGATACTGCATAGAAATTCAATAACATGTTATTGTTATAAATACATGTAATGTAATGCATGTAGTAGTTAGATAATAATATATACAAATGTAATATACACAACAATAATCTATACTATATATTTTAAATACACCTATAACTTCTTTGTTGGGGACATGGAAAAAAGGAAATTGATTTAGTTACTTCCTGTATGACAAACCAGATTGGGCTATCTCTATTGGCTGAAACTGTACACCAGTGCTACCAAACCCTCCCCCCTTGTAGAGAATTTCAGGATGAGTCAAAGAAACAGCAGCTTGGATTGATCAGATATTCTGTTAATTTGGTAAATCTGGCAAAAGACTATCTTAATTTATACAACGACGTACTAAGACTAATGTGCAGTTGTTGTCACCAGTGAAGTTGTTGAAGCAGCTTTTCCCTCTCCCTCTCTCTGTCATTCTACATCAGTGACCAACTGTTGCCCTCTCTCAGGGATTAATAAAGGGGTCATAAGTCTGTAATGAGATGTATAATAGCATTACCATGTTCTGATTACAGTCAACAATCCAGTAGATCAGGTCTCATGTGTGTGTGTGTGTGTGTGTGTGTCCCTGTCCCGGGCCAGGTCAGAACTCTAACAGGACTCCCCAAGGTCCAGGCCAGGGACGAGGTGACTAGGGGTGAGGGAGGGATCCAATATTGAATTTACTGTCCCCCGTTATTTGGTAGTGTTTCCCCAACCTCAGTTTGAAATGACCCCCGTGGTTGAGGCGAGGCTCAGGGGAGGGTGTTTCAGTCTGAGTAATGAAGACCAGCTGGAGGCCCCGGGCCGTGCTGGCCCGACACAGTCTGACGCCTTTTCCGCCCCCTCCCCCCCTCCCCAGACCCCTCCCCCCCCACCAGCCGCCCCAATCCCTCCACCCCCGCATCCTCACCACCCCACTCCTCTCCCCCACCAACACCCCGACCCCTCCCTCACTACCACGACTCCCCCACACACACACCCCAGGCTCCATCACCCCCCCCCCTCACACACACACACCCGTCATGTTTATGTTCTGCTTCATGATAAAAAGAGATTGTATGAAATCAGACTAGTCCACATACAGTATTTGACATCAGACTAGTTCATACACTCTGTACCCACATCCCTGAGGCAAGTGTGAGTGCAAAGACCATTCAAGACCAGATTTGAAACCATAATGATTCCCACATAGGCATTTCTCGCACACTTACACACACACACATAGCACACAGACATACCATAATCGTCTGTTTCCCTTCCAGATCATCCTCCACTCCATGCATAAGTACCAGCCCCGGGTGCATGTGATCAGGAAGGACTGCAGTGGGGAGCTGTCCCCCACCAAGGCTGTGCCCGGCGGGGACGGGGTCAAGACCTTCAGCTTCCCGGAGACCGTCTTCACCACCGTCACGGCCTACCAGAACCAGCAGGTCTGAGCCTCTCTGACTACTGCTGCAACCTAAATGGTTATGGGAAATCCAAAGTTAATCAATTGTAGTTAATGATGAATGAATTATGGATGACATGGGATGACTTTGGTGTTTTCCTGGGATGTGTTTTGTATTAGTGTATTTAGATTTATGGACCAGAAGTCAAAAACTAATGTTGATTGATGATTGAGTCAATTGATACCAACTGCTCATTGATTTATATATTCTGTCATTTAATTATTATTTTTTTACCTACTATTTTCCTTTAGAGTTCTCAAGAATTTAGATTGTTATGTTCTTGTCATTGGCAGATCACCAGACTAAAGATTGACCGCAACCCGTTCGCTAAAGGATTCAGAGACTCCGGCAGAAACAGGTACATTTGCCTCCAGTAACTAGAGCACCATGTAATACAAGCTGTCGTAGCGTTCGCTATGCTGTGCACTGCAAATCTATCCTTTCTCCAAAAGCGGCCTTTAATATGGAAATAATCCCCTGGAGATAGCATTTAATCCCATGTGCTGCTCCATATAAAATCAGTCACTCTCAGCACTGCCAAGATGAACCACTGTGGTGCAGCCTGAGCTGCAAGTTTCAAGGAAGGAGATCTCTCTCTCTCGGTCTCTCTCTCTTTTTCTTTCCCTCTGTTTCTCTCTCTCTCTCTCTCTCCCTCGCTCCCTCTCTCTCTCTCTCTCTCTCTCTCTCTCTCTCTCTCTCTCTCTCTCTCTCTCTCGTCTCTCTCTCTCTCTCTCTCTCTCTCTCTTTCTTTTTTTCCATATCACTTTTCTTTTGCTTTCTCCTCACTTTTTTTATTCTCTCTTCTTCTCCGCTCTCCTTCTCTCTCTTTCTCCTACCCTAGTCTCTGTTTCTGAATTATCAAACATAAGGGGGAACCCTGAACCAGACCCTCTACACATGAAAGCAGCCTCTCATCTGGACCACATTATCTGCACAGATATTTGAGACATCTTTTTTCATTTTTCAAACAATAGAGTGCCTGATTTATGAACTAGCATTAGAATTTCATTGCCGAAATCGACAGATGAAAAGATTATGCAGGAATCAGATATTTATAGAGAGAAAATGTATTTATCCTCACACACTCCTCTTCATTCAACTCCGACCCAGCCTATGATACTCATTTACCTTAGCAGTGCTAAATGGCAGTGAGTAATTCCATATTGTCAACATTAAAACTATAAAAACGCCATCTTACCCAAGCTAATTTGAAATTTAACTACCGAGTTGTTTTCTTTCATGAATTCACATCTTAATATGGAACTCCCTCAAGCATTAAATTATGATCATGTCGTCTAGTTGGACTCTGTGGTGACGCTGTGTTATGGGGTAAAGGAGGACATAGCTCATTTGTTGGGTTTTGGTCCTGAGCGGTATGAATGAGTGCACTGATGGTAGGGGCCAGCGTGATTAGCGTAGCGCGCTAACGAGCTGGTATGGACAGGGAGTTACTGGCCCTAAAATAACATGAGCAGGACAGGCTCGTTTCCCTGGGATCGGCCCAGCGGTGAGCTGGGGAGTAAATCATGCAGGAAGGAGAACCGAGATTCAAGATGAAACATCACTCAGATTTATGTGCACAGTAAAAACCTGCTCCTTTTTAATGGCTCCAGTTTCCTCAGTCTGACTTCAGCTCTCCTACTCCATCCCCCTCATCTCTCTCCTCTGTTTCCACACATGCACATACACTCATAGAAATACACACACACACACTCACACAATAACACAAACGCACGCATGCACACACTCACACAAACACTCACTAACACAGGCACACATGCAAACACATACAGTATGATCACACGTAAACTCACATGGTCACACACACACACACACACACACACACACACACAGTACCATTTATTATTCCCGGACCTGACTCTCTCTTGCCACTCACTCATTCTGTCTCAGACCTTCTTGTCTCTATCTCCTGTTTTATTGCACTGCTTCACTCCTTCGTCCTCTCTCTCCCCCACAGGACCGGTTTGGAGGCGATCATGGAGACATATGCCTTCTGGAGGCCTCCAGTGAGAACACTCACCTTTGAGGACTTCACTAACATGCAGAAGCAGCAAGGTGTGTGGAACTGTTTCAGAAAGGCTGGGGACCCCCATTTTCAATCTAATTGGTCTCAAAATATAATTCCTACTTTTCCAATACCTCACTATCTAATAACTGGGTTTCGGGACTGAGCCTGACATCAAGGAGCCCCCTTGGCGTATGCCTCAAAATGTTTATCTGTTGAACTTTTCACTCTCTGCAGACCCGCAATAATAATATCATTAAATGAACCCAATGGCTTTTGAGCGGCTTAGTGACAGAAGCGGCGTCTGTGAAGGGCTCTGTCCCCAGTGCCGGCTCTTGCTCATGGCTGCGTCCCCAGTGCCGGCTCTTGCTCATGGCTCACATCACAGGCTTGACTCTCAAACCAACTTGATGTCCTCACCCTGTCCTACCTCACGGTCACGCTGACGTGACGCTTGTATTTTGTCTGTGCCGACATCTGTTTGTTATCACAAGCTCCTCCGAAGCGATTAGACGTTAATTAAAGTCCTTGCGCCGCCGAGGTCCTTGCGGTGTTTCGTACAACAGAACCGGAGCTTCACCCCCGTGGCTCCTACACCCCTCCAGTCCGGTAATCAACCGTTCCCCTCGACGACGCTGAGCCTGCTATAACCCCGGCCTGAGCTGAGAGGAAAATATGACATCACCGCGACCTCCCCTTCGACAGAACCCCGCGCAGAACCCAACAGAACAGAACGTAGCAGAACGCTGCAGCGTTATCGAAGGCATATGGTGCAAAATCAGAACCCCAGCCAAGAGTCCTGAAATATTTAGTTATGCCGTTTTTTTGATTTTCCCTCTCCCAGTTACTCCAAGAGAATCTCTTTAACAACAAGATGAACGTGAGCCAAATTCTCATTAATAAGGAAGCGTGATTGATATCCCACAGCTATAGCTCTGTCCCTAAAGTTTGACTTATTGGACGTAGATCTGTGCCAGGAGTGTTTCTATTGGACCTAGATCTGTGCCAAGCTCTGCTCAGTTCAATCCACACGACATTATGAAAGCATGGGTCTCTGTTGAGAAAGAGGGCCTGCTCAAAGCTCTGTTTACGTGTTCCAAACTGAAGCCATATACATCTCAACATACTGTTATTCAGTCAGTAGTTATTTATGACCTGAGGTATGCTTTTGTAAATAGCAGTATATCAAAATAATGCAGATCAGCTATCCTTTCCTAAAGTCAGATGTTGTCAGATCAAAGTCCTTTACAATACAGGTCTCTAATACTGGTTCACTACTACAGATTCTGTAATACAGGTCCTTTAACACAGGGTTTCATGCAAAATAAATGGATAATGATCAATTAGAACCAGTAAAATATGTATGGAATGTACACCCTGATCAGCCATATACCTGTACAACACACAGACAGCCAGAGACCCAGTAACTGAAGGAAAGATCTTATCAGAGTATTTGTTGGCAACGGCTGTTTTTGTTTCACTCCTTACCAATGGCAGCTGTCTTTCTGTCCCGCTGTGTGTGTGTGTGTGTGTGTGTCTACATGTGTGTGTGTATGGTGTGTGTTCCAGGGGGAAGCACCGGCACCTCTCCTACCACCTCCAGCACAGGAACCCCCTCCCCCTCTGGAGCTGCACACCTCCTATCCCCCTCCTGCTCCCCCCCCACCTTCCACCTGGCCCCCAACACCTTCAATGTGGGCTGCAGGGAGAGCCAGCTGTGCAACCTGGGCCTGTCTGAGTACCCGGCCTGCGCCCGCAGCAACATGGCCGCCCTGCAGGGGTACGGTGGCCTTGCCGACAGCTCCTACGGACGCCTCCAGGCCGCAGGGGGCACCGTGGCGTCGGGTCAGCCCTCCGAGTCCTTCCTGCCCCAGAGGACTTCCTCTCTCATAGCTGCGGGCATGCAGGGTGGTGCTCACGCCTCATTGGCTGGCGGCAGCGGTGGCGGCGGAGGGGGAAAAATGGATGCCTATGGCGGGCAGCTGACCTCCTTCCCGGCTTCCCAGCTACAGTATGTGATGCAGGCGGGGGCTGGCTCCGCCTCCGGCTCCTCCTCCGCCTCCGGCTCCTCCCCCTCCTCCGCCCACATGTTCAGCGGCGGCCATCACCACGTGCAGCAGGGCTCCTACAACGCCTTCTCCCTGCACAACCCCTACAACCTGTACGGATACAACTTCCCCAGCTCCCCCCGCCTGGGGGCCAGCCCGGAGAAGCCCCAGGGCGGCCTGCTGTGCTCCTCCTCTCCCGCCGGGGCCTTCTCGGAGCGCCAGTACCTATCCAACGGAGGCATGGAGGGCATGCACATGATCGGCAACCCCAACCCGGGCCAACAGGGCGGCGCCTCCTGTGATGGCCGCCAGTATGGCTCCTCCTCTCAGATGTCCATGCATATGGTGTAAAACCTGTTCTGACACTGTCCCCACATTAAAACACCCTCCGTTCTGAAGTCTATCTGTAATCCCTGGCAAGCTTAAAGACATTGTTACCGTGTTACTGTGTATGTTTTATGGAGTGTTGTTTGTGTTGCTGAGCTGCAGAGTGAACCTTTCAAAAAAGGACCTTTTAATCTCATGATGTGTTTGCTTTAAATTTCACTCCAAAGGCTTAAACAAAGTAGGGACGCTATTATTTAATTCTCCAACTGATGAATATGGTGTAAATAAAGTGAGTTGGGAGAAAGAATCCCCCCCCCCTCAGGGTAGCTCCGAGCCTGAGGGAGCCAGAACCACGTCTTCTGATTCTAGAGGGATTATCAGGAAGAAGTCTATCGATCTTATTATGGTGCAATAGTAACGACATTCTCCACAGCAGCTGTCCCTATCTCTGCCTTATCTCAGATCCACAGCCTGGACCCTCGTGTTACTGACGCCTCCGAAGCACCGGCACCACAATGCCATGCGGCCGAACATGAAAACACGACGGGAGGCCGTAGAGGATTTAGGGTGACAGCGCGGAAGTCACAGACATTTTCCAATAAACTAGAGAGGTTCTAGAAAGTCTGATAGAAACTCTCACGGCAGAGGGACTCTGGTAGAGGAAGGATACAAGAGAGCGAGATGGATGTGATGGAGAGGGTGAACAGAAAGTGGACAGATCACGTCAAAGACTCAGACGAGACGGAGAACTGCGAGGGAAGGATGGGCGTCTGGACACACTGTATGAAAGGGACTATCCTGGAAATTACCACGCAAGCATATCTTATGGGTGCTTTCTTCATTGACAGGAATGGGTTCACCCCATTGGTGATTGGACTCTTTTTAAAGTATACACAGTATAAAATGACGAATGCAAGCAAAATCATAAGCTTTAAAGTTGTGTGAAAAGTTATAAGAAACAATAGGAAAACAGAGTAATTAACGTATGTTTTGGTGTGTTGTAGATATGTGTATTTAATTACCAAGTCATAATACCATTATATGGGCCAATCTATTATGAAAACAAATGTGTGAAAAAGGGAAAAAGCATAGTTATTCTTTTGGATGGCCTTTAATGAATAAATGTAAATAACAAGTGCCAAGCACAAAAAAGCTCAATAAACGTTTTAATTCATTTACATGGTTTTGAATTTTTTTATGCAGCAATATTATGGTGAAACATACTCTAAATGTTGTCATACACTGACCTGTGTGCCAATGAAAAACCATTCCTGTATACTTCATGTATCATCGCAAGCAGTGTCCAGGAGTGGCGTCATAATTAATCATACAGAACTCTTACTCTATACTAAAAACACATCTGCTTTTGTCCACATCACAAGCATTGGTTTCAGAGCTATGACGCAACCCATCTATCACGAGGGAACAGAAACACAGTCGGTCCTGCTGTTTCTCTTTACCGCAGAGAGCCGAGCCCGCGTGCATCAGGGATGAGGCCCATAAATATGCCACCTGTTTGCAGAGAAAACTGGCCGTAATCATTTGAACATTTGAGAGAAATAAGTGTATTTATGATCATTGTATTTTTGCTCTGTGGTGCCCCCTCCACTATCCTACTTCAGACCTCTGTGGTTAAACCAATCAGCATCCATTACACAGACGTCTCCTGAAGGACTGGCTCTCCCCCAGTCACGTCCTGTTATACACACGGCTCCATGAAACATCATATCTGAGCCATCATCAGAAAATGAAGGGGTCTCGGACCGTAGAGACAGCTCTCGGTATTGGAAACACCTGTTTTCCGAGAACGACTCCAATAATGAGTGGATGTACCGGAGAGGAGTGCATGATTTCATAATTTGGCACGGATCCATCTATCTGGACATTATTTCCTATAATTATTCACGTTATTTGTCTGATATCCCTCTACATGGTTCCAGCAGTTTTTAAAATCAGTGCAAATGTACCTCAGTTCCACAGAGCGAGGGCACATACATGTGGAGACTCAGTAGAAGTTACTGCCTTGCGTTGCCAGATCAGTCTTGAAGTGGAAAAGATTAGATGGAGTAACTCATACTCTTTCATTACCAGCAAAATATGCAAACAATCCAATTGATTGATTCATAGATGTACACAGCTGCTATATAGTAAAATATGAAACTGGAACAACTTAAGACTCCAAACAAAATTCAGACAAGTAGAATACTTTATGAGACACTTTGGACACATGCTGGTGCCGGGTAATGCTTTGACAGAGCTGAATGAGGGAGATGTGTGTTTGGCCAGACTGCTGGTTAGATGTATCACCATATAAGACAGTCTGATCAGATTTATGGTAAACTGTTGCCCTCTTGTGTTTCTTCTTAGATCTGAATTCCTCAGTTCAACCATAGTACTAACAGAACCCAACAGAACCCCAATCCATCCTGAGACCAACAGAACCCAACAGAACCCTAATCCATCTGAGACTAACAGAACCCAACAGAACCCTAATCCATCTGAGACGAATCCCCCCAAAACACATGGATGTGAGTGTGCACACACACACACACACACTCACACAAACATGAATACAACAAAGAAAAACACGCAATCCCTCCATTTCAGTGAAAGGCCTCTTGTGGACTTAGAGGTCAACAGGAAACATTCAAAACTATTTTTTTCTTCTGGAGGTAAAAGAGATGTTTGAGATACCATCACCCCAGAGACAGGTGGTTCTGATAAAGCCCAGGCCCAGATGGAGCCGGCCGGGCCAGGCCTCTCCTGTGGTGTGCTGCCTGCTGAGTACAGAGACTTCCCAGCGGGGTGCCTCCACAGCTAAATGAGAGAGGTCCGGTCTGGAGCTGCCTGGTGCACCCGGGTCCTGGGGATAGTGTGACTGACCGGACGGCTGACCCGGACGCTGCACCAGACCTGGGCCAGACGGAGCAGTGTGGGAATGGACTGGAGGTAATGGGGGGTGTCCGATAGCACTCAGCATTGAGGAAACTTGCACTTGAGAATCAAGGGGCCTGGTGATGGGGGTCAGGGGGTAGGGGTGGGGGGGTGCGAGGGCTGCAATAGCACACAGATGTACGTTGTCAGGGTGGGGGTAGGGCATAGGGGCGGTGGGCATGGGATAGGAGGAGGCAGATACAGCAAAACAGGTGCTGCAGGCTGGACCAGGAGAAATGAAAATTAGAGATGGCGACTCATTTTCCCCAGTGCCTGAGCAGCTTAGACAGGATTTGAATCTGATCATTTGAGGCGACACAACTCCAGAGGTCTGGCATTCCCAGGTCCTGGACCAGACCAGCAGGAGAGACCAGAAGGAGAGACCAGCAGGAGAGACCAGCAGGAGAGACCAGAAGGAGAGACCAGCAGGAGAGACCAGAAGGAGAGACCAGCAGGAGAGACCAGCAGGAGAGACCAGAAGGAGAGACCAGCAGGAGAGACCAGAAGGAGAGACCAGCAGGGCACAGCACCAGTCTGGACACTATCTCTAATGTCACTAGGGCCCCTGTTTTCTCCCATCCCTAGACCATAAATCTGTTAGATTGTGTGACTTTGTGCCAGAGACATGTAGGATCAAGGTTTTATCCTGAGAGACCCTAACCCTATCCCTCGTTTCTGATAATGAGAATACTAATATCATACCAGTTTGATCAGTGGAGGTGACGGACAAAAGCCCTGTGGATGTACAGACCACAGGAAAAGATGAATTCAGAACTCTTTCACAAATAAATGATCTCTAAATACAGCTCTGTTTTTCAGTGAGTGTTTCCCTCAGGAACGACATGTCTGCTTGTCCTTGACGAGGCTTCTGAGCAGCATTCTGCGTTTCCATTCGTTATGCTCGTTATTTTCACAGGAAGTTTGTTTAACGGTCAATAGGCGGACGGCGCGAACACTCATTCAAGCCATTTCAAAATGCAGGGCTAATCCCCCCAACTAAATATTCTGGAAAATATTCTGCCAGCACACATGCACACTATAAATCACCTTTATAATGCTTGTCACATAAAATGTTACTACGACTGTGGGCTTAGGAGCGTGTCCGTAGTGTTAAGGCCAGCCTGGCGAGGTCTGGTTTTGAGACTGCAGTGGGGCGCTTGGTTACCCCACCATCAATCTATGTCTGGAAACCATGCGTGTCCTGTGTGCGTGTCTGAATGCAGGTTTGAGGCTGACAGCTGCATTCCTCCATAGCCCTCACCTGTACAACAGTGCCTGGCCAGTACACTGCCCGGACCTTCCTAAACCAGAGCAGTAAGCAGAGGCCTGACTGATTACTTGGATAAAACAACATTCTATTCTGGACCCAATAACACTATTAAATAGCCCAGGGCTAATCCCTGATAACAGGCTTGCTGAAAGCCGGCCCCTTCCCCTGCTCATCATGCCCGTCTGAGGGCTTGGCTGGGGTTGCATTGCGACGTGCGCAGGGCACGGAAAACAGGAAGCTGGGCTCTCTCCTTCCTGTTCTGGAATGTGGCATTGCAGCACACGCTCAGTGAGAGCCTGAAACCGGCATGTTTCTGACAGCACGCTGACTGCCAAAGCCCCTTTTAAGTCCATGAAACGCAGACAGTTGGAAAACAAAGGTTACTTGTGCATGTGTGTGTGAGATAGTGTTTGGTTACACAGGCTGCCCCACCAGGCCAGTCATGAGAAGGGCTGTGGACATGGACCAGTGGCATGGCTGTAGACAGATGTCACTTAAACAACAGCAGTTTTAGTTTTATGACCAATGTGGTTCTAAAAAAAACTATAAATGTTACTGGAGGCATGACTACCAACACTTGTTTAGGATCGAACACAGTGATGAGAGGAAGATGTGAGGGGTGGGGTCGGGGCTGCGTAGCGGGTAGGGTCAGGGCAGGGGGTGGAGGGGGGTTGAGTTCTGGCACAACAACACAAACATTAATATGTATTTTGAGCAGAAGGAACAACCACATAGAAATCCATACATTGTAAATATGTGTCATGGGAAATGTATGTTCAAGAAACATTTGCTCTTCCAGGTCTTGGATGGACAAACTTCAGGCACAAAGGTCGTGTCCATGTGTCCCCCAACAACTGTACCATACACTCTTGTTTTTTCACATCCCTGCCAAAGACCTCTCCCCCTCGCCCTCGCCCTCGCCCTCCTCCCCCTCCCCCTCCTCCCCCTCGCCCTCACCCCCCTCCCCCTCGCCCTCACCCTCCTCCCCCTCGCCCTCACCCTCCTCCCCCTCGCCCTCACCCTCCTCCCCCTCGCCCTCACCCTCCTCCCCCTCTCTCCTCAGGCTGAGGGTTAGCGGGGTAATCCCTAACACCTGCTTCACAAAGGAATGCCAAGTTAAATTTACTACAGCAAGGAGAGACCCACTGGAAGGAGCCATTTAATTGAAAGGGCTTCTCTTTCACCCTCTCAACCCAGTTTCACAATATTTTAGGGAAGTCCTAGGGTATCAGGGACAGACCATCTCTGTGAATCAGAAATAGGCTAATGAGCCTAACAGTGAGTAATATGTCCACATGGTTGAGTAAAAACTAATAACTGCATGGACTTAACCTTTCCCCACTTCCACAAGTCATCAGCTTCAGTATTTGGATAAGAGGTTTGAGATCAGGTAAATTACTTAAAAATAGCATTGTCTGTTGCTCTGTCTTTATGCTTTGAGCTGAGGTTGCATGTGACCCCACAACAACACCACTGAGCGAGTATTTCTCCAAGTTTCTCATTCAGCCACTGCACCTCTGACAGCGTAGTTCCCCCAGGATCAGAGCTCGTACAGCCACAGCAGGCTGGGATTTGCTCTGTAGGCCAGCTCTGTCGTGCCTGGGGCCTAATCCACCTAAAACCAATTACAAGGCTATTACTGTGATCGCCCTCCCAAATATGACAATGAAGCCGGTTGGGGAGAATGAGAACAATCACAGCCATTCCCCTCCAGCCCTGTCTTCTCTCCCGCCGCTGGCAATCCCACTGGTATCTTGATCACTGGTGGCGACGACTGACACAATTAGTGTTTTGGCGAGAGGCGGAAGGTGTTGACTGACGGGTCCTGAGTCTGCAAAATGAGTCCCGAGCTTTAGAGAGGGTTTTGGGGGCCATTTTAAGGTCATGAGACTGGGGGACCAGACACTGCAGCCCTGACAATTAATTAGTCTTTAACACATATTAGAGAGTCTAGGGCCCATATTAACTCTTTATCATTAATAACCATAGAAAGAAGAAGGTCTTTCAGCTGCTCCCAGAAGTTGTTGACTACTAAACCATGGGGTTTGACACATGTATTTGCCAAATAGATTCCTGAGAGATCATTTTGCGAACTGTGATTTCCATTTTTCTTCTAAAGAAAGTATATATTTTTTATTCAGAACTATTATTTTTCTCCACTATCTTATAATATTATACATCGTACATTTAAGGTGCACTGTCAAGATTATGCATTAAACTGAACAGTGATCTCAGAGCTCCCCTCGCCTGCTGAGGATATCAAATCATAATTCTAACAGTTTCATGTGATATCCTGTTGATTGTTTTCTGTGGTTAGAGATCCGCATTGCCTCCAGACTGCATCTCACGCAGGCACTCCCGGTGAAAGGCCTCCCTGTGGTATTAGTACAGGGAAGGTGGAAGCCTCCCTGTTGAAAGTCACCTGACAGACAGATCCAGTGCTCACTCAACCAGTAGAGCTCTGAAGAGTACTCTCTTGGTTTTTGTCTACTAATTTTATTTGAACAACATAGTGTTGAATGCTGCAGGTTGTGAATTGCACCTCAGTGCTGATGACAGTGGTATATGTTATTTTGGACTTAACACTGCTTTTACAAATCACATAAAAATGTATTTGTCCACCTTATTTTAGTTACTCTATATAGTATAAACATGAAAAGTCTGCATACAAATATCTCTGCATTTGGTTAGATGATGCACTGTCCTTTCAAAAGGATGTTGACATCATAAGGACCTGAAGTCACCCGAACGCTTAGGCTCCCAGCTCATAAAATCAGGACTCAGGACTGGTTAACCCCTCAACCCCAAGATTAATTCCAAAAAAATTGCTTAAATTTAAGTTAAATTTTGTATGCACAGCTCCTGTGGAATAATCTAGATAACTAATTTAAATGTTCCATTTTACTGCCATTGAGTACATTTAAAAGGCGAGTAGGGTCGTTTTTGTTTAGTTATTTATTTATTTGTAATTCATACATACCATATCACAATTTAATCTATTTTGTTCTTTTATATTAACCATGAATGATTAATCTTCGTTTTCATTATGAATTTTAGAAATATAATAATAAGAATGGTATTGTATTATTGCAACAATACATTGGTTTATTAAACATGTTAATAACAATAATAATTAACAGCATCAATAATAACTAAATATAGATCATAACAATCCTACTATTTCTACTACTAGTACTAAACATAATTATAGTAACAATAATAATAGTAATACTAATACCACTACTATTAACAACAATAGTAATAATAATACAAATAATAATAATAATAACTAGTCTAGTAAAGCTGCGTAGCTCCCCTACAAGCCAGTCCTGAACACATCTAGGCCTGGCTGGCTTCAGCAAGCTTTATTAAGAGATCAGGAAACTGTTTTATGTTCATTCATTCGAACACGTTCATGCGTGACTGTGTGGGTGTATATCATACATATGGTCCACACACAACCCAGGCAGTCACTGAATCACACACAGCATGTTTATTTAATTACACAGGAAGTAGCCCTGCAGTATTCTTCCTCTTATTTATGATGTGGCGGCCATTCCCTGGCTAAGGAGCCAAATGGGGGGGATGTTTTTATGGATTTTTGTATTTAAGTATTCACAATAATATTTTTATTTAGACATAAAAAGGCTATGTTAATACTTTTCTGAATGGTTATATTTTTAGTCCAAACTAAAATAGCAATGCAATTAAAAAATCTAGACTAGAGACACACTGTGTAATTATTATTTCATTTTTTTAATTGTGTTTATTTCAGGCACTTGGCCCATATCAAAGAACAACATTAAAAACATACAAGACCAGAATACAAATACATATACAATAAAATGTTGAGTAAAATTAGCCAGGGAGACTTAACAGAAACTGCAGTTACTAAGTTAATTTTGAGGGATTCAAATCAGTGACATAATAGTGACACTAGTGTGAAATTACCTGATTTATGACAGTTTGTGAGTGTCAGAAGTGTAGCCTTATTAGAACTGAACCAGACCAGCCAAGGTCAGATGCTGACTAATGATTGTGTATTTAATGATGATGTAGTTCTGATGAACGTGCTTGTATTGAAGGGTACACACCACAGGCCTGGATGTACTCTGCTACAGTAGTAAATAGCTCACAAAACTCAAAGTTGACAGTTTTGGAAACATTACCCAAGCTCCTTGGATGCTTGGACGTCCATGTGTAACGTTCAATGCATTTCATTTTTTTCTCTCCAATGAATGTTTCTTGGGTAACATGAATTACATTGCAAACATGGTCATTCCAGTCACCACTGCCTGCATGTGTGTGAGATTGTGTGTGAGCATGTGTGAAACTGAGAGTGTGTGTAGAGAGTGTTAGATTGTGTGTGTGCATGAGTGTGTGTGCGGGATGTTTTCTAATGTTTGTGGGTGGGGATATTGGGGAGGGTGGTAGGAATAGAGGAGGGGGGGGGGAGGTGACGGAGAAGAGGGTGGGGGGGTAGTGAGACGGAGCGTTTGTTGAGTGGAAAATGGTCTCTAAAGCTCCTCGACTCACCTTTCGCAGTGGCAACATTTAGCACGCTCCGTCCCTCTCCACCCCCCACCCTCCCACTCACCACCCCTCTCCCCCTCCATCCCCGTCCCTCGCCAGTCCCTGCCCCTCTCCCCCTCCACCCATCCTTCTCCACTCACCACCCCTCACCCCCTCTCCTCCTCCACCCCCAGATCCTTCTTCACCCCCCCATTTCCATATTAAGTTTTCACAACCTGTTTTAAGAGTGATAGAAGCATAAAGTGATTTTACAGGAGTAATGCCCTTCGACAGATGGTGAGACATGACCGTGGGGGGTGGGGGTGGGGTTGGGTGGTCAAGGGGGGGGGCTGTGTGTGTTCAGGAGAGGGGTGGGGGGGGGCTGAATGTGACAAAATGCAAAGTGGAATTCGCCAGCCCCTCCATTCCAGAATTGGCCCACAGAAAGAGCATGCGAGAGGCGCGATGGCATGTCCTTGGCGGTCCGGGCAAGCTTGGGTGACAGCTGCGATGTTTATAGGCCGGCTTCGATGACAGTCAGGAGGGGATAGCTCGGCTCTTTTCAGACAGGAATTAGGTATGTCATCAGATTCTAAAATCCATCTGATTTATGACATTTCCACTCCTGTTTTCCCCTCTACCCCCTTGACCCCCAGCAAACCCTCAATGGAGCCGATGACATTTAGGAGTGTTGTTTGTTAGTTTGTTTGTTTGTTTGTTTGTTTACTTCTTACTTCCACTAGAAAGATCTATTGTTTCCAGATGTGCTGGGAGGTTTGCAGGTAGAGAGTGAAATTCGCTGCAACAGACGATGACATTGCATCTTGATAAAACCCGTTCCTTCTGTTTTTGTTCACATTTGCGGTCCCATATCCAGGGTTGAGAGCCAGCCTTCAAAGCAGACCTATTTATAGATGAACAGCTCTAATGGTTCCCCTCTCTGAACACCCAACAACACTCCTCCAAGGCCACACTGTGATAAAACTAAAAAGCTCTCATTTTTTTGCTTATTTTTTTAATTATTTCTATTATTTTGATCAACTCAAACTGAAAACACATACCATGAGAGGTCAAATAAACGTAGGTCTCACAGATGAGACCGTTAGCATTTATAGTTTGATTTCGGGATAATTCATCACAATGTCTCACAGTCCTCAGGAAGTGGTCTAGCTTCATGTTCTGGACCTGGTGTGTTTCACAGAGCAGACCTGGTGCGTTTCACAGAGCAGACCTGGTGCGTTTCACAGAGCAGACCTGGTGCGTTTCACAGAGCAGACCTGGTGCGTTTCACAGAGCAGACCTGGTGCGTTTCACAGAGCAGACCTGGTGCGTTTCACAGAGCAGACCTGGTGCGTTTCACAGAGCAGACCTGGTGCGTCTCACAGAGCAGACCTGGTGCGTTTCACAGAGCAGACCTGGTGCGTCTCACAGAGCAGACCTGGTATGTTTCACAGAGCAGACCTGGTGCGTTTCACAGAGCAGACCGGGTGCGTTTCACAGAGCAGACCTGGTGCGTTTCACAGAGCAGACCTGGTGCGTTTCACAGAGCAGACCTGGTGCGTTTCACAGAGCAGACCTGGTGCGTTTCACAGAGCAGAACTTGTGTGTGTGTGTTTCTCATTTCAGTCGGGGTAGGAGCTCCACCTCATGTCCTGTCTCCATTCAGGGCTAGAGGAACACAAATATTTGTCAGTAAAGGTCATTGAATTTTACGTCATGCTTGGTGTCAGAGTTTCCTTTTAAAGAGAGCATGACCTGCAGTGGTAGACATTTATGGGGCTGTGTTTTAAGACCTGTTGGCTGATGTCCAGACCACATCAGCTAACAAAGTCTCCTTCAAGACCCACTGCTTGCAGGGGGATCTCTGGGAAGTGAAGTCCTTTTCATTGGCCCCTGTTCTCTATGATTCCACTCCAATACATCCAATTAATGAAGAGATTATATGCTCTGACCAAAGCCTGACAACCAATTAATGAAGAAATTACATCTCAAGCATCTCGCTTGACAGCCTATTAACGTAGTGATTAAATGTGAGGCATGACTTTAATAAGGGACTGTCAGTGAAGGCATAAAGGCAGATAGGCATACAGATAAGCAGCCAGGCACGCAGACAGGTAGACAAGTAAACAACAGGCAAGCAGCCAGGCAGTTAGGCAGGTAGCCAGACAGGTAGGGAAGCAGGCAGTTAGGCAGGCTGGCAGCCAGATGAGTAGACCATGATGGCAAATGTGGATACAGGGAGGCAGACAGGCAGATAGGCACAAACTAAGCAGCCATGCAGTTAGGTAGTTAGGCTGTTAGGCAGGCAGGCAGGAAGACAAGCAGGCAGGCAGGAAGACATGCAGGTGTACAGGAAAATAGGCAGACAGAGGTTTACTTTGTCTATTTACAATAGTAGCTGATCATTTGGTGAAAACCGTGAAGTAAATCTGTTGCATAACAGATCCTCATAGTCTCAGAGTCATAGTCTCTTTTTGGGTTTAACAGGAGGACAGATGGATACAGGTTCGTCTGGATCCATAAAAGTTTACACAGCATTGCAAACTTTACAGCATTTGTGGTATTGCTGTATTTCAAACAGAAATCAGGCCAGGCGGCATTTCCTCACATCTTAAAAAAATGACACAGAGTTACGTGACACTTCCCCTCTGCTTACCGGGGGATTTATATGCTCCGAGCCAGGTGCATCAGCCAGGCCTGACACACACACACACACACACTGTACACACCACACATATGTACCACAATCTACACACATACACTACACACACTGCACTGTACACACACAGTCTACACACATGCACATACTATACACACCACATGCACCCCACACACAACACATGTTCATAAACTCAGCTATTCCTCAGGGTAACACACAGCCCTGTGCCGCTGGACGACAGGTCCATTGTGTTGAGTAGACCCCCATGCAGAGCTCTGCTTTCTACAGCTAACTGAGAGTATTTCACAAGCTGTAAATTCAGAGCAGATATATAAATCACAGAGGGCACGGTGGCTTAGGGGGGGTAACAGGATCTGCTGACTTTCACCCCAGGGGTCACTGGTGCTATGCCAAACCTGGCCAGACTGTGTGTGTGTGTGGGGGTGTGTGTATGTGGGGGTGACACCTATAGCCGGTCTGAGACAGGTTGTGTGAGGGGTGTCTGGGGGTAGGGGCGGGGGTATATATGGCTGGTGTGGTGCATGGGGGGATGTGTATGGTGGCTGGGGGGGGTCTTTAGGGCTGGTGTCATCCCTGGGCCTGTATGACTGGAGACCCCTGGGACAGTGGTCTATATCTGCATGGTGGAGAAATGCTTCCGCCCCATAAAAACATGTCTGATGAATCTCTCTTTCTCCTCTCACACACTCTTCTCTTCATCTCCTACCCCCTTCCCCTTCCCCTCCCTCACCTCCCTCCCTCCCTCCCTCCCTCCCTCCCTCCCTCCCTCCCTCCCTCCCTCCCTCCCTCCCTCCCTCCCTCCCTCCCTCCTCTCCTCCAGCACTAATCCATCATTGGATGACAGTCTGTGCCTTTAGCTCTGTGTCTGTAGCTCTCTATCTGTAACTGAGTTTCAGCTCCACAAATAGTTCTTCCAGGCGGCCCGCTCCTATTCCGGACCCTGCAGGGCTGGCACTGTCCCATCAGCCTGTGGCCCCCAGCACTCCAAAGAGACCTGCACTCCAGACTTATTTTAGACCCTGCAACCCCCTCCCACCCCCCCACCCCCCATCTCTCTCATCATCAATCACTGGCCAGTTGGAGGTGAAAAAAAAACAATACCCCCTGAGGACATGAGGGCGATTTCCGAGTGGTGGCAACAACTTTGCAACTTTTCAAAAATATTCCGTCCACAGCAGGGGATCTGCCCTGAACTGCCCAGCTGATAGAAGTTAGCACTCAGCACAGCCTGTCAGTAACCCAGTCCAGCCCGCAGCAGAGACATTCACACCAACAATTAGTACTTAATAAATCAGGCTCTGGTTTTAACACCTTTATTCTCCACAGCGAGAGCTGTCTGATACCACGGAGATAGTCTGGATGTGCACCTTCCCCTGTGGTCAACACAAAAAAGAATTAGTGCTGTGTTGGGCTGGGGCGCGACAGTGCAAAGGATATCACCCTTTAATGAATTTGGATTCACTAACGGTGGTTAGGGTTAGAGTTAGTTAGGTTGAGGCAACAGGTCTGTTCTGGTTTCGGTCAAAAGCTTATATCCATACTCAAACTGTATGAGAATTACTACGGGTTAGGGTTAGGTTGACTATTATTCTGTTACTATGCGCAGTTTCTGTTAGAATAGATTGGTTGATGGCAGTAAGAGCAGTGGTGTGCGTTCACGTGTGTGTTTGGGTGAGCTACGTGTCGAGTGCTGTTTGACAGAGAGGGACACCTGCACTCTGTGTTGTCTGTCTGGGTCCAAACAAGGTGACTCTGGTCACCAGAGGATGAAGGTGATTTGATGGGTGTTTGTGTGCGCATGCATGTGTGCATGCTTACATGTGCACCTGTCTTTGTGTGTGTGTGTGTGTGTGTGTGTGGTGTGTGTGTGTGTGTGTGTGTGTGTGTCGAATGTGTGTGCGTGTGTCAAATGTGTGTGCGCGCTCTGAAGAGTTTTGTTTAAGGCTACAGGTGCTGCGACTTCATCAATGTCATACTTCCTCAGTGTCACAGGGATCGAGATGTGCTGTGCAGTGTCCACACATTCTGTGCTGTTGGACTTACCTCTGACAGACTAGGTCCACAGTGTTCTACATTAAAAGCAACAGTGAAACCTAAACAGCCTCTTGTGCTCTCTTAGAATGCCCTGCACGGTCAAGGGGAACATTCCTCTGGACTCATGTCACCATGTTGGCTCAGAAACTCTGTCACCTACGCAAAGACTGAGTCGTAGATATAACCTTACCAGGACATAACTCAATGTTCTCTGCCTCCTGTCCACTAGTGGATCCAGCCTGGCTCCCTGCTCCAGCTCAGTGAGGTAGGCTCCTAGTAACGTAATATTAATGTAATATTAGACCTGGAGATCACCCTCAGACCCCCCCCCCTCCCATGGGAGGCCACTCTGCTCATATGTCAACAAGTCGTTACGTTGATTTCAGACGGCACCAATCTGATGACACCGAGTTTAATTAGCGCGTATCGGGCCTCCAGGTATCACGCTAAATCCATCAGCACCTGGTTTTGGACGATGCGTTCACGATCATTAACATGACGTGCTACAGTGCTGTACATCTTTATTGACTAACGGGGCTGGATGAACGTATCAGTATTTCAGTCAAATAGCTTCACTAGTTAAATGAAATGAAATGAAAATTATGACTTTTTCTTTTTTTATATTGCAACCTAGCACTCATTTGATGTTACACATATGGAGCTATTGCTGAAAAAATTTAGTCTCTTGACCACAGTGACGGATAACATTCACACCCTATAAGGCATTAAAACATCTAAATAGAAAATAATTCTGACCAATGCACGACTTCTGTCATTAGAGCAAAACAGATACTGTTGTAAGACTGTGTTCTGACCAAACAGAGAACTATTGAACAACAACAGTGTTTGATGCATGTGTTGACCTAAAGACCAGAATAAAAGCACATGGTTCTTACAAACGTTCACTTATGCCCAGTTTTAACAACTATTCTGGACTAACTGTAGCCAGACGCCTCCCCACCCACCATCACAACCTCTTTTGTCTTTGAATCTCCTCACATATTCAGCAGACCACAAATTACAGTGGTGGGGCTTTTCACATTAAAGGTTTGGATTAGTGGAAATCTAAAAGCAGAACTTGCATGCCTGAGCAGCACTGCCTCGGCAGGCTTGTGGGTGGGCACCCCTGCATGTACAAGCTATCCCCCCATCACATGAAGATTCCACACCGCACACATCAATCTCTCAACAGGGTCATTTACCTCAACCCCTCCATGGGGGGTGGAGAAGGGGTGTGTGTGTTTGTGTATAGTGCGTGCGTGTGTGCGTGTGTGTGTGTGCATATGTGGGTCTTTGTGTGTCATAGAGGGCATGTGTAATGTTTTTATGTGTGCGCTTTTTATGTTCTCTATGTGTTTGTGTGTGTGTGTGTGTGTGTGTGTGTGTGTGTGGTGTGTGTGTGTGTGTGTGTGTGTGTGTGTGTGTGTGTGTGTGTGTGTGTCTGTGTGTGTGTGTGTGTGTTTGTTTGGGGTGTCAGGTGGCTGAGCGGTTAGGGGATCGGACTAGTAATTCTAATGTTGCCAGTTCGATTCCCGGCCGTGCCAAATTAAGTTGTGTCCTTGGGCAAGGCACTTCACCTTGCTTCCCTCGTGGGAATGTCCCTGTAAGTCGCTCTGGATAAGAGCGTCTGCTAAATGACTAAATGTGCTTGTGTGTGTGTGTGTGTGTCCTAAAGGACATATGCATGTGTAGGTGAGAGAGATGGTATGTGTGCAGACAGTACAGTGTTTGTGTTTGGATAAGGTTGGGGTTTGTCTGAAAGAGAGAGATGTGTGTGCTTAGAGGATTTCTACAAAGGTAGAAACAGTTTGTTTTTGTCAATTAAATCAGAGCCAAAGCCATCAGCGAATAATGTTGTGAGAATTTGATGGGGAACTGTGATAAAAAAAAGACAAATTCTCAATAATCCTGCTGTTGTCTTCAGTCCAACTCTTCTGTTCCTTGAGACAAGTTGGCCATGGGAACGTGAAAATAAAATACTGTATTTGATGAGGACAGGGGTAGGAGAAGAGTGAAAATGGCACCAAAGTTCACCATATTTGAGCCAAAGTTACAATTGAAGATATGTTCTGACAGATATTACATCTTTTAAAAGTAAATGAAGGGAATTATGTGTTTTTCTTGGCAATCTATGTTGTTTATAGAAAGCAGAGAGAGCAGTCAGTTCACACTTTAGGTGATAACTACAGTGGGCCTTTGTGAAGTCCGAGGGCTGGCCAAGGAAGGATAGTTTACTTTGGAGGCTAAAGTTGAGCTTGGCCTTGTGTGCAAAGTTGTCAGAATTTGAATGTTATTTACAGAGTGTAACCCATTTGTGAACTAGGCTGTGGACCTGTTTGTGTATTTGTGTTAGCTCTAGTCTACGGTCTGTTTGAAGAAACCATATTTTATCATTTAAAAAAAACGCTATTCACATTTTGTCATAGCAGATGCTTTTATACAAAACAACATATCATAAGTATGCTTGTCCATTTAACCGACGGTACTACACTGTGTTGTATTGTATTTTGCGCTTTACTATGATGTATCCTAGTCATCATCAGTGCTGATATAACAACCTGTGACCATTGGGTAAAGTTGGAGATTCTAAGTGGAGATTACTTCATAATAGCAATGCATTATGTACAATGACATTATTCTACTGGGAAAATAAATTTGTCAAAAAGTTTGTGATATTATTGTACTGTACTATTTAAGAATACATACCTGTGTATATTTTCTTTAGGTGAAAAAATACATTTTGGTCAATGCATGTGTCAAAATGACTCACCTGAAGAGAGGAGGTTACGACACATATTAATAATAATATTATTAGCTCATCATAATGCTGTTGGTCTCTAAGGATCAGCGAGAGATTTGCTCTTCTGCAAACATAGGCTTTCCTTTGCTGCTTAGATGGTGAAATGTTCATCTTACAGCTACAATAATGATAATAATAATTTGTAATGCACTTTATATTTAGCTAAATCTCAAAGTGCTACAGGTTAAAAACAAGAAAAGGCGCATGTAGAAAGAAAATAAAACATGTAAAACAAGAAAAAGAAATAAGACAGATAAAAGAGGTTCAGAATCAAGGCTCTGTTAAAAAGGTGGGGTTTTAGGCCACTTTTAAAAGCATCCACAGTCTGTGGTGTCTGTGGCAAACTCCCATAGAGCGAAGCTTATAGTCCAGTCATTTTATGAAAAAAGGGAGGACAAATTGTACAAACACATGTATTTTAGTTTTTTTAATAGTTCGTTAACATAATTTTTTTTTAATACATGTTTTGTTTGTCTTAATGTAAGTAATCAACTCAGTAATTTTCATGGTGATATCTAAAGGTAAAACGTTTTAGCCTATTATGAGAAAAAGAATGAATAGGCGTATGAATAGGCTATATTTGGGTCTTTTTTTTAAACTTTCCCCTAATTGGATTCTTTGGGGCTTTTTTTCACTTACTCAGGACATATTGGGGATACAAAATCAGTTGAGTTTGCTTCTGTTGCAATTTGTCCTAGGTTGACCCCCCTTTTGGCTTAAAATGACTGGACTATTAGTCCTTGGAGGTTTCAGGAGATATTTTGCAGCAGATTGGAGGGTCTGTGTGGAGGTTTGTGTGGTGAGAAGTTCTTTGAGGTAGGGGGGGGGGCATTACCATGGAGACACTGATGGGTGAGGAGGGAGACCTTGTACTTAATCCTGAATGAGACAGGAAGCCAGTGGAGTGACTTTAGGATGGGGGTGATGTGGTCATGCTTGCGCACCCTCAACCTTCCTAGTAGCAGAACCCTGGAGCAGAACCCTGAAGCAGAACCCTGAAGCAGAACCCAGGAGCAGAACCCTGGAGCAGAACCTTGGAGCAGAACCTTGGAACAGAATATTGGAGCAGAACATTGGAGCAGAACCCTGGAGCAGAACCTTGGAGCAGAACCTTGGAGCAGAATCTTGGAGCAGAACATTGGAGCAGAACTTTGGAGCAGAACCTTGCATCAGAACCCTTAAGCAAAACCGTGGAGCAAAACATTGGAGCAGAACCTTGGAGCAGAACCTTGCATCAGAACCCTTGAGCAGAACCTTGGAGCAGAACCTTGCATCAGAACCCTGGAGCAGAACCTAGGTGCAGAACCTTGGAGCAGAACCTTGCATCAGAACCCTTGAGCAGAACCTTGGAGCAGAACCTTGCATCAGAACCCTGGAGCAGAACCTAGGTGCAAAACCTTGGAGCAGAAACTTGCACCAGAACCCCGCCCCTCCTCTGTGTATTCTTTCCACCCAGGACAGATAGGAAAGCCTGAAAATTCATTGGTCAGAGTTGATAGCTGGATTTTAGGGAAAGTCTTTGACAAGAACTGACAGGTCAATAAAAACAGAAATATTATCAGCTCCATCATTATGGACTGTCCCTGCAGCTGCCAACACATCCCACAGTGTGTTGGTTCCAGTCCAGGCATCATCATCTTTCCGGAAAGGTGCTAATTTTATGGCTTTGGAAGACTTAAAGCCACAGATATGTTAAACGTTTTCTGCGCCAAATCTATTCCCTTTTAGTGCCGTATTGCTATGCTTTTTTTTAACCCAATTTTCTGCCTGCTGTCTTCATGGAGACGAGAACCTAACCAGTCCAGCCTCCCACATATCACCCTGATGAATGACAGCTCTGTACGCAGACTACTTAAACACTGTGCATCTCTCAACACCTTAATACATTATACTAAGGTGTTTACGGACTGCCTTCACATGTGTATTATACTTGTGCAGGCAATCACAGCCACACATTCACAGCTTTTATTAGAAGCCGGTAGACTGGTTTCCATGTTCCATTAAATCAACTTCAATGAATTAATTTATCACCTTATAATTGCAAAACCTGTATGTGTCATAATCAGTACTAAGTCTATAACAGAGCCACATAACAATTATGTTTATTTAAAATATTTATAGTGTTTGTGTTTCCAAGAGAGCAGTGATTGACCCTTCTTCTGTGTGCACGCTTGGCTGTCAAGCAAGCGCCAGGGGTGTTGTATATTCTGTCATGTATTCTGCCTGGAGCGAACAAGTGATTTGCGGTGGTAGATAAGCGTTTGATGTTCTATTTCAGCGTAGACTGTCACATTAATCAGAGGTACGACGAGTTCCATGCGACGTATTCCACCAATCCTAACGCCTCTGCCTCCCGCAGACGATTTATTGGGAAAAAAGGTGCTATATTTGTAGCGCAACCTTTCACTAGACCCCACCAGCTGACGTCAGTTAATTATTTGTCCCCTGAATCTAATACATTTCTCTGTGCCAAGTCATTTCAGTGGGCTCAGTGTAGCACTGAGAATGGAGACCTTCCTGCCCCCACTGACGTTCATTGCGGAAAGTCAGATGCTCCGTCCATCTGTCCGTGTTATCCTAGCAACCAAAGTTTTGTTGCTATGGTGAAGGTCTCCCCACATGAACTTGTCTGTCAAAACTGAACTGGCCAAACTTTTTTCATCTCATTCGATTTTTCTCCCCAGCATTGCTGAAATTCTGCTGTGTCAAGTATTTCTGTGTTTACTACTGTTGCGTTCTAATTTTAGTCTAATGAATGAACACTTGGTCCTGGCAAGTCAGTACCAGGTACTAGCTGGTCAGTACCAGGTACCAAAAAGTCATTACCAGGTCCTTTCTAGGGCAGTATTCTGTACTTGCAGGTCAATACGAGGTACTAAAAAGTCAGTACGAGAATCAAGCAGGTCAGATGTTACCCGGCTTATGACCAGTCGCACCAGGTCAGCTGCAAATGTTGCGTGATATGCTGGGTAAACCACATCTGTTTGAGCCAATGTGTGATTTAGTGTCGTGGGTTTAGGGTGAAACACCAGGAAAACACACAAAGCCACCGTAACCACCAAAAGCCTCAGGAACAGCACAAAGCCACCAGAACCCTGAGTAATGCCCAAATGAAGTGTGAGAAACTGGGAGAAAAGAATGACTTTGGATATCTTTAACGACACGGTTTACTCTAGGATCAGTTTCGTGTTTCATCGGAAATATTGCTGCTTATGAAATGCCTGCAGCATTTGTCACATTTTGCACGCTGACTTAGAAATTAGTATTACATTGGAAATAGTTATGCTTGGATTTCAAGCTGTTGTAGAAATGTGATGACTTTGGTGTCTATCACTCTTAAACAAATTGGACTTTTGGTACTATATGTATGTATACAAACTGTAAAACTGTATTTCAACAAATAATTTATTTTCAGATAATATCCATAAAACAAACCCCAGGCTGCAACTTTATAAAATGACACCAAATGCTATTTTCTGTTGTGTCGTGTTAGGTTCCCTGGCTGCCAGCCGTACAATAATAACAGGTGGTTAAATTAGGAGGAGGTTGAAGGCTTTGTGGAGAGGCTGTCGAGGCCAGTCACACTGCAGGAAAAGCAGGTCCCTCCATTCACTCTGTGGGGAACTGCTGACCCATTAAATCATGACCTTGCTACGGCATTATACAACTACGCATTGGAGGATGTCATGGAAAAGTAGTCAGTTTTTCCTTGCGGCTATAGGCATGCCTGTTTATGCCCCCTGCTCTGCCCGCGACCTCATCAGTCAGCGCAGATCAGATTCCAATCTTGGATCTTCAAGTGTTCTATAAAACTCATCATTAAAAGCGATGTGCAGCAGGTGGGTGCGTGCAACGTCAGGAATGCCCTCTGGGGCTTAGTGATGCCTCGCAGCCTGGAGGGGTACGGAAGGGCACCCCTTAACACTGCTCTGTTGGGAAAGAAGTCGCTTTAAGTCTCTACATGTGAACCTGTCACTCCAGCGATGTGGAGGGTGGGTGGGGGTGAGGGGATTTAGGCCATTAGTTCTGGGCTGCCCAGGCACACACTCACATGTGTGTGTAGAGTCACCGAGGTCTTTCTGCTAATTATAGGCTGAAATCTGACAGAGAAAAATTAGAGGGAAAAGGGACAGCTGCAAGGCCCTGGACCACGGGGGAAGAGCCGGGGATGGAAACGGGTTTGATTTCTCTCTAAATCCTCAAACCCCTCCTTCGACAGAAAAACAAAACTCAATCGTCTTGGTGTCCTTCTCGCTCTCTTATCCCTCTCAGTCCTTCCCCCCTTCCCCTCCGTCAAAGGTCAGGGGTCAGGCCTAGAGGATTTCCCTGAACTAATGCTCTTTCCTGGGTTGGCAGGCGAGGGAGGGAGCTTAGTCAGGAGGAACACTGTGATCACGACTCTTCGAGTTCTGATGATTGGTGCTCACACACTGCAGTCCCATCGTCAGACACAACGTTAGTTGTTGAGAAAGGGAACCGGCCTTTTGGTATATTACTCTTTGAGTGTAAGTAGGCAGGTGGACAAATATGATGATTGCTGTTAATTAGTGTTGAGACATCAAACTCGACGCTGACCTGAGGCAATGTGGCGTATCCCTGGGTGATGACTTTTCCAGAGCAGCAACAAACAAGTCATCACCGAGGGCAGCAAGCAATGACCCTGTCAGGTTCTCATATCTCCCTACAACACGCATACGCACACCCACACCCACACCCGCACATACAAATGTTGAGTTGTAATAGAAAATAGTTCCAACATTCCTGTGTGTAGTAGACATGTGTATCATCACTCCTCATAATGTGCTAGTGTGCAAAATGTTTCTCAATGTTGGTGTAATATTGTAAGATCATTATCTTGTTACAGGGGCTCCGTGAGAATGTCATGACTTAGCCTTGCAGAGGCTTATCTGCCTTACAGGGAAGGCACAGTAGCCAGTAAGGAGAGTTCCTCTCTCGGCTTTGATTGACAGGTGTCTGGCTTTGCGCCGGAGATCCCACGAAGCGCTGGAGGGGCCCTGCCCAATCACAACTGACCTTGCCGATCTCATCAATAGCATGCGCTGCTCTCTGCTGGTGACAGGTGCACCAACCCCCAGAGTCTAAAGCCAGTCTTTTTTAATAGTCACTCTTGATCCACAGTTCCTCAAGGGTGGACGTGGATGTGAAGCTTAACTCCTCCACTTCAGGCTAAATGCCTGTGACGACCAGTGTGCTGTAGGCGAGTTATCAGCAGAGCTGCAGATGATCCAGGTCCCACAGGACTGGTTCCTATTCTGGTTCTGCTGGGTTTGAAGCACCTCACTGGTCACCAGTCAGAGCCTTTAATGGTTACAGACACATGCTGGCTGTGACAAGGCGAAAGACTCCCCCACAGCTAGCAGCGCTTTCACAGCTGCCCCCTAGTGCCTGGTTAAGGAACTGCAAACTGAAGTTCAGTACAGCATGACAGCATGCCCCTTTTCTACTTTTCTTCTAAAGTTTTTGTTTGCTATGATAGAAATTGCTACTTATTCTTCCAGTTGTATTGCATATGTTTCTGTTATACAATACAGTTAAATAATGTGCAATGTAAACTTGTCACACTCTTGGTCTACTTAGTTTTTCAAAGGGAAAACATATTACAGTAAAGGTGTTCAATTCTTTTTTCTCTTTTTTGCTGAGGAAATTAATTTTCCCCTCAACTCAGATGACACACTCATACAGAGGACATCTGTGAAACAAATAATCATTCTCATTGAAGAAAAGCTTTCCTAATAAATGTCTAGTTTGTGTGTTTGATATGACCCCAGGAAAAAGCTGGGGTTTTTCCTCCCCTCAGCCACACATCTGACCATCAAAATAAGCAAAATAAACACAATCTCCCAGGTCACCCCGCCCTGTCTCCAAACAACAAGCTGCAGATGCAATCTTTCTTTTCACCTCAGGACTGCCCAGTCAGACCCGACAACCTTTCTACTCCCCAATACCCTCCATCTACCCCCTGAAACCACATATCTACCCTGATACCCTCTATCTTCTGCTGATACCCACATCTACCCCTGATACCCTCTATTTACCCCTGATACCCTCTATCTACCCAAACATTCTATCTATCCCCAGATGCCCTCTATCTATCTGACACTTTCTATCTACACCCTTATATCCCTTATCTACCCCTCGTAGCATATTTACCCCTGAGACCCTATCCCCGTGCCCTCTGTGCAGGTGTAAGGGGGTTTAGGGGAGACTGTTTGGAGATGGGGTGGATCACAGGGGACAGGTAGGAGGTAGAGGGGATGGTGGGGGAGAGGTGGGGGGTGCAGTGGGGAGGTTGGGAACGGCTCCTTTATGGTTCAGTGTCTGTGGAGACGCCTCAGTGTCCTCCAGCCATGGACCGCAGCCTCCAGCCTCCAGCCTCCAGCCTCCAGCCTCCAGCCCACATCTTTTCCAGGTCTCATTTGGACAACAAAAAAAGTCAGATTCTTCCTCCCAATTTCTCTCTCTCGGCCTCAACGCACATTCTGTGTTTCCACACCTCGTTACTGAGGACATGTTATTCAATTTAGCCTGGAAATGCTATTAGAACCCCCAACAGAAAGAGTCCAGGAGAACCCCCAACTGAGAGAAAGACAGTTGAGGAACTGGATACCTTTGCAGAAGTGTGTTCAACAGTCTGTGTGCTTGTGGTGTATATTTGTGAGGGAATGTGTGCGTTTGTGTATCTGTGTAGTGTCTGTGCACGTGCGAGTGTGTGCATGTGGGAGGGATGTATGTATTTGTTACAATAGGTGCGTTCGACATGGACTGACTTCATGCAGCGCCGCAGGTGGCTGCAGCCGGCTGAATCTGAGAATGCCATTGCATGCACACGCACCTGTTGTGTTGTGTGTCTAAAGTCTGTTGTATGTAGTTGTTAAGACTGTTATTCTTAACACAGCAAAAGGTGGAGCAGCCTGTTGTTAGCCCTCAGGCCTGGCTGAGATTCCCCAGGACAACCCTGGTCACATGACTGCAGCGCTGACACAGCTACCCTGGTCACATGACCACAACGCTAGGTGTGTTCGACTTCATGCAGCGCCTGACCAGCATCCCTGGTCATGTGACCAGTTAACGTTGTGGTCATGTGATCAGGGTAGCTGTGTTAATAGGTGTATTCGACTTCATGCAGCTCCGGCGGTGCCGACAGCCGGCTGCAGCTGGCTGACTTGAAGCATTGAATGCTATTGGCTTCTTCAAGTCAGCCGGCTCACATGACGACAACGTTAACACAGCTACCCTGATCACATGACCACAGCATTAAAACAGCTACCCTGATCACATGACCACATCATTAAAACAGCTACCCTGGCCACATGACCACAGCATTAGCACAGCACTTGTGGGAGCAGAATAGCCTGTTTAACAGCATTACATGGGAGGGGCGCTAAGAATGGTAACTCGGTGCTGATCAGTGGCATTCCCTGTTTTACATGTGTTAGCGTGGTGTGTTTGTGTGTGTGTGGGTTTGTGTATGCAGGTTAAGAGTGGGTGTCGGCCCACATTTGGACAGCCCCCAGTGACATGTGAAGGGGCGGGGTGGTAGCTCTCTGAGGTGTTAACGAGAGCGCTCCCTCTGGAACGCCACAGTAGGCGGTGACTCAGATATGCAGCCCTCAGCAGAAAGAGGACAGACACTCCCTCAGAGCCTGCGGCATCAGCAGATGGAGGGCGAGGGCAAAGGTGGGGTAATGTTCTTCGTGACAACAGAAGCACCAGCTTCCACCAATCAGAGAAGGGGGGTGACATCATCCTAGACATCAGACGGTAGTGCAGCAGGCGTTTTTTTGTTCAAGGTTATTGTGTCTTAGTTCAGCCGAAGACCCCAGTATGTTTCTCAGTGTGTGGCTGTGGTGTGGTGAGGTGTGAGTCAGGCACACTGAGGCCTCTCCAGGTCATTAAACAGCGCTCTGCTGAGAAGGTAACGGCTAATGTATCCTCATTGCACTATATCGCCCGTGCTAAAGGCCTTCTTCCAAAAACCACTTGCTCTCACCCAAATCGTCCCAACCAGCATCTGGCTGGGTGTTGCAGAGCCACGTGTGTACGTGTGTATGTGTGTGTGTGTGTGTGTGTGTGTGTCTGTGTGTGTGTGTGTGTGTGTGTGTGTGTGTGTGTGTCTGTGTGTGTGTGTGTGCACGTGTTTGTGTGTGTGTGTTTGTGTGTGAAAGAGACAGATGACTGATTTGTATAGCAGTGCAGTCCATTTCTGAACTCACCACCTAGTTGGAAGGAAAGTACACTGGATCTGTGTTTGTGTGTGTCGCTGCAAAATACTCCAAATACTGAGTAGTTGTGAAATTTGAAATCTGTGTGTTTAGTCTACAGGTCTGATCCAAACCCCATCTGTACGTTTCTCCTCTGTATTTCCCGCTACGTCTCTCCATATACACTTTTTACATTCTTCTGTATTTCTACATTCTCTCTCTCTCTCTCTTTTTCTCTCTCTCCCTTATTTCTCCCTTGGGTGTTGAGCACTTCGATTTCAGTCAAATTCACGCTTTCCGTCTTGGCTGGCCAGTATTCAATCATTTGGGCTCCATTTGTGAGTTCTTGTCAAATAAGTAGGGAAAGAAGAGAGAGTGGGACAAGCAGGGAGTCTGAAGAAATGGTCAAGAGCAAAACTTTAGGTTGTTGACTGTAACCCCAAACTTGATGGTGTTTCAAACCGCAACCTCCCATGTGGCACTCTGGCACACTGATGGTGTTTCTAACCCTAACTCTGTCACTGCCTCACCTCAATCTAACACGCTCATGGTGACTGGAGCTGCTGATAGAGATGCTGATTAGTCATCATGCTGGGGAGCTCTGCAACACACGCACACACACACACACACACCCATACATGTGCACACACGCACACACACACACACACACACACACCCATACATGTGCACACACTCACACACACACACACACACACCCATACATGTGCACACACGCACACACACACCCATACATGTGCACACACGCACACACACACACACACACGCACCCATACATGTGCACACACGCACACACAAACACACACACCCATACATGTGCACACATACACACACACACATAGACTCATAAACATATACACACAGAACGCACACACTCACAATAAAACACACGAACCTGAGAAGTTTGATAGCTGTCCAGCTTGTGTGCAGGGAAGGCCACATGAAGTCGGAGGGAGATTTGAGAAGGCTTATCTCTGGATAGATAGAGGAGCAGACTGCAGCTGTGCTGAAATGATTTATCTGGACAGAAACCCACACATGCTCTCTCACTCATGATTTCATGCATACACATTTACACACACATACATACCCAAACACACTCCCTAGTGAAACTTTGTGGTTTAAAACAACTGCATTTAAAGAAGCTTTACAGCTGTGTAGACAGAACCCATTAGGGGTTGTAGACTATAGCGACTCCAAGCGATGGTGGCGCTTCTAGCAGGCGAAGAGAAGAAAGCACGGTTCTTTCATTTCACCTTTTAGTTCAATAGTTGACAGGTCTCTCAAATGTTCTTTCTCTATACACTTTTAAATTACAGGTTTAATTGTAACTTGTTTAACTACATGCTCTTATGATTCTTCCCGTTGGCACTTATTTTTGTTTTTTCACAATGTATGACTACCATGTTTGACTACCTGCAATGTTTGGGGATATCTCGTTGTTATGATCAGTGACCTATGCACTTTTGTAAAGCTCCGTCTTGGAAGTAAATGTAAATGTTCACGGAACTCAATTGAAACACACATGCTGAAGACATTTGTGTGTGTGTGAGTGTGTGTCCGTGTGCCTGTGTGTGACTGACAAGTGGATCGGGTAATCGCTGCTGGTTTGTCACCGTGTAGTTATTTAGTTGTAGAGTTGTGGCTCCTGGCTGTGGAACTGTGGCTGGCGAAATACTGTCAGCGCAACATGCTCTGTCACTGGGCCTCACCACCCTGCACCCTCGCCGTCAGGGCCTCACCACACCTGCACACCTCGCTCCATCATTGCGGCCTCACCACACCTGCACACCTCGCTCCGTCATTGCGGCCTCAGTCACCACACCTGCACACCTCGCTCCGTCATTGCGGCCTCACCACACCTGCACACCTCGCTCCATCATTGCGGCCTCACCACACCTGCACACCTCGCTCCGTCATTGCGGCCTCACCACACCTGCACACCTCGCTCCGTCATTGCGGCCTCACCACACCTGCACACCTCGCTCCGTCATTGCGGCCTCACCACACCTGCACACCTCGCTCCATCATTGCGGCCTCACCACACCTGCACACCTCGCTCCGTCATTGCGGCCTCACCACACCTGCACACCTCGCTCCGTCATTGCGGCCTCACCACACCTGCACACCTCGCTCCGTCATTGCGGCCTCACCACACCTGCACACCTCGCTCCGTCATTGCGGCCTCACCACACCTGCACACCTCGCTCCGTCATTGCGGCCTCACCACACCTGCACACCTCGCTCCGTCATTGCGGCCTCACCACACCTGCACACCTCGCTCTGTCATTGCGGCCTCACCACACCTGCACACCTCGCTCCGTCACTGCGGCCTCACCACACCTGCAGACCACAGCCAGGTTTTTGCTTCTGAGTGTCTCTGCAGCTCTGCACTCCACAGAAACACCAGGCACCTTGCAACACCGTCATGGTGATTCCCTGCAAATGAGGTGTTTTCCCCTCAGCTGATGTGTTTATACAGATTGAAGATCCGTATTTTCAGACTGTTTGGCGGACCGTGTGAGATGGATGTTTGTCGAGTAGGAATACGAACGTCATAATGCCTTGGCGGTCACATGAATGATTTGAGTCAGCTTCTCTCTATCTCCATCCCTCTTCTAAAGGTGAGTGTTAAAAATAGCCCAAAACACAGCCACAGATGGCAGGGTTAGGGTTACGGGGGCTCAAAGTGTAAGTTAATAGAAAGTGTTCCGTGGCACATGGACAGGCTGACGCTGGGCACTTTTCTATTTTCACTTCATCCTTTTTAGAGCGAAGGGTCTGGCCTGATGCGGTTAGCAGATGCAAGCGCGTTATTGCGGAGCAGGGATTTGGACATTCTCCATATACTACGCTATAAATATCCCTCTGACATTTATTATACTCACCAGGCTTCAGGTGCTAAAACACTTGGATTCTGCTCAAATTTGTACTCAACGTTTTTTTCTTTGTAGACAAATTCTTCATTTTTATTTCTACGAAGCAAATCGTTGAGATATTTGAGGTGATATGCATGGACAATATGAAGTAACAGTCTATTCTGAAAGAGTTAGGGATAGCATACACCCTGGTAGGTGCTCCTATCCTCTACTAGAAACAACATTTGGATGGAAACGAAAACAAAATGGTAGCTACTGCAAGGTACAGTATTTAAAGATATCGGTAACACTTTATTTGAAGTTGCGTTAATGACGGTGTCATGACACTGTCATAGCACTGTCATAACTATGACATGACACATGAAAAGATGTTTATGAATGTTCATGAATGTTGTCATTCGGTGAATTATGTCATTTCTTATGCAAGGTTGACATTGTTTGTGATGTCTTTCCCGGACTTATGGTCAGAAAGAGGAGAGGTTGGGGTTAGAGGCAGTGGTCGGAGAGGAGGTAGGAAGAGGATGGAGGCAAGGTCAGAGAAGGGTTGGGATCAGGGCAGAGGTGGGAGTTAAGATTAGGTAAGAAACAGGAGGGGTTGAGGTAAGGGTAAGGAGAGGGGGTCAGTAAAGAAGAGAACTAGACTCAAGGGTTAGGGTTAGGTAAAAGTAGGGAGAACAGGGCAGAAGGAAAATACAGGAGAGGAGATAGGAGACCAAGGGAGGAGAAATGACATAATTCACCGAATGACACCTAATGGCAACATTCATGAACATTCATAAACATCTTTTCATGTGTCATGTCATAGTTATGACAGTGCTATGACAGTGTCATGACACTGTCATTAACGCAACTTCAAATAAAGTGTTACCAAGATATCTTTCATTCACAAGTAGTATATTATTAGGTTATTTCAGATGAAACAGGTAGTTTCTGAGAGTAGCAAAGGATAGATCCCTGTGTAACCTTGGTCACCATGAACAACATAGTAAATGCTGCTGTTTCTTCTGACCTGAAATGCAAGCCAAACAGCAGACAGTGTTCTCCTCAGAGCCATCCCACACGCATCACCCCAGACTGTAAGTGTCTGGTCAGCAGGGGACACACTGAGGTGGTCACATCACAACCAGGATGAGACTCTGTGAGTCCATCTGCACCCAAAGCAGAGGTTCTCTTTGAGGTCACGAGGTGGACATGGACTGTATATTTCGTTCTTTGCTAATAATACAGGACGTCATTATGAGACGGACTCTGGTGACAGATATGACATCATACTGATGGACGAGGTGAAGAACGAATAGAGCGGAGAGATGAGGCTGTTCTATCCAGTGTGACGTGACCAGACAGGCAGGTCCATGCTGTGTGTTTCATTTCGAGCTCAATAGTGGCATCCACACTCCGCTGGATGTGAGTGCGCTCGGCATGTGACGGGCAGTACAGCAACCGGGATGTGCCTCCCCTCAGATGCTCGCAGCCGTACAGGATACTGCTGAAGTCTGCGAGAGGCCGGCCACAGGCTTCATGCTGTATCAGTGTGGAGTGTAAATATCATAGAGTGTGAGTGACCTGTCTGGGGCTGTCCACCGGCCCTGCCTGTTTTATAGGGCCTCTTCATCCCCAGCCTGACGCACATGGTCTGGATTACCTCACTGTGAGGTAAGGGTTCCCCTGGGGATCTGAGCAAGCACGGTTCCATGTGGTTCCGTGTGGTCCCTGCTTCTCCCTCCCCTTCAGATGGCTCTACTGGTTTTATTTTGGTGCTTTTAAAAAAGTCGACAAGCCCAGCGGCCGGCCGTAACGGACATGTTTATAAAATTTGTCTTGACAGATGAGTGTTTTTGTGAGATGGGGAGGGGGATAGAAATACTGGAGGTAGACTTCCTGGTGGTAACTCCTACCCTATCCCCAGCTAAACGCCCAGAATGCCCCGATTTATAAAAGTCGTCCGATGACAGAGATGTCCTCCTTGTAACTCCATGCACGTGGGGACCACCTGCTTGGCCCACCTGAAACCACAGCCTCCCCTCAGGGCAGCACACCCACAATGTGGCCCTCTGTCTCCTGCTCTGCTCTGTCTAGCGAAGCTTCTCTCTCTCATGGAGCTGCTCTTTCTACTGGAGAACAGAAGCCTTGGCAGCAGCGCTTCTGCTTCAGGACAGCTTCGGCAAGGCCTTAGCCTCACCACATTCTGTGGAGGTTGAGATCTGTGCCAGAAGGTCGGCTTTACCAGCCCCTCTGCCCCATGCCCCCCCCCCAAACCACCTTGGGGTCCCTGGAATCCTGTGAGTGAGACCTGCGGCCAGGTTTTACATGCCCCCCAGGACCTTCCACACACAGCTGAACAGGGAGGTGGGGCTGGAATAGGGGCCAGGACATGGGGGCAGGACTGCAGTCGGCTACATTTAGTATCAAACAGATCATCAAAGATGTAATGTGCACATCTTCACTGCTGTCGTGTCATTGCAGCGTACCTGGCGTGAGCCACTCTGAGGAGGATATGAAACAGACACACACACACACACACACTCACACACACACACACACACACACACACACACACTCACACACACACGAGTCAAGTGTCACACCATTCAAAAAAGGACAGCATTAAAAAATAGATCCGCTAAGTATAGATAACTATACATTACTATATATATTCACACGTTAACAGACATCAGGTCAAATACATAATCCTGTTTTAGGTGTTTGTGTGGTGAGACTTCATGAAAAGTGAACTGGGTGCATTGTAGTATGATGTGTGTATGTCTTTCAATTTGTTTGATTGTGTAAATGTTTAAATGATTGTGTGTGTGCTTATTATATTTATATTAGTGTGTGATTGTGTATATATATCAAGGCTGTGTGTGTGTATATCCATAGTTAATATAGGGGTCATTTGGGGGTTGTCTGGATGTCTTCCCTAAAATGTATCTGCATGTGAAACCTCAAGGTCGCAGCTAATGCTTTTCTCTCTGGCCGTGTCCCAGGGGTGGCAGGCAGATTAGCCTGTCGTATTTCATCTGTCGTACACCTAAAGGCCAGACAGGGCCATGCTGTGCTGCCGATGCAGAGAGGGAGGGAGGGGCCCCGGGACATCAAAAGGCCCAGAGCGTCAGACTGAATGTCATCAACTTTTGGTTCCGCCACCAATTTTAGCCGTACTTTTCAAGGAACGTGAAATTTTAGATGGTGACAGATCTGATGTCAGTGCCCTGCCTCTCCGCCTGTCTTTCTGCCCGCATGCCTGCCTGACTGCCTGTGTTTGTTTGCCTGCCTGCCTGCCTGTCTGTCGTCCTGCCTCTCAAGGGCCTCATACAGAACAGCCTGCTGGGTGTGGGCAGAGATCAGTTCATCCACATGAAGAGAGAGGAAGTGAGTGATGAAGTAGGAGGAGTGGGGAGGAGTGGAGCGGGGGAGAGAGCGGAAACAACATTTAAAGGGGAAAAGGAACCAGGTAATAATTTTAGATGTCCACCTGGGGGATACAACGTAATGATTTCAACAGATACAACATTCCCAGCAGCTGAACCCCCACCCGCCCCCACTCCTAGTCCCTTCTCCACTCCCTCGGCGAGGCCTGATGATGTCAGACCCAGTATTTCACAGCCAGACGCGGGCGATGACACGGACAATTTGGCCTGTGAGTTCTCTCCAGCCTCGGACATGGTGTTACGATTACACGCTCCGGTGCAGCTCCTACATGCCAAAGACAGGGGGGGAAAACCTTTTAAAATAACTTTTATAGAGTACAGCTCTATCCTTCTCTCTGCTCATAAAAACACTGATAGATTGTGAGAGGTAGGGTGGCCTTGCATTGATTTTTGCAAAGCCGACACAACCTCACAGACACAATGTTGCTGCTGTGTCCTCATCAGTCCCTATCATCCGTGGGTAACCCAATTGCTGATCCCTATCACTAGAACACTACAGTACCAGGAATAGACCTCAGTACAGACACTACAGTACTAGTAATAGACCTCAGTACAGACACTACAGTACCAGGAATCGCCCTCAGTACAGACACTACAGTACCAGGAATAGCTCTCAGTACAGACACTACAGTACTAGGAATAGCCCTCAGTACAGACACTACACTACCAGGAATATACCTCAGTACAGACACTACAGTACCAGGAATAGCTCTCAGTACAGACACTACAGTACGAGTAAAATACCTCAGTACAGACACTACACTACAAGGAATATACCTCAGTACAGACACTACAGTACGAGTAAAATACCTCAGTACAGACACTACTGTACTGGGACAACAGACACTAAAGCTCCAGGAGTAGCCCTCAGTAGTACAAAGAGTCAGACTGAGTAAAATCTGAATGACAGTAGGTTTTTACTGCCAGTTTGAGTTTCATGGCCTCAGCAGGTGAAAACCTGAGAAGGACAGTACTTGAGCCCTGTGCGCTACATGGTACAATAGGAGAGATAAAACATGAGTGACCTTGAAAACAAAGTCAATGATAATAAGAAAGATCTCCCACTGTCACTAAAATAACATATATAGCATATATTCAGAGATCTTTGTCACAATACTTTCACTGAACATGCAGTGCTGGACGCTCTGCGGTCATCCGTTCTCAGGTCCCCAGCGTTGTAGCACACATACCCAGGAGCATTCCCCCTCTGCCTGACACAAAGTCTCAGCTCTGTTGTGGAACCGACACGTCCACATCAAACCCGTCCAAGGTGAATGACTCAGTTCAAAGTTTGGGCGGCCATCCTTCATCCTGAGGAATTTTGCAACGACAGCCCTCTCCCCATGGAGCAATAAACATGGATACTCACTCAGCAAGAGTGTCCTCTCCCCTCCCAACCTCCAACCTCTAGCGACTGTTTCCTCGCGTTGCTCAGCCCCTCTCCGGGCCCTGTGACCCGGTGGTGTTACTTCACAGCAGACAGATGAGGGACGTCTTTGTTGACTGATTCTATGGAACACCTGCACCCTAGATCCCTCAGCCATGCACCCTAGATCCCTCAGCCATGCACCCTAGATCCCTCAGCCATGCACCCTAGATCCCTCAGCCATGCACCCTAGATCCCTCAGCCATGCACCCTAGATCCCTCAGCCATGCACCCTAGATCCCTCAGCCATGCACCCTAGATCCCTCAGCCATGCACCCTAGATCCCTCAGCCATGCACCCTAGAACTGGAGGACGAGGGCTCTTCTAGCTAATTAGCTAGGTGGCTATGTGTGTGAATATTGCACATGGGTCCTTGAATAGCAAGCAAACGTCACCATCAGATGTTCTACAATATCGAAAGTATACGTGCATCAATTTTTGGTGCACTCTGCTGCTGATTCATCAGAGCATTTGAGAACGTGTGTTACCCACTCCCAGCTCCAGTACGCTGCTTGTGGCTGCTAGCAACTCTGCGCCCCCACGAGTGGCGCAACAGAACCCTGATTGCTTAGACTAGAGTGTGAAATTGAGCAACATATTGTCCTTCTTACTACCCCTAACCTTGCAAACCAACCCAGGTGTAACCCTATGAACCCTAGGCTAACCCTACAAATGTTAAACCTCCTAACGCTACCGACTCGAGACCTTATTAACTCCAACCCAACAACCCTAGCCCTAACCATCGAAGTTGACTAATGATTGATCCTCTGATGGTGATATAAAGAGGGTGATAAAAAGAGGAGATATCGTGTTGTCATATTCTATCCTCTCTTTGTCCCAGTTCTCGAACTCCAACTCATCACGTTGGGATTGCAGATTAATTTGCTGATACACACTGACTCCCAGCCAGATGGCCCCCTTCATCACCTCCTCGGCGTCCTCTCTTCCCCCTCTCGTCTTCCCCTCCAGCTTCACCGTGTTCAGTGTAAGAACAACAAGGACTGAAGGGGTATATCTCAGCACCAGGAACTGAAGACACAGACACAGAGAAGCAATCACCTTTTTTTTGTCTGAAAAGTATGATAAAGGGAATTGTGTGTGTTTTTATTGGAGAATAGAGGTCTGTCAGCTCAATGGCCAAACCTGTGTGTCTGTGTGTGTCCTCACAGCAGATGCGAGTGGGAACTATGTGAGGCTCAGGCCGAAGATGAGATACTTATCAGCACTTCATATAATTAACTTCTTCTTCTCATGTCCTGTTGCATGTTGACACAGGTCAGAGAGAGCCAGTAACACTCCTTGTCCACTGTAACTGACTTGTGCTACCTTGAATTAGCAGCTTTAGTTCTGGCATGGCACTCGGGCAGCGTGTCACATCGTCAGCTGATGTCGCTCACGCGATCAACTGTAGTTGTGCTAATTGAAGGTCCAGGCCTTCCCCATCAGAGGACTTGAATACTGCATGCATTCACAGACCCGGACACACATGCTCACACATCATGCGTTGCTATGTACCTGCATATTGTGCAATTGCTGTCACCCTCCATCATCTCCAGGTCCTCCATATTGTCTTCTGTATTGTCACTACAATATGTTGTGGTTGCTCTGTGAAGCTTTTTGATTTATTCTTCAATTTAGAAATGATTCCTGTCCACAAGGGGATCTAATATCCTATATGCTCCCTGCATTGTCTGCACTTTACTTGTGCTATGCTAGCTATGCTCCACGGAGTATTGACAGAAGTATTGACCCAGTACCCAGTATTCAGACTCAGTACCCAGTTCCCATCCTGAAAGAGTAGCACATAGACAGAGCTAGATAGAGCAGAACAGATAGAGCAGAACAGATAGAGCAGTGTAAACAGAGCAGTGTAGACAGAGCAGACCTGCAGTCTCTTGTGTTTGGGTATGTTGGCCAGAGCTCACCAGTGCATGGTACATATCCGTGACCTGTGTTGCTGTGAGTCCAGTGCTGATGTGATATATGAGCCAGCTTGTCCCTGTCCCACAGTAGCCCTATAGGAGGTGGTTTCATCTCCCTCTGCAGGGGAGCAAGGATTTATGGTTGTGGAACTGGACGCCTGTGTATGTGCTTTTCAGCTCTCTCTTTCAGGCATATTTACAGAGGGAGTTTGATATAAATGAGAGAGTTACAGTACTATTATCCTTGCTTATGAGCTAGGCTCAGTAAGTTTGCATAAACACGTGCCATCTTGCCAACCAGAGAGCAGTGTTTACATTTACATTAAGATGGTTGAGTGGAAGACTAGATATTAAAAACATGCATGATCCCCAAAAAACTCAAACTTAACAATGCTCCACCTGGGACAGTAGAGGAACTTATAGCTCGTTTGCAGACAGTAAGAAGTCAGCACAGTAAAGGGATGAGTAAAGTGACCCCTCCCCCCTCCAGCCATCTCCTCTGTCCCCCACTCTCCCTCCTGTTGTTTGGTCATAAACTAATGTAATATGTTTAGCATGCCCAGGGGCCAGAGGCTGCCGTTCCTCAAGGCTGCTGGTTGTTAACGTATTAGCGCAGGGAGGCCATCACACACAGGATCTGTAAACACTGCCGGGGTCAGTGTGTGTTCACGGCGCAGCATACATACACAGGGCCGTCCGTCCGTTAAGACAAACTTCCTCACCAAAACTAACAGATTAAATTGGAGGAGTACATAACACTGGGGCACATGAGAGTAATCAAACTGTGTTTCCAACTAGGGAACCATGTCTGGACCCTCTTTTACTCCACGGCACTGCACAAAGCTCAAGGCACTGCACAAAGCTCACGGCACTGCACAAAGCTCACGGCACTGCACAAAGCTCACGGCACTGCACAAAGCTCATGGCACTGCACAAAGCTCACGGCACCGCACAAAGCTCACGGCACTGCGCAATACAATACCTCACACAAGACTCAGCTCAGAGTAAAGCCAGGTACATTTTGGATCAAGTTTAAAATGAACCGCCGTGATAGTTCAATCCGGTGTGTGTGTCTCTGCACATGTGTGTGCTTGGAAAACATTTTACCATCAGAATTGACCTACGTGAAGCAAATGGCATTCAACAACGTTCCACACAGATGCTTTTGTTTTCCCTCTTTTTTGGTTGTTTTGTGTTTAGAAACATCTATTATAGATTCAGTTAAGAGTGTTTGGGCAGCGAGGTGGAAGGGGGAGCTGACCTGTTATGGGTCAGCATCCTTCCTCCATCTATCACCCCCAGCTTCCTGAAGCTCCAGAGCTGCTGGGCCTGGGAGGGGAGAGATATACTGCACCCTGCATCCAGGCAGACAGCTTCCTCCTCTGACATATAGACCAGCCTGAGGGGTGCCTGGACCAGGCTGTTCCCCAGGGACACCAGTGGAGGACAAACCAGAACTTTATTGTAAAAGGAAGACTGCCAGACATGTCGGAAACAAAACAACATCTTGTGTTTCTGGTATTATGTGTTCACAGGGGTTTGTTAATTTTGATAACATTTTCTTTGAAAGATAATATCATTTTTATTTGATAGGGGAGATAATAAATTAATAAGTAAAAAACTGAAGATTGAATGCATACAAACTGTTAATAAAAACAAATGAAATAGAAAAAGAAAACTTTGGTATTGTCTATATATTGTTTCTAAAATATTAATTGTGCTTTGTGACTTTACAGTTAAGGAATTCATGAATCTAATAATTTTCCAGTGTTGATATTATGAATAAAAGGAAGGAAATAAAAACAAGAGATTAGAGTATTTGAATTTAAAATATTTTATTTGCAGAAGAATTAAAGGAAGTTAAATAAATTACAAAGATAGTATTAGGTACACAGATTTTACTTTCAAAACATTGCAGATACTTTCACACTGATGATATCTGGATTTTTGAAAATATTTTTGTTACCATGAATCCACTAGTTTTTCTTCATGTAGTTGTAATAATGTTCTAAAGCTAACCGTATGATAATCTTGAAAACTTGTTCTCTATAGTTTATAGGACAACATAAACACCCCTCTTTCCTGCAAAACAACAACAAAAACATGGTGATACAGCTCATTTCTCCAGTTGAGATGAGCAGATGAATGTACTATTAGAAAGGGTGGTTTGCCAGGCTAGTATCCCACTTAACTCCCCAAATAAACTTGCCCTCTAAGCTTTTAGCTTTTTAGTGCTTCAGCCTCTTGTAGAAGATGGCTGCCACGATGAGAGCAATGAGACAGGCGAATGCCAGGATGCCCACTGCCACCCCGAGCCCCATGGAGGAGTTGGAGTTACTGCTGCTGGTTTGCACCTGCTCTTTGGATGTCAGGCTCTCGGCTTTGGTGACAATCTCAGGAGAGGTGAGAGTGTGATAGTCTGTGACTCCGTCTGTGGGAATGAGGGCCTCCGAGCTTCGCTTCCTCCTTTGGTTGGTGCACTCCTTGAACTGGCTGCAACTGCTCTTGTCACAGAGCCGGGTGATGCAGTGGAGGAAATAGGTGGACACTGTCTGGTTCTGCTGCTCGACGAAGCGGAAGGCCGGAAAGGAGAAGCGGGCCAGGTTGCTGTCGCCGTTCTCGATCATGGTGGTCATCTGGTCTTTGGAGCACGGCACAAACAGGTTAAAGAAGGTCGAGTTGGTGGGATAAGCAGATATGGAGGCATAGCATCTGTCCAGGAGCACAAGGTACTGGGAGGTCAGGTTGGTGGCGCGGACTTGAACGTAGACTTTGGTTCTCAGCTCGATTCCCAGACTTGGTATGAGCATTGGCTGGGTGTAGTTGGCATCGCTGAAAAGCTCCATCTTTAGTGTGCTGATGAAGCTACCGTTGGTGTCCTTCACTGCGATGGAGGAGGCTGACACATCGATCTGGGTGTTGTTGATCAGGTACTCGAGGGGATACGCACAGGAGTAGTAGTACTTGAGCTCAGCGTTGTATGTGACTGTCCCAGTGGTAGGATCCTGGGATCTGACGACACCGCTGATGTTGACCGTCTGGATGTTGGAGAAGTCGGAGAAGATCCCCGTCCCCGCAGCGCTGGTGGTCCTGAAGACACTTCCGCAGGCATTGGTGGAGTTGAGAGGGAACCTGTACCTCACGACCGGTGGAATCACACTATCATCCAGGGTACCTTTGCAGCCCGGATCAAGGAACATGTTGTTGAGGATGAGCAGGGACTCGTTGTAGCCAGTGTACATAGCAGGGCAGATGAGGATGGCCAGGCCGATGGAGTCAGTTCCGCACTCCACTGAGATGTCAGTGTACGCCGGGAGTCTGTAGTTTGACCCACAATCGCTTATCTGCAGCTGGCTGCTTCGAGCCACCATCAGGGCCATCACGAACAGGCTGAAAGGAAGCATCTTTGAGTTGCTGTTTGCTGCGTGTTGATCGCTTGGCTGTACCAATGCTTATACCCTTTGCTGGCTCGTCCATGGCTTTTATAGCCAAGCAGTTTCGTGATCCATTCTGGGAATTGTCAGAAACAAGGTCAATGCAACTTTGTAAGACATATACCTGTATTGTGTTAAGGGTGCTCGGACCATAACCTCAGGCAACATGAAACAGGACACATCTTCAGAAATAGAGCAGTAACAACAGCCTGCTCCTTTGTGACCTTTAAATATTGAGTTCCATGACCCTCTAATACAGCACAATGACATTATGATGAAAGTAAAATATTGCATTTCTGAGAAATGTGACTTCATTGAAGGTTTTGTACCTGGCTTGAGATCAGCAATATCTTGTTGACCTCAATCATAGCCTAGATGAAGCTACCTCTGTGTTCAGACCCGAAGTGGCAATTTATTGATGCTAATTAGAAGTAAAGAATAATGTTTTAATTGTCAAAAAACCTAAAAGACTTACAGTTTTCAAAGAATTATGCCATACCTCTTTTACAAGACCAAATTATTATACTTTCTGTCTCAAAATGTGTTGCCAGGCCAAATTCAACTGTTTATGTCTATTTAGTTAACCATGCCCTATAGGAGGCCCAGATCAGTAATAAAGCGTGAGAATTGACACTTTTCTCACTAGTTAGCATTAGCTAGCCTGTGACTCACAGGTCAAGTGGGTGTACCACATCCGGCCCATTTCTTGAATATCCTCCCTTCTTTCTCTCTACCCTACTTTTTTTGTCTTCACTGTCTATCCCAATGAAGCAGACACAACATAACCCCCACCCCAAATAAAAGCATTAGCTAGCATAGATGATTTGAGATGTTTTATTCAAAATGTGTCTTGTTTTGGTCCCATATTGATGTCACAGCAGGGAGGTGTATCATCGGGGTATCATGTGTCATATATTATATGTTGGTCAGCCTTTGTTTATATTCAGATATTGACAGTTACCAGGTTATGCTGGTACTGGAATGCTGTACTGTACCTGAAACACAATCTTATTAATGACAGCTGAGCCTTTTTATAATTCAGGCATCTATGATATAGAAATGCAGACTGACTCAGGAGTAACAGAAATGTACTGTCGATCCTCTTTTTTGGGGTCATCATTGGGGTGACAGTCTATCGTAATCCTTCAGGACCAGGGGTACAGAACCAGGGGTACAGGACCAGGGGTACAGAACCAGGGGTACAGGACCAGGGGTACAGGCCCTCTACTGGAGGACAGGGCCAGGGGTACAGAACCAGGGGTACAGGACCAGGGGTACAGGACCAGGGGTACAGGACCAGGGGTACAGAACCAGGGGTACAGGACCAGGGGTACAGGACCAGGGGTACAGAACCAGGGGTACAGGACCAGGGGTACAGGCCCCCTACTGGAGGACAGGGCCAGGGGTGCAGAACCAGGGGTACAGGACCAGGGGTACAGGACCAGGGGTACAGGCCCTCTACTGGAGGACAGGGCCAGGGGGGTGCGGGTTCTTCTGGCTCCAACGTGTCTTTTGGCAGGCCTGGGGGAGATTTATGGAGGCTCAGGGGGCCATTCTCTCCTGCTCCCTCACCTCCGCTCAGTGGCGTTAAACAGGCTTGTGTGATTAATAGACAGGGCCCCAGAACCAACCACAGGAGTGAGGTACTGCCGACGGGAAACGTGGAGGAGATGCTGTGAGAAAACGTGGTGAATGTTTTAAGATAGAGGTCATGACTTGTACCTGACTGTGTTTTACCACCAGTACTTTGTTCAGGAGACATTTTAGCTGTCGGTTAGCATTCACCGTGTGTGTACAGAAGTACTGATGGTCCGATCTCAAGGTCTGTCTTCTGGATTACAATGCTGGGCAGTGGACACCAATGATTCACAATAGAGGCACAGAGACAGTGTAAACCTTTATAGTTAATTATGTAACAAAGGGAAGCAGGACAGCTCTAGAACAAATGTATGTGGAAGAATGACTCATACAGTCCCAATTTTTTTTCCATCCAAAAATGTACACAGATACTAATTAACAACTAACATACTTATTGTTTTAGATACACGGGGCTAGAATATATGTCCATCCAGCAGTGTTGCATCATGTGAAGCTGTGTTAATTGAATACTCATCTGTTCCGCTGTAATTATAACACCTGACCTGGTTCACACCAGATAATATATCACTGTGTAAAGCGACCCACTGGTGTGGCTGGGTGAGACTCAATTGTTATATGTAGAAAATTAAATGTCAAGTATGAAACGTGTTAGGGTTACTTCCTATAACATGAAGTATGTTTAATAGTGGAATTCGAAAAGAAAAAAGACAAGATTATATTTTACATGTTGTACCACTGAGAGGGTCAAAAACTATTTAATAAGATGTGAGTGAAGCAGGAAAGGATACATGGAAGTATTTAATTTGAGCAGATATTACATCTGACTCCTACAACAGGCTTTATTATTCACTTCAAATCTAATCCAAAACTTTATTTGTATAGTCCTTTTTACAAGCAATGTCACAAAGGGCTTGACAGTTGCCCAGGAAGCAGTAATGGATGTTGGATGATTCTGACCTAAATACACACACACACTGTACATACACACACACACACACACATGAATAAGGCTACACATTCCCAGACAAAATCATACAAATACTGTACGCACACACAGTGCACTGTTCTGTTAAAGCTATGTACTGTACCAGTGGACCGCTGATTTACGAGGCACTGAATACTTCTTAGTAATGCCTTTAGCTGACTTACCCGCTTTCATGTGTCAAGCACACTCACACACACAAACATGCTCACACACACACACTCACACACACAAACATGCTCACACACACACACTCACACACACAAACATGCTCACACACACACACTCACACACACAAACATGCTCACACACACACACACACTCACACACACAAACATGCTCACACACACACACACTCACACACATAGACCTCTCGGCAATGTCCCTTTCATGAGAGGAGAGGGCAACTGTGGACCAGCTGTTTGGAACCGTAGCGGACATGCTATGTCCTTGCCATGTCCCCAAAGTACCAATGACTGACACACACATACTGTATACACACACACTCACACATACAGACATGCACACATACATGTCGAAATGTACAAATGCACACGCAAACACATATGCACAAACTAAGGCTCATACATGCATGCGAGCACACATACACGCACATTTGTTCATACTGTTCTCGGCCCAGTTCAGTGTCATATCCCCAAGAGAGGCCCAGGTTAGTAGAGCAGAGGATGTTATATCATTGTAATACAGCGTTGCCTAAATCACCGAGCCACTCTCCTCCTCTACCCCATCTGTCTCTTCCTCCTTTCCCTGTCCTCCTACATACTGTGGCGCTGTGAATTGCAGGCTGTTGTGGAGTGTGCTGCCATCCCTGCTGACCCCCAAGCCCCCCGGTTTGAGTTACACCAGATGTGGCCCCTCACTGTTTGGAAGACTAATTGATTTTGGCCCACACCACAGTTGGGCTATTGTGCTGGATACTTCTGATTAATAAGAGTGTGGGATCTCACCTCCTCTCCACTCCTGTTCAATGCTCAAGAGATCTCGTGTTGCAGCAGCAGAAGTTGTGTAGGGAGGGTGGGGAGGGTGGGAGGGGTGGAGTGCATGGAGCATATTTTCCTTGCTGGTCTAAGTTGTCCACTAGCTGCTCTGAGACGCGGACAAAAAACGAGTTCCGAGTGGAGCTGGGCCATAACTATGATAGATTGCCCCCCTGTGTGCGTGTGTCTGTGTGTATGCGTGTGTGTGTCTGTGTTAACGTGTATGCTAGAGAGAGAAGGAAAGTGTCTGGTCGACACCTCTGAACGTCCGTGTTTGTTGACTTCCTGAAGTCAGAAAACTCTTATGCTTGTGTCTGGACCCTTTTCTCTCTCTGCATAAGCACTTGCCTCAGACCCCAGTGTGTGTGTGTGTGTGTGTGTATGTGTGTGTATGTAGGAGTGGGTCTGATGTGTGTCTATACATACACATATGTGTGTGTGTGTCTGGGTGCAGACCCCAATGTGTGTGTGTGAGTGGCGTTCTCTGTGGGCCAGGCCATAAGGGTGATGGATGGCCGTGTGTAGAAGCCGTTATTATTTGTTATGTGAGCGGGTGTGTGTGACAGGCCTAGTGGGGCATGCACCTGCTGAGAGCCCAGAGAGGCTGAGCTGGGAGAACAGCTGGACGCATTGATTTAGCAGCTCCACGGGCTGCAGGAACACATCAAGCAACAGCTAATAAAACCTGCCTTTATGATCTCGGTTCCATTTGCCCCAAACAACTGGCTACATCATGTGTTTTTCTAACACCCAGCATTGCACCAAATTAAATCCTGGGCTAAGGTGTCGCTTCTAGACATTTTGACCGGTATAATGTCTGGCCTGAGAGCGGGAGTAATCAATGTTGCATGGTGTGTGTATGTGTGTGTGTGTGTGTGTGTGTCTCGATTATTGAAGTTTCATTGCGAGCTTGTTATACATCAATACTCCCCATGTTTCTGCCTGACCCAGCGTTGGTTTAGCTGTAATGGACCCAGCTGTGTGACGGTATGTGAGTTTGCTGTAAGGAATCTGACTGTGTGTAAGCATGAGATAACTGGGGCTGTGATGGTCTGAGTCCAGCTGTGCTCTGAGGGCTGAGCACTGGGAAACAACACTGCCACCACCGTGGGCATTCCTGGGAAGGTACGTAGGGATGACAGCATCCCGACCCGTTGGAAGCACACTGTGTTTTTTCATTTCGATTCATTTTCATTTTAGCAGACACTTTTGTGTACAGCGGGACTTCTTTATCTGCAGTGAAATTCTCAACCATTGCAACCATTGCAACCATTGTATGGACATGGGCATGTAAAGGCCCATGCACTAAACCATTAAAGGAATATACAGTTAATGCCTCAAGCTAACCTCCATCCCTCAGCCTCACTTTGCAGTGTTCCTAGCCAGTCTGTTCTTACTATGTCCACAGACCGGTGACAACTGGTGAATTCCGTGCGTGTGATGTTGTCATAGCTGCAGAATCTAGTCATGGACCCACACCATCTCAATGCACAGACTGCTATGTGGCCACAGGAGCTGCAATATTAAACACACAAGGTGTGATGCTGTCGCAGGGACTGCTATATTAAATAGGCAGGGTGTGATCCTGTCACACGCACTGTGACATTGTTAAATGGAGCAGGTGTTGCTGTGTGACACCTTTGGTGTGATGCTGTGAGGCTGATGAACAGAGATATCTTATTGTGTCAGCCTGTTGATAGGAGATTAGAGAGTTCCTGGTTCTACTGCATCAATAGTGTGACTGTTAGCTAACTAGCCAGTAAAGTACAGAAAGATTGAAGGGATTGCACGTTTGAATTACAACCAAGTTTGGCATCCGTGAGTTTTAAAAAGCGTTTAAATAACTGTCAAAGGAAATATTGACATTTACTGCACGTGTCAACATGTTATGCCCTTGCCAATAGTTTTAACAACTAGTTAATAAAGGTGACTCAAGAATTTAAGCAAAATAGGGAAGCTGAAACATTTAGTTTGACAGCACAGTCTCACTCGTTTTGGTTTCCAGTGATATCTATTTCAGGAACGACGCAGTAATGCCAAGACAGTAAAACAAACAAAGCTGGAAATGAAATGTTAAAGCTATCAGCTGTGTGTGTGTGTGTGTGTTTGTGTGTGTTTGTGTGCCATTGTCAAATGTCAGTACCTCTGAAATCCTAAACTGGGACAGGATGAGTGTAAAGCCTCCACATTCCACCGTCAGCTCAGCTAAGTGGAGAACGTTGTGGAGCTGCTGGGTAACGCAGCAGGAGCCGTCACTCACCACCGCCACAACCTCATCCTCTCCATCCTCTCCATCCTCTCCATCGTCTCCATCGTCTCCATCCTCTCCATCGTCTCCATCCTCTCCATCCTCTCAATCCTCTCCATCCTCTCCACCCTCTCCACCCTCTCCATCCTCACCATCCTCTCAATCGTCTCCATCCTCACCATCCTCTCAATCCTCTCCATCCTCACTATCCTCTCCACCCTCTCCATCCTCACCATCCTCTCCATCCTCTCCATCCTCTCCACCCTCACCATCCTCTCCATCCTCTCCATCCTCTCAATTCTCTCTATCCTCACCATCCTCTCCATCCTCTCCATCCTCTCCATCCTCTCCCCCCTCTCCACCCTCACCATCCTCTCCATCCTCTCCATCCTCTCCTCGTCCACTCTTCGTCCTGCCAACCAACCTGGTCGCAATCCAATGCAGTCGCATGTTAAGATATCGCACGTGTACACAGCATTATGGACGCAATAAACCGATGTGTCCATCGGTTCAGTCGTTGACTTTGAGCAGTAATAGAACACTAGGAGTCAAACATCACCTGACATGCTATTTGAGATGATAAGTATGTGCCTTCCATGTCCCCATCGTCAGCTCGACGCAGAAATACCAGACATTCTCATGGACAGGTGTTATTATTTAAAACAAGTGACCAAAGGCTTGAGGCAGACGTGGTATGTGTGATGTTAAGACTTTCACGTACATGGCCTTTCACCTTTGGGATCAGACCACCCAGGTCTAACGCCAGGTGAATATGAGGTATGGCATGTCATAACGTTTACACGCTCGAGAGTGTCTGAGAGAGAGGCACATTCAATGTTTTAAACTCTACACCTTTTCTGTGAAGCATTTACCAACCGGTTCGAGGGTGTTGAAACCATCTTAGACAAAATGACCTGTGAGAAATAATAACAATTTAATTACAATGATATTTAGATTTACCTAGTCTTTGCCAAGCATAATGTCATGGAATGGTCTAGAGTTCTGATGGAACAGGGTTGGGAGTTCTGGTGGTTCAGTGTTGGGATTTAACAAGGTTTCCATCTGAAAGGAATGGTTCTAAAGATGCTATTTACGCTCAGAGGGGTCTGTGAAGGTCCCCCATGTGTCCCCCTGAACTACAGCTTCTGTGGGTGATTCATACACATGCCCACTGCTCCCAAGGAGCAACCTCTAAATTATTCAAAAGGGAAAGGGCTGCCAGATTTTAAATTAAGGAGGAAAAAACGTTTCAATGTGAATTATTTGCTGGACATGACTCCGGAGCTGGGACTCCCTTTACAGCCCAACTCCCAGAATGAGTTTCTGTGCCCTTTTCCTCCAACATGGAGGAACTGTATATAATGCTGCATCCGCACCACTGACCCCACAGTTTCATTATCACTCAGAGACGTCGACAAACTTCCACCATTTTTAGTCACCTGATTTACTGCAGACTCTCATTGCGGTGTTTCGGAGCTCACGCAGGGTCTGGGGTTTCAAGAACTGCCGTTTGGGAAAGTCATTAGGGCCATTTTACGTGTGTGACCTTCACGTGTCTACATGCAGTAAATATACCCCCCCGGCTTTAATGGACGGGTCATTGAGAGAAAGAGAACGAGAGAGGGAGAGAGAGAGAGAGAGAGAGAGAGAGAGAGAGAGAGAGAAAGAGAGAGAGAGAGAGAGAGAGAGAGAGAGGGAGGAGAAAGACAGAGCGACAGGGAGGCAGAAAAAGAGAGAGAGAAACAAGTACTTTTGCTCCAAGCCACACCTCCTGCCGATCAACCAACCTTAATACTCTGCACTATAGTTGCGTACGTAAGGAAATCCCGGTGCAGTGAACCTTCAACTTAGAACATACAATTGTAGAACTTCTGTAAGGACTATGTGCCATGTTTTTCATGGATAAACAACGTGCATATCCTCCCAGGGATATCCAACCCTAATCACAGAGTTGCAGTTGCAGTGTGACAATGTGACAGTGTGGCGATGTGAGAGTGCTACAATGTGACGGTACTACAGTGTCACAGTGCTACAGTGTTCCTGAGCTGCAGCATTACAGTGCTGTGGTGTTGAAGCGCTATATGTTACAGTGTTACAGTGTTACAGTGCTACCATCAGGGTTTTTCCTGCGCCCGAGCGCCTATGAAAAATCCCAAGCGCCTAAGGCAAAAAAAAAGTCTGCAATAATTGTATTTTCTTTAAAGCTGTGTTCATCACGCGTGCAATGCATGTCAGCGAATATGTTCTTAATATTATGTTTCAAGTAGGCTACAGCCGAACTCTCGTTCTGTTTTGGACAGAGCAGTCTTTCCGCTACGAGGGCCAGCCCGACGTGCACGAATACACCTGTACGAATGCAAATGAAATGTCCACTCAAAATGCTGACAAAAGTTTGATTAACGATTTGGGAACACCTGGGAATAAATACATTGATTAGAAGATATATATATTAAAGTTATATGTGCTCGCTATAACTTCTATTGGAGCCGTCATCGCAATTAATCACTCGTGCAGTGCATGCCCGTGAATATGTTTAATATTATTTTTCAATTAGGCCTACAGCCAAACCCTCGTTCTGTTTTGATCAATAGTAATCCCGTTGATAGAAAGATCGAGTGTGTCTTCTTGTCTGATCAAGACAAGAACAATAGCTTGCTTCTAAGAGAAAAATAACAATGGGAAACCAGGCTAAGAAACGTAAGGGTGGGGCTGAAAACTTAAGAGACAAAAATACATCACCTGCACTAGACAAGTTGTTATCAACTGAAAAACGGCTTTGTTTATTTTACACAAAGCTCAAATATTAAGCGCTCAAATAAAGGCCAATTATTTATTTTTTAATTGGCAACAGAATGTGCATGCGGGTTAGCTGTGGTGACGTAATGGGGGCCGATTCTGGTGAGCCAGTCTGGATCACAGTATAGGGCCTATTTTTATAGGGCCCATTATTTATGAAATGGTCAAAAAAAATGCTTAGATGTCTGCTAATAAGGTGACACAGTAACACACTGTCTTTTTTTTTGGAGCACCGAAGACCCATTTTGACCCAGGAAAAACCCTGTACCATATTCCCGTATTCCAGCGTCACAGAGATGCAGTGTTACAATCCTGCTGTGTTACAGTGTTACAGTGCTACAGTGTACCGGCTGCAGTGAGGTGGCAGCTACCTGCTCCAAGGGTCACTGGTCCACCTGTATTTGAGGGCCCACTGCCATGTGCCCTGATAGATCAGGCCGGCACCCTGCTGGGGAGAGCGGCGAGAGGCTCCCCTCTGTCACGCTCTACCTCGACGCCAGATCCTTTGGTTATTTGGAGAAGCTTTTTTGGAGCCGGAAAGTTGACCGTAGTGACGCAGCAGCTGGAATGGCAAACACTGGGTTGACCCCACTCACATATTCACACACACACACACACACTCACACAACCTTATACATACACACGCTTATGTAGACGCACACACAAACACTCACTTTCATTTCTCTGCACACATGGGATCCAGTCAAGGTGCAGTACAGTATGAGTGTATTCTGTACATGCGTCCGGCATATGGTTGTGTGTGTGTTTCCTGCGCATGTCAGTGAGCCTGTCAGCCAGGTTCCTGTCAGGCTCTGTAGCGGACGAGAGCCACGCGTCGGCCCAGGGCGCCGGCCGTGAAGCCGTCCCTCAACAGCACATCTGGAGCCCAGCAGGGCCGCGCCAGCGTCCAGACCTCGACACCACTCACACACACTACTCATACATTAGTTCCCGATCGTCAACAATGACTTCCCCACCATAAAAATTCTCCAAGGTAAAAAAGAAAAAACAAAACGTGTGATGGTAGAGACGTCTCACTTGAATGTTGCTTAAATGTTTTTGTTTAAGGAGAGTGAGGATGGCAGTTTGTGTGTTAGTGGGCGGGGTTATAAGATGGGAGAGATATTGTTGAAGGGGGAGTTAGGGGAGGGGGGGGATTGAAGGGATAAGGTTTCACAGAGAATTATTTACCAGGGCAGAGGGGAGGAGGTCTATAAATTGACTGGCAACGTTGACAGTCCTGCTCTTGAGTTTCTCTTTTAAAAGATGCTTCCCCGAGCAGAATCTCCACCTAACTCCCCTAATCTGCGATGGAAACACTCTCACCATCACACACTGTTAACATTCATCCAGCATTTCAGCCCCGCCACTAATAACAACAACTGTGTTTCACAGAACCGAAGGGAGAGAGAATAGACCTGCGTCCGTGGGTCAGCCCCCTTGTAGCGCCCCGGAGTCCTCTAATTTTAGATGGGGCGTCCTGGATTGCTACCCCTCATGCTCCCCGCTGACATTCTGATCTCATCCGTCTTTGTCAGAAAGGATGATCTGTCAGGCCCGCGAACATCTCTGGGTGTGACATGAACTTTCTGATAAGCTGTGAACAATGTTGTTACACGTTAATGATCCCCCCTCCCCCCTCCCCCCCACGAAAACATGATGTATGACCCCCACACCCCCCCAACCCCCCTGCCACCCCCCAAACCATCCCTGCCCCTCCCCAGTGAACAACCACATCTCATTGGCTGTTAACAGACCCCGCTCTGGCCTGTTCTCACTGTCTGGAGCTGTGGACTCTGTGGGGAATGTTGACACTCTGTGATGTGCGGTGTGTCTGACTAGCGCCAGTTCTAAGCTCTCCGGTCACCAAGGCGACGCGTTCCCTTCCACAGGACAAGTCGAAAACATGTATTATACTACGTGGTTAGCCCTCGACAGATTCTGACCACGGTACACAAATGTCATGCATCGCGCTGGCCAAACACAGCCGCCCACACATTCGCACGCATTCCCACACACTCCCGAACGCACACAGACGCACACGTGTCCAGTGGGCAGAGCTCGAGTTTCACAGCCTCTGCAGCGAGGGGAGAGCGGGAGGGCGAGGGGCCGTTAGTCAGATCCGCCAGTGCGAGGACAGGCTGGGATGGATGGGTAGGATCACACAAGGGCTGTTCTGGGGTCTGAGGACTGCTGCTTTACACAGCTGCTTCGCTCCGGACAGATGCTCCGCTCGACACAGCCACTCCACCCAGGCCGAGCTGCTTCCTGGTCTGCTCCGCACAGCCCCGCAAGCCAGGCGCTATTGGTCGTTTGGGTGGTGTTAGTCTGGGTGGTGTAGCAGAGCTAAGTTAAGGGGTTGTTTTCCCAGCTGTGTGAAGGGAAAGCCTGCTCCCATGTGACCTGTGTTTCTCCAGCTGCTCCTGGATCAAGACCCCCCTCCAGGCTAGGAGGGCCCACCAGGCCTGTAGCAACACTCACCCCCACCCCAGCACAGCCAAGGAGGAGCTGCCCAAAATGTCCTTACTATCTATCCATTCATCTATCTCTCTATCTATCTATCGTGAGAGCTCAGAGTGGAGGAGGTAATTTCAACCTTCACGTTGTGATGACCCTGACTCTCGCACACACTGTAGACATAATATCTCACACACAGACACAATCGACTGGGGCTATAGAGTTGGAAAGTGTTTTCGAGTTTTGATGGCTTGACCAGACATTTAAATATTCAAATGTGTCCGAAAGCTCCTGTCAGCATGCCCAGTTAAAGTCTGAATGTATGGCCGTGTGTTTTTTCGTATGTAGATGGATCTGTGTTTACCCTCTTTCAGAGTAGGGCCCCCGGTGGAACTCTGTAATAGTGTGGACAGTCCCAGCTGGCGCAACATGTCTGTCAGCGCAGCTATTACAATCCTCTCTGGGGGGGCATGGGCGCCTGTGACCTTGAAACCAGCACTGAACATTATATACAACCCTACCATTACCCCTTATACAACACCAGCACCTCCATTACACCCCACTCAAACTAAGATAGGTATTTGAATACCAATGATGTGATTCTTGTCACAATCCAAAATTGTGTCCCCTCCTAATGTTAGGGCACCATGAGTGGCTGGGTTTCTGTTAGGTTTGGGTTATGGTGAGGTTTAAGCTCAGGTTTAGGGTTAACACTTCGTGCTAATGCAACAATAGGACTCCTAACGAGTGAGCGCTTGTGCTAATTTCTCTGTTTGACAAAAGGACTCTGATCCTCGGGTGTGTTAGCGCTTAGCGAGAGGCCCGAGCACAGCAGGTGTGCCCAGCACACTTCCTTCACGCTGAGATAGACAACATGCGGCTGTTCAAAGACAGCATGGGGGTTCGGGGAGGGATGGGGGTTCGTGTAGGAGGGGGGGTTGGCAGGGTGGTTCCTGGAGGGAGGGGAAGTTGGAAGGGGCTGGGAGGGGTCCAGGGTTGTGGGGTTGAAGAGGGGAGCTATCCACTGTGGAGGAGCTCCCTGTGTTCCTGCTCCTGTCTCTCCAGGGGGAGCCTGATTATGACAGCCTTTCAAGATGTCAAGAAAAGGAGAGTTGTGAACAAGGAGAGGAGAAGCTGAAGGGGAGGCTGTGAGGAGATAGAGGAGGTGGACAGGCGGGAGATGTGCAAGAGCAGGGGAGCTGTGATAACTCTGACAGCCTCAGTTCCTTACACAGCTCCTGTCTCAGGGGATGGGATGGGCTCTGAAAGGCAAGTCTGGGAGCTGAGAGGGGTAGGAGAGAGTGATGAGACACAGCGCTACTGTCCATCACCATGGCACCCCCTCAACTCTGGCCTCCACGCCCCTTCTGTCCCCTGACCTCAACACCCCCTCCATCCCGGCCTCCACCCCACGTTTACCCCACACTCCACACCCTCTCTGCTGTCCCCTTCTCAAGTAACACATGCATCAGTTGGTGTACACACAGCGAGGTGTCCGGCTGTCTCTCAGGGCTAGGTGGGTGGTGAGTGTTTGAGAGTGTTCCGCACGCCTCCAGAACGGAGAGGCTCGTGACTATACTGTTTCTCCGATGTATTCTCAATTGAATATTTAACCATATGTTACTTGGCAAGGCAAGAAAAAAGCCTGGAGTTGATTTTGACCCCCACCACCCAGAAAAGGAGAGTCCACCTGTTGACCAGCAAAACCCCTGGGCTGTGTCCCCCCTGCAGAGCAGTCTGGACAAGCAGGGTCTCTCGTCCCTGGGGGGGACATTCTGCATGGGTCAAGTTCTGCTTCTTCTTGTTTCTCAAATTAGAGCCTCCAGTTGGTTAGGAGGTTCCCAAAAATATCCCATGTGCCTTTTGTAAAGGGCAAGAACCATATGGCTGCAATTCATTTATGAGGAAGCCACTGTCATCAGCAACACCCAGCAGCCTGCTTTGATGAAGAGCGACATCACACTGTGATGTCATCATTCCTTGTCCGGACTCACGGCATGGAAATTTCACAGTGGGATCTTCTAGGTGAATCCTGTTGGCAGCCTGGCTCTGTAAGAGCCTGGGATTGGGCTACTGGGTTGTAACACTGGCTCAGTTGGGATTCAAAGTGTGACTGCTGGTCCAAGTGGCTTCTGGGTTGTAAAAATGGGCTCAGGAATGATCCAGTACGTGACTTTCCACAGAGCCCTGCACTAGCATCCAGCGCTCTCCCAGTTAGCCTGCCTCTGATCTTGGAACAGCCCTAAGCCCAGCGCTGACTACCACATCATTAACGTGACAACTGTAGAACAGAAACACAGGTGCTCAAGGAACCCCTGTAGGCCAGCACTGCCCTCCATTTTGTGTTCGGTGGATTCAAATGTTTTGCCTTTTGGGTTGAGCTATTCTCAGTCCTATCGGGGATGGGAAACCGATGGAGTAGCAAGCCACTTGGGCAAGTAAATTGAGTTACATGTATCTCAAATGAATTGGCTCATTTTCACACTGCTATCGGATAGCAGAGTGTGATCTGTACCGCGATACGGCTGCCGTGGACTGGAGATTAGGCTGCAGCTGTCCTCGAGGACCTCAGTGAGTTGATATTACTGTTTCTCAGACGACGGGTAACCTTTCTGTCCCTTGAGTGCAAGAGAGCGGCTGGGACCACCTGACACCTGATCACACCACTGGAATGTAGGGGAAGGGGGGGGTGTCCGTTTGCGTCGCACTCCCCCCACGTGGGACTCGGCATCTCTGAATTGTGTTTATTTGTTGGCAACATGTCGTGAAAACCTTTCCATCAGCTGCGTATTAATCTTGTCAGCAAATTTGCCAAGGCCTCGGTCTCCCACTCACAAAACTCCGACACAACTTCTTGATGAATTGATGTCCCTCTCCTCACTCCTCCACTCCCCTCTTATTGTGTCCTACCTGCTCCTCTTCCTCCCTGTCCTCCGCACCTCACCCCCCCATCGTACACAAATACACACACGAGCTAACACACGGTCATGCACGCTATACATACACGCACATAAACACTTAGCCACACTTCTTTGGTGACATGTCAGAGTGGCAGCGGAGGACACTAAAAACCTCCCAGTCCTGCTGAGAACCCATCTTCTGTTTCACAGCAGGCAGAATTTATGAGCTCAGCACCAGGGGAGAGAGAGAGAGAGAGAGAGAGAGAGAGAGAGAGAGAGAGAGAGAGAGGAGAGAGAGAGAGAGAGAGAGAGAGAGATGGCAATCGAGAGTGATCCATGACAGGAGGCCATTACCTTAGTGCACCCCTATCTGCCTGCCAACTTATCATCAGTGGTAGACTCTTGTAAATTGTATATAAACAGCTTGAGGTTTTAGATGGCCCTTCTTACAGTTCGGGCTTTCCCATGTCTTCCCCATGTGTGATCAGCTGCTGTCTGTGTGTTTTACAGGCTGTTATGGAGCTAGGGGTCTGGGAACAAGGCTGCTGTGTGAGGTATTAACAGACCTCAGGGAGTCAACAGCAGCAGAACCCATCCCAGTACTGACCCCAGAACTGACATCAGCAATGACACCAGCACTGACCTCTGCACTGACCCCAGAACTGACATCAGCACTGACCCCAGAACTGACATCAGCAATGACACTAGCACTGACCCCTGCACTGACATCAGCAATGACATCAGCAGTGACATCAGCAATGACATCAGCAGTGACATCAGCAATGACATCAGCCATGACATCGGCACTGCCACTGACCCCAGCACTGACCCCAACACTGACCCCAACACTGACAGCAGCACTGACACCAGCAAACACTCTCACAATAGGAGGCCACTGGTCACAGAGCTGGTCTTCTTTGAGGGTTGATATCAAAGATGTATGCAGAGATGGGCATAATCTGTGTGGAGTTGTGTAGGAGAGATTGGTGGAAGTATAGAGTCTGTGGAACAGAAGAGATGGGTGGAAGTAAAGAGTCTGTGGAACTGGAGAGATGGGTGGAAGTATAAAGTCTGTGGAACAGAAGAGATGGGTGGAAGTAAAGAGTCTGTGGAACTGGAGAGATGGGTGGAAGTATAGAGTCTGTGGAACTGGAGAGATGGGTGGAAGTAAAGAGTCTGTGGAACAGGAGAGATGGGTGGAAGTATAGAGTCTGTGGAACTGGAGAGATGGGTGGAAGTAAAGAGTCTGTGGAACAGGAAAGATGGGTGTAAGTAAAGAGTCTGTGGAACAGGAGAGATGGGTGTAAGTAAAGAGTCTGTGGAACAGGAGAGATGGGTGTAAGTAAAGAGTCTGTGGAACAGGAGAGATGGGTGGAAGTATAGAGTCTGTGGAACAGAAGAGATGGGTGGAAGTATAGAGTCTGTGGAACAGAAGAGATGGGTGGAAGTATAGAGTCTGTGGAACAGGAGAGATGGGTGTAAGTAAAGAGTCTGTGGAACAGGAGAGATGGGTGTAAGTAAAGAGTCTGTGGAACTGGAGAGATGGGTGTAAGTAAAGAGTCTGTGGAACAGGAGAGATGGGTGTAAGTAAAGAGTCTGTGGAACAGGAGAGATGGGTGTAAGTAAAGAGTCTGTGGAACAGGAGAGATGGGTGTAAGTAAAGAGTCTGTGGAACAGGAGAGATGGGTGTAAGTAAAGAGTCTGTGGAACAGGAGGAATGGGACATGTTGGGAAGGAGATACGGAGCAGGCAGCAGGCCTGGTAATAAGGAGAGTTCAGAGGGCAGAAATAACAATGACAATGATCATGGTTATAAATTCAGCTGCAGACGCATCAAGCTGTCCACACGCTCCTTAGTTGGAGTGTCAGCTTTTCTACGTGAAAACATTAACCCCATCCTGGCTACAACACTCCACCCAGCTCTGACATGAGTTACGGCCTCTCATTAGGACTGGACATCCTGTCTTCTTCCGGCTCGCTCTCTCTCTCTCGCCTTCTCTCACTCTCTCTGTTCTCTCGTTCTCTTTCTTCCCCTTGTCTCTCATCTCGATCTCGTCTCTCTCTCATCTCTCTCTCTCTCTCTCTCTCTCTCTCTCTCTCTCTCTCTCTCTCTGTCTCTCTCTCTCCTCTCTCTATCTCTCTCTCTCTCTCCTTGCATCCGTCTAAGTCTCCGTCCCTGTAGCTTTTGGAATGTATCCATTGCTAGAGTCTCGAGGGGGTTGAAAAAGATACTCCCACCCACCCTAAACAAATGTGCCACAGGTGTACAGTGAGAGAGAGCCCAACCAGCTCTGGGGTCACACACACTTTATTTTTACAATTTGGACACACGACGCCCTCATATGATATGGCCAGTTAATCGCCCTTGGTGTAATTTATATTCTATTCAGGCAGTTAGCGAGGTAGCTTTAGAATGAAGCCCCCCCTATGGTTGGTGGGCCTCTACCCAAGAGTGAGAGATCTATGCTGAAACTTGCACCATGTAGCAGTCCATAACCCTCCACACCAACAATCTCTCAGCAAAGTTTCATTTTATTTCCAACACTTGATTTATCTTTGCTAAACATCTCACTCAAAAGGATCGTAATGTGTTCGTGATTCCTCACTTCTGAGCTTGGATGAAATTAAATACAGAGACCTTAAATCCACTGAGAATTTAACAGTAGTATGATGAATGAAGGATTTGTACAGCTTTCCAGATTCTTTTTTTTGGTCAATTTTGGTATGAAATAAAATGTACAGCCAAAGCAGTGTAATTGTAGCTTGGGACTCACTGAGCATCGGAAATGTATCACTTTGCGGTGTGAGCTGATAAAATGTTACTTGAGAGGACTCGAAAACCAAGGAATAGAAGATGAGGAGGAGAGAGAAAGAGTGAAAACAAGCTCTCGAAAATCCCTACAGCTCATATCTAATGATCTCACACATGTTGCTTATCTTTCCGACAGCTGAATAGACCCCTCTTTTCCACTGCGGATAAAAACAACTCACAGAGAGAGAGGAACTTCTAAGAGATTTCATCGGTGTTCCTTCCCTTCCGCACGTCCCACTGGGTCCACACCGGCGCGCCTCTGCGGAGGCCGGCCTGATCAGATGGAGCTGAGCTTGTCTGTCGTGTAGAAAGGTGCTAAGCAGAGATCTGTCAGTGTAAGCATCCCTGGGGGGGCGGGGGACATGAGAGGGAGGGACGCTTAATGGTTTTATTGAATTAATCACATGAGTGAGAGATCAGTGGTGTCCAGGGGCAGAGCCTGGGGCCAGCAGTGCAGACGGAGCTGATCCCAGCCCATCGGAATGCCACATCAGAGCCATGAAAGAATACACGTCCCTAAGCGGGTTATTGGTCTGGGGAGACCTACACACAGCGTTGAAGAGAGAAGAGGTCTTTTAACTTAATTAAACACTAATATGAAGCAGTCAGTGCCTCTCCCTTTGTTCTGGGGTACGGTGTGTATGACTGTGTGTGTGTGTGTGTGTGTGACGGTGTGTGTGTAAGAGTGTTAACGTGTGTGACTGCCCGTGAGTTTGTTCACTTGTGTGTGTGTGTGTGTGTGTGTGTGTGTACGTGATTGTGACTACGTGTTATAGTGCCCTGTACGGCCAGAGGTCTAGTCAGGTCTTGACAGAGGGATTATCCTGAGCTCCGGGTCCAGGTCTGTGTGCTGACAGACGACCAGGCCCAGGAGTCAGCACCCCCCCCTGGGACACACTCTCTGACCTAAGAGTCTGAAGGAGGCGTGGTGGTGCTGAGCTGGGCATCAGGATAGAGGATGAAACCACCCAGCTTCAAGAAACATGGAATTAGTTCTGCCGTGAACAAGACTTCTCCCGTATATCTGCGTTCATGTCAGCTGGTGTCATCATGTCAGCTGGTATCACTCCAACACCGAAGACCAGATGGATGAAAAAGTGTTGGATCTGTATGCCCTTGTAGTGTGGAACATTACAGAGCACTCTTCAGATATGCTATCAATCAATACGTGTAGAAGTGCTCATTAGATGGAGAATTTGAAAACCAAAATGCAGGTCTAGTTCAAGGAATAACTAAATGTATTAAATGATAAATCTGAAAATATTTGGGGAAAATATCTGTTAAACTAGATGACTGACAGACCATTCCACTCTTTGGGTGGTCTTGGGGGGAGAGGGGGGAGGGGGGATGAAGGAGAGGGGGGAAAGAGGGAGGTGCTATGACAGACTACCCCTACGCCCAGCACAGACATTTTTTATTGTCCCCCCCTTTTTCCTAAAAACAAGCTTTAAAGGGAATTGCCGTACACACGTCAGGCTTCAATTTCTCATCCCTGAAGGCATCCTGACATGTTGTGGGGAGGTGTGTGTGGAGGTGTGGAGGGTAGGAGGAGCAGAGGAGGGGGAGGTAGGGGGAGAAGGGAGGATCACAGCCATGATACTTCACAGACATTCTTCAGACAGCGTCTCGGATTCATTGATTAACCCGTGTTTCCTCAACTCGGGGTAGATACCTTGATCGAATGGCTGACACAACAGGCAGCAGGGATGGACTCTAATACTGTCTCTCTCCCAGCAGGGTTCTGGAGACAAACACACACAGTACCAACAGGGTTCTGGAGGCTAACACACACAGTACCAACAGGGTTCTGGAGGCTAACACACACAGTACCAACAGGGTTCTGGAGACAAACACACACAGTACCAACAGGGTTCTGGAGGCTAACACACACAGTACCAACAGGGTTCTGGAGGCTAACACACACAGTACCAACAGGGTTCTGGAGACAAACACACACAGTACCAACAGGGTTCTGGAGGCAAACACACACAGTACCAACAGGGTTCTGGAGGCTAACACACACAGTACCAACAGGGTTCTGGAGACAAACACACACAGTACCAACAGTGTTCTGGAGACAAACACACACAGTACCAACAGGGTTCTGGAGACAAACACACACAGTACCAACAGGGTTCTGGAGGCTAACACACACAGTACCAACAGGGTTCTGGAGGCAAACACACACAGTACCAACAGGGTTCTGGAGGCTAACACACACAGTACCAACAGTGTTCTGGAGACAAACACACACAGTACCAACAGGGTTCTGGAGACAAACACACACAGTACCAACAGGGTTCTGGAGGATAACACACAGTACCAACAGGGTTCTTCCTCCTGTGTCACTACATTCATGGTCCAGTCAGGTGTTTTTAACTCAGGAAATTGAGCGTCTGTCTAAAGGATTGTGTATGTCATCACTTTCATAGTAATTTCATCACAGGACACAGTGCAGTATAACACTGGCCCCCAATGAAAATATCTCATAAATCTGTTTCATTGAAAAAAAATCTTATTAGTGAGGAAATTATATATATTTTTTGCTGGTAAAGGTCAGACATTTCTTCCCCGCTTAGCACACCAAATCATAAAGTACTGGCAATGAATGAATAATGAAAGAACATGTTTCACATTTTCTTACTGTTTACTTAGTATTTATTTCTCGTTCTCTCTGTTACTGAAGGCTGATTTTATACATTTGTGTAAGAATGTATTCTTGTCTATGACAGATTTATGTCATGACATGGTCAGATAATAACAGAGATTAAGCGTTCAACAAACATTCGGTTCCATGTTGTTCCATCAGTGCTGCTTGAAGGCACAACATAAATCCTACATCAGATTCTGGGAACAGGCTTTTAGAGCAGAGCAATACATAAACAGTCTAATACATTTGTATTTATTTTCAGTGTTTAATTGGACAAATGAGTAGCATTCCTGCAGGGGAGAATAGAGGCATTATTGTTTCCAAAGAGTAAACACAGAGAGGTCCTGCATGGATTATAAAACTCCAGAATAAACAGCTCTCTCAAAGGTTAGGATTGAATGTCTGTTTATGGGTAGTAACATGAAGTGCAGGGCTAATTACATCAGCTATGTAGACTTCTGGGGGTGAGCTCTTAAAAGGGGTAAGTAAGCAGTGTGTGTGTGCCGCTAAGTGTGTGTGTGTGTGTGTCATTATATTTGTGTGTCGTTGGATCCAAGGATAATTCATGTTTCATATTTTTACGAGCCTTTGTGGATCTGAATGTGCACTACGACGTGCCCAAGACTTTCCTCTTGTGCATGCAGCTTCATAAGGGTCTAGGGGAAACATGCTCCGCTCTTCCGCCCAGATGATGGGAGGTGAGCTCAACCAGGCCAGGAGACACCTCACCTCTGGGTGCACACACAAGCAGGGCTCCCTTTATGAAACAGCAGGAAACTCACCACGACTCTATAGTCATATGAGAAGATATTTCCATGCGCTCTGCGCAGGTGAAAGTGGAGCTGGGTGTGGACAGCATAATGCTTAACGCACACAACCAGATCAGTGAACTGGTTGGATGCTGTGGCACTAAGAAAACAGGAAATATTCGGCCTTACATAAAACACCGCGTAAACTAATCTTAAAAAAATAAATTTGTGGACAAGCGTGGGTGACGTAAACAAACAAAAAAGTATGAAAGTTTCAAGGAAGGGAGAAAGAGTTTTTAGGTAGACAGTAGTCAAAGGAGTGAAAGGCAGACACAGAAAGAGAGCATTCATGGAGCCCAGCGGTTCCCTCAGAGAGGAGTGTTGGCCAGCTCTGTGTGTTCTCTCACCTCATCACTCAGCGCATGACTGGACGCACACCCAGACCCCTCACACCGCCATACCATTACCCTAGCAACCAGCTTACATGGGTCTCGTTGGACAGACCCACAGTAACTGACCCAGGTACAGGCGGAAGATGCAGTCATGACTGATGACTGACTGACTGACAGGCTACTATAACGGGCTGCTTAGCTCACCCTGGCTGCCATTCCAATGATGATTCCACTGAGGTAACCTCTCAGGAATAAACCAAAAGTTTAACCCAACAAAACAATTGTAACAAAGTGTAGTCTCATTTAAGAATGTTTTATTCCACCATTACCCAATCCTCAAACAAATCCACTCTGTAATACCTACGGTTGTTCAGCAGGTGTCATTAAATCACTAAAATCTAAGATGCAAATCATTAAAATGCTAACTGGAATAAGGACAAAGAACACTTTTCACGTATATAGAGTCAGGGTAGGACCCAGCTACTGGGCTGTCAGTTCAGACCTGGTCCCCTAACAGCTGCAGTCAGGTGCGGGTCTGAGTTTGGATGACCCCCCTGAAGGAAAGGCAATGCTGCCCCCCAGTGGACATAGCATCATGATCCACATGCCACCGTCACGTTTTTCAGTGTCTCGATAACAAACGTTTTGAACCGAAAATGATTGGGTTGAAAACACAACTTGCGAATAAATAACTGCTCATTGGTTGGAGCCTCACAGAGCTGTCATAACACCTCACCTGAAGAGGCCCAGGCGTAATGCGTACCTGGACAGGTTAAATTATGAAAAGCCTTATCTTTGATCAGTCTTCATACTCATTAGAGTAACCACAACTCACCAATGTGATCGGTCCCTCTGGCCAGTACTCAGCAAAAATACAAAGGTTGTGTGCCCGTTCAGTTCCTTTTCTTAAGAATTTTTAATTTTGGTAGGTGTGACATTTACGGCTTTAAAACCGAATCCAGCCTCATAAAGAGTAGCCAGCCCTTTTTATGGCCTCGTAAATAGTTAGGGGTAGATTAGTTCATTTTTGGGGTTCTTTTGTTATATTAAAAAGCAAACGAGGCGTTTCAAGGTGTCCCACAGTCAGGAAATAAACGCATGAGGAAAATTAAGTGTTTGATGTGGGTGTAAAACACATCTAACTGTTGAAGGATTACTGTTCTGTCTTAAACAAGGTCAGCACTGACACAGGAAGTCAGTGTTGCGCCACGAAGTACACTTCCTCCAAACAAGGCCTTGGCATCGTAAATTCAGCCTGTACGGGGGGCCCAACCAGCCCCCTCTCCGGTCCCAGGCCCATGGTCCCAACCCTGGCCTGGCTCCAGCCCTATATCACCCCCCAAGGCTACAGTACAGCAGGACCCAGAGAAACAGGCCTAAATCATACCTGTCCTGCCTCTGTGTGTGGGACTCAAGGAGCAGGGAGGAAGTCAAACATGAAATGTATCTTTTAAGGACCCAGTTTAATATCTAAGTGTTTTATATGGGTCCAGGAGCTGCACTCCAGACTGGAACAGGGAGAGCAAGCTAGAGGAGGCAGGGGCCCGGGCAGGGTTAAGCACAAGCAGGACTCTGTTTATTTGGTACGTGAAGATTTTCATTGAACACTGTTACATTCTATGCAAGTCTTTAGATACAAAAACATTTAATGATCTGTCATTCCTTCCTGTGAGCCCAGAATGTTGGTGGCAGGAAGTATTTATATAAAATCAGTTTTAATGAGACATGATTCAAGCAATAGCGAGGATGGCTCGTTCTCTCTTCTTCCTCTTCCTCTTCTTCTCCCCCAGGCGTCCGGTGGCGTCTGCGAAGAACATCACGTCCTCCTTGCTCTCAATCTCCCTCTGGAGGAACTGCAGACCCGCACTGTTGAAGCCCATCACATCCTGCACACAGACATTAAACCTGATCATTCACCAGAAGGGAACAGTTTTGGGAATCAGGCTTGGGCAGGATGGAAGACAGGGTAGGATGAGGCTGGGGCAGGAGGATGTAGGGGTATGAGGCAGGGGTAGGATGAGGCTGAGGCTGAGGCTGGGGGAGGACGCTGGGACTGGAGGAGGCTGGGGCAGGAGGAGGCTGGGGCATGGCAGAAGGGACATGGGAGGCGTGACTCACCCGGATCTGGCGTACTCTGGAGATGGTGTTGGTCCTCAGCCCGTCGATGGCTGTCAGCAGCATCTGGTTACTGGAGATCTGGCCAAAGTGGATCCTGGACACACATAAGGACAATACTGAAGGCACGGCAATACTAAACACACACAGCTGTAGTGTAAGGGCTTGAAGGTTGTCAGTGCCGTGTACCTAACCAGGAAGAGCAGGCAGCGGCACACCAGCTCCACCTCCAGCCCGTCCTGGATGTAGCTGTTGAACAGGGACAGCAGCTCTGGCACATAGGGGAACGGCAGCACCAGCAGAGACTCCTCCAGTTCACTGAGGGAGTGGGTAGGATGAGAGAGAGGGCAGGGGGGTGAGAGCACCCATTTGAAGGAGTCCAGAGAGACAGAGTCCAGAGAGACAGAGGTGAGATGAGAGAGAGAGAATAGAAGAGAAACAGTCTAGTGTGTATCCTTACCTGGACCGGACCTTCCTAATGACGTCCAGGACATAGCGGGATGGCTAGAGACAGACAGGACCACCGTTACTATGGTAATGTGTGTGTGTAGATCTGAGACAGGTACTATGGTCATGTGTGTGTGTGCGCGTTAGTTTACAGGGCCTCTGTTTACTTACTGACACGTTTCCCATCGCAAGTAGTATAGGATTGGGTTTGGGTAGAGCCAACTGTAAAACACAGGCCATTAGCAAAAAAAACGGACTTGGAGTTTGTGTGTGTGCGTGTGTGTGTGTGTGTGTGTGTGTGCGGCTCACGTACCTGCTTGCCAGCTGCCTCACAGGCATACTTGTGTTCCTCCATTTTCCTGTTCTCGTCCCTGTAGAGCTCCAGAGCCTCCATGATGCGCTCGGCCTGAACACAACACACAGCGATGGCCACATGCAGTGTTACGCGCACTCGGTTCGACAACACAGTGCTCCACGGGCACAGAAATACACACATGACACAGTTAGACAGACGAACACAATCTGATAGAATATTGGAAAAATATTATGGCTGGGCTGTCAATGTTAGTCTTAAATACCATGTGCTAGTCAAGTAGACAGCTAATGCAGACATCCCTAAAATATATTTATTTGCGCTCGACAGCCCTAATTTAAATAACTTGATAACACGATGAAATGTTACTCACAGCTTTGACAGTCTCGATTGTCTTCTTCCCTGCTGGTGCTGCCTCTCCTTTGGTCTCTCCGGGAACCTGAGACACCAGGAGAGATTAGTCAGGAGACTAACCCATTTAAAGTAGTGGAGAGACAAGTCAGACCAGGTTCAGGATTGCCAGGTCCCACCAGCGTCACTCACCACAGTCTCCTCGCCTTTGGCCACTTCCTGCTCGAACTCCGCCTCTCTCTCCTGGGGAAACAGAAGTTACAGCCGACTTTTTGGTAACGATTCGGAGCCTAGGTCCATCTCAGAGGGTGTCTGCCCATAGTCCAGGCCCCTCTCTGAATCTCTACCCACCATCTCCCTCTCCTCGTCCAGGATGATGGGCTCCCTCGTCCTCTCCCAGAGGCGCAGGGACTTGTCGTGTGACGAGGACACCATGTGGTCCCCATTGGGGCTGACGGCCACACACCACACCTCGCGATGGTGACCCTGGAGACACAAACACCCTGGGGGTCAGTGGAGAGGCTGGAAGACAAACGGTTTCTACAAACACAGCTTTGTTTACATAGTAATGGCGCTCTATAGTCTTCATGTGTTTGGCACCCTAATCTTAACCCTGGTAGAGCTATATCCTAAAGACTGGAGGTCAGTGGAAAGAGCAGTTGATTACAGATCAAGAGGTCACAGGTTCAAATCCCCCTTGTACTATAAATTGGTTTTTTGAGAAAAGCATCTGCAAAATGATTACACTATCATTCTACTGATTTTACTAGCCCTGTACTGAGCCCCTAATTCTAAAGGACACTCTTTCTGATTAACAACTCCATCAACATTCTGTCAGATTAAACTGTGGAACCCAGGGGGGGTTAAAGGTCACCTCCAGGGTCTGAATGAGCTGAAACTTGTCTGCGTCCCACTGCTTGATCTTCTTATCCTTTCCTGCCGTGAAGAACAGGTGGGTTTTGGGGACAAACTGAAGGAACATGACACTGAAAGAGAAGAAAAGAACAGATGTAAAAAGAGTTGCCTGATGAAGAATAGGATATGATGTCGACATGAAGTCCACACAAAGACAGTCAGGAAATCTGCAGATGAGGTCATAGATCTTGGGTATCTCAAATTCAGGAACTGAGACTGAACAGCATTCGGTTGATTCAACAAGCACATCCAGCTTACATGAAAGGGCTTGGAGGAACAGAACGTTCTGGAGTCACAAGCTCACCTGTCATCGTGAGCAAAAAGAGATCGATGACAGTCCCCAAAGTCCAGCCCCCAGATCTTCACATTCTTGTCTGCAGAACCCGTGGCAATCAAGTTGCTATCCTACAGGGCAAGATAGAGACTCAATACACACACACACACACACACACACACGACAGAAGTGCGCACACATACACTAACACTACCATCTATACAAAGACCACAAGTGCAAACTCAAATATCACCCCCATACCCTAAACATCCATATGAATGTACACAAATTCCACAGGTGGTTAAGCATATATTTTCCGAGTCTTGTTGTTGTCGTCATGCTGTAGTGACAGGCTGAGTACTCACATGAGAGATGTCTAGACACAGCACAGGCAGCTTGTGTCCATACAGAGACAAGAAGAACTGTAGCAGATGGAAACAACATTCATTATAGGCACATAAATCAACTGTAATGTAGCGATCACACTTGGCCTTTGTGTGTGCATGCGTCTACCTTCAGGGTATCTGTGTAGAAGACCTTAACAGTGCAGTCGAGCAGAGAGACAGCCAGCAGCCTCTGGTTAGGAGAATATTTCACACAGAGTACATCTTCTTCAAGCTGCAGAGTCCGTTTGTGATTCAGCGTCAGTCTTCTGCAACGCACACACACACACACACACACTATTAGACCAACACCAACTTGTGTTCATTCCCATGTCAAAGCATTCTCGTGACCGGAGATGGGGCAGGGCCTTTTACAGCATGAGAGAAAAAGAGATGTTGAAAATGTTGTTCCAGAGAGGAAAGTCGAGCTTACTTTTGTGCGGAACCTTCGTCCTTAATCAACTCAAACTCCCAGAACTTCACAGTCTTGTCGGCTGCACCAGTCACAATCCCCCTCTAGACAACAAACACACAGCAAGGTGAGCGGTGCATCTCTCTCTCTCTGACAGAGGATAGTCCAGACTCGGTCAGAGGTCACACAGAAGGACCAGAAGGTCAGGGTTCAGACCTGGTCCGGGGACAGACAGAGGGAATAGAGGGCGCCATTGTGGGCGGCGACCGTCTCCAGAAGGCTTCCTGTCGCCAGGTCAAAGATCTGAAGCCCTCCACTCTGAAAGGAGACATGAAACAGCAGCATGGGCTCAACTGGACTGGGGATACAAAATGACAAACACAGTGTGCGTGTGTGTGCATAAAGCACTGCGTGTGTAAACACAAACGCATGTGTGTGTGCGTGCGTAAAAACAAAAAAGCATGTGATACCTTGGTTCCCAGGATGATCTGTCTGTCTCCAGGGCACAAAGAGGGAGCAGAGGGCGTATTCACATTCCATGGTACGAATCACCTGCAACGTTGACCTGCGAAGAGACGGCTCTTCCTGTTAGAAAACCTTTAAAACTCAACATGTGTGAAGTAACCAAGTACCTCTGGACTAGTGGCTTTGTCTATACTAGCAACATGTCTGTACTGCTGTAGAGTGACTTGTCTAGTGAGTGTTTTGGGAGACATCAATCATTTCAGATTGTGCCTAATCACAATCGGTCGAGCAGCTATTGCTTTATTATTTGTTTAATTTACTGTTCTTTTGTCTTATTATTTGTTCCTTGATGTGTTCCTGCTGTAACTTATAATGTGCACTGATTGAGTCCCTGAGTGTATGAAGACCATCTGTTGGCTGCATGTTACCTTGTTTTTTCCTCTATTCACTAACAGAGAAGACTTCATACCACTGTCTCTAAACTGGACATTATTCGTATTGAAGTGTGTGTGTTAACTCTCTCTCTCTCTCCTCTCTCTCCTCCTCTCTCTCCTCCTCTCTCTCTCTCTCTCTCTCTCCAATCAACTGGTTGTCGAATACTAACAAACCCACAACCTAAACTGAGTCACACCGTTCTAGGGGGGACAGGGACAGTCATTTCCACAACGATGTATCTGTACTTCTATAGAGTGTCTGTAACTCTACAGAGCCTGTGCTACTATTGAACTGGTCTCACCTGTTCCAGACCTTGACGGTATCCCCAGAAGCAGACAGCACGGCGATGTTGTCGGAGCTGAAGGCGAGCGTGCGAGCGTCGGTGCGGTGTCCCCCGAGGGTGAGGCGGGCGGTCTTGGCCGGGGTAGGGGGTCTTGGACCCGGTCTGCAGACTGTACGCCTCCACGGTGTTGTTCTGGAGCAGCAGAACCAGCCTCAGCTCTCCTCCAGCACACAGGACACAGTCCATCCACCTGACAACACAACAGTCAGCCAACGGGTGCCTTTAAAGCACGGTGTTTGTGTGGTATGTGTGTGGTATGTGTTTGGCCTTACACCAACCTGATTTTGGAGGAGGCTTTGATGGTGGTCAGTCTTAAGATCTGGTCTCCCAACGTCTTCTCCACCACCACGTCTGGGGCCTCCGTTTCCACACTGTCCTGAGCTCTATACCAGGAGTCCAACACCGTTACACTTCACATGTCCAGGAGCTGAGATGGTGCTGGTGATAACAGTGATGTGTTCAACTTACTGGGCCTTCTTTTTGGCTTTCTTCAGCTTCTTGGCCATCCTCCTCTGCACCTCCTCTTCAGGGAGCACCGTGAAAACCTCCAGCACTGACTCAGTCCCCTGAGACACAAGCAGCCCAGAGTCAAACACTGTCCACTACCAGCCCAGACTCAAACACTGTCCACTACCAGCCCAGACTCAAACACTGTCCACTACCAGCACATACTCAAACACTGTCCACTACCAGCCCAGACTCAAACACTGTCCACTACCAGCCCAGACTCAAACACTGTCCACTACCAGCCCAGACTCAAACACTGTCCACTACCAGCCCAGACTCAAACACTATCCACTACCAGCACATACTCAAACACTGTCCACTACCAGCACATACTCCAACACTGTCCACTACCAGCCCAGACTCAAACACTGTCCACTACCAGCACATACACAAACACTGTCCACTACCAGCCCAGAGTCAATCACTATCCACTACCAGCCCAGAGTCAATCACTATCCACTACCAGCCCAGACTCAAACACTGTCCACTACCAGCCCAGACTCAAACACTGTCCACTACCAGCCCAGACTCAAACACTGTCCACTACCAGCCCAGACTCAAACACTATCCACTACCAGCCCAGACTCAAACACTGTCCACTACCAGCCCAGACTCAAACACTGTCCACTACCAGCACATACACAAACACTGTCCACTACCAGCCCAGAGTCAATCACTATCCACTACCAGCCCAGAGTCAATCACTATCCACTACCAGCCCAGACTCAAACACTGTCCACTACCAGCACATACTCAAACACTGTCCACTACCAGCCCAGACTCAAACACTGTCCACTACCAGCCCAGACTCAAACACTGTCCACTACCAGCCCAGACTCAAACACTGTCCACTACCAGCCCAGACTCAAACACTATCCACTACCAGCACATACTCAAACACTGTCCACTACCAGCACATACTCCAACACTGTCCACTACCAGCCCAGACTCAAACACTGTCCACTACCAGCACATACACAAACACTATCCACTACCAGCCCAGAGTCAATCACTATCCACTACCAGCCCAGACTCAAACACTGTCCACTACCAGCCCAGACTCAAACACTGTCCACTATCAGCCCAGACTCAAACACTGTCCACTACCAGCCCAGACTCAAACACTATCCACTACCAGCCCAGACTCAAACACTGTCCACTACCAGCCCAGACTGAAACACTGTCCACTACCAGCCCAGACTCAAACACTGTCCACTACCAGCCCAGACTCAAACACTATCCACTACCAGCACATACTCAAACACTGTCCACTACCAGCCCAGAGTCAATCACTATCCACTACCAGCCCAGAGTCAATCACTATCCACTACCAGCCCAGACTCAAACACTGTCCACTACCAGCCCAGAGTCAAACACTGTCCACTACCAGCCCAGACTCAAACACTGTCCACTACCAGCCCAGACTCAAACACTATCCACTACCAGCCCAGACTCAAACACTATCCACTACCAGCCCAGACTCAAACACTATCCACTACCAGCCCAGAGTCAAACACTGTCCACTACCAGCCCAGACTCAATCACTGTCCACTACCAGCCCAGACTCAAACACTGTCCACTACCAGCCCAGACTCAAACACTGTCCACTACCAGCCCAGACTCAAACACTATCCACTACCAGCCCAGACTCAAACACTGTCCACTACCAGCACATACTCAAACATAGATGATCAAAACCAGCATGTTCCTGCTGGTCCAGACCACACTTACATGGCACGCTAAAATCTTGGCCTTGGCATCTGTTGTCATGGAGACGACCCTGTCCCTGGCCTCTCTCAAGAGAGACCCAGCTTTCTGACAGCTAAGGATTCTCTGTGGGCAGAAAGAAGAAGAGAACGACTTTAAAAAAGAGTGTGTGCGTGAAAGCTCTATAAAGAGAGAAAGAGCACAGAGAGAGTGAGAGACAAATTGAGCATTGAAGAGACTCATGGGAAATAAAGTCAAGTTGGTACCTCCTCCAGCTCCTCGTCTGGAGCCTCCTCTTCATCCCCATCATCATTAAGGAGGCTTTTCCCCTTCTTCTCCTTGGGCTCGCCTGTCTCCCCGCCCTGAACAGAGAACACAGAAGCAGAGGAAGATCAGTCTTTAATACCGGAACAGACAGCAGCATTAACTAGCCCTAAACCCTTACCCAGAAGAATTAGGCAACAGTAACGGAAGATCAGTTTTTAAATACTTATGTCACGGAGTTAGGACAGCATGTATTTCAGCAGGCCTACTCCAGCTAGAACAGTTATATTCCAGCAGGCCTACTCCAGTTAGAACAGTTATATTCCAGCAGGATCAGAGCTCACCTTGTCCAGGTAGGTGATGTCCCAGGCACGCAGCTCACTGTCAGCAGAGCCCGTCAACAGCCTGCTCTGCTGATTCAGCAGCACCATGCCCCACACCTGACACACACACACACAAACACACACTTAACAGCCTATCTAGACAGCAGTAATCAACTGCCCTAGGGATCAACTACATATTCAGTAAGTGATGCATACTGTACTCATTGACACAGGGATTCATCAATGCTACTAGAACAAAAGATAATCAAATTACTTTTCTCAAACCAATAACGAACACAATTAATAAAATGCCAAGCGCAACAATGTTTTCCAGTAATACAATGGATAGATTGATTGAATCACTCGTCTCAGCAAAGGATCCTACAGTGTAAACACTATTACCAACACTCACCTCACTGCGATGGCCCACCATGGTCTTGAAGCAGTGCTGAGTGTCTAAATCCCACCACTTCACAAAGCTGTCCTTAGAGCTGTGAACACAAGAGATACATTACTGAATCATAGATACAGGGTTCATCACGTACAAGGTGATAGGCCGTTGTCTGCAGTATGAATGTGTGTTACCTAGTAACCAGAAGGTTCCTGTCCTGGAGGAAGAGAGCCTGTGTGATGGCATCTTTGTGCCCTTTCAGCCTGTACAGACCACACTCGTTGATTACGTCCCATACTATCACATCTGTATCCTAAACAATAGAGACACAGCAATCATATCATAACAAGTCATATCGTTAAACCAATAAGGCCTGAACAGATCATTCATTGGGGGCCCTGGGGCCACTCTGGGATGGCAGCTCACCCTGGAGCCGGTCACCAGTCTGGCTCCCAGGGAGTCGTAGTGTAGGACTGTGACGGCAGACTTGTGTCCGCTGAAGGAGACGTTGCTCTCGCCATCCATCAGGCTGAACACTCTCACCGCTCCGTCTTCGTAACCCACGGCGATGTGGACCCCATCAGGGGAGGCGCACAGGTGTGTCACTTCATGTTTATTTCCCTTGAGAATGAGAATCTGCAGTGGGGTGGGTAGGTGTGGAAAAGGGGGTGATGGAGGGATAGGTGTGGAGAAACGGGTGATGGAGGGCCCATTTAATATAATGAATGGACCTTCAGCCAGGTCAAGTCAGAGGTCTACAGCGCATGTGATGTGGCGGCGTCAAAACGGTTATGGTTGAACTGCATCTACTATTGAGATAACCTCCAATTCCAACTCACCTTCTCGCCTTTACGTATGTCCCATATGAAAACATGTTCGCAGGCTCCTACTGCAACGTAGCGTCCCTTCTCGCCGCCCCGCAACGTGACATAGGCAATGTTGGCCTTTTGACTGCCAATCACACCGAAAACTGCGCTCGCGGCATAACGCAGATACTGCTTGGTTAATCCCATGGCCGCGGGCCTTGTGAGTTGCCTATTAAAGATAATTAAGAACAAAGATATTTGAAGGTAACAGTTTATCATAACATGACTGCTGCCTGAGATCTCAATTAACAACGTGTATGATCCCACTATGAGAAGTTTTCTCCCTGCGAGCTACTACGGCAAATAGCAAGCAGACGAGCATATGTTGACTATGGACACTATTAGATCACATAATTCCCAAATAAACTGATGATCCTGGCTACGTAGTTACAGTGGCTAACAAAGTGCTACAGCAATGTTGACAGCATAACCCTTCAGTAGCTGCTAACTACTAGCATACCCACGTGTTGTTTCATACAGCACGTCAACGAGGTTGCAACAAAATGCATGCTGTGTATGTACTGCAGTCACTCATTGCAACATATATTGCTACATAAACAACTTAAAATGTAGTGTAACATGACTAAAATGTTAAGCTTACTTAGTAAAAAACTGTAGAAACTAGGCGTCTGTCTAGATTGGTAGGTCCTTAGCATTCAGTTTGAAGAGTTTTCGCTTGATTTCATAGTTAGTCCGTACTAATCAAACACTGATCAAAATCGGATCAATTAGATATTTTAGATTTAGCTAGTCCCAGAGTTTCATTACATTCTAAAATAGCATTTTGTCTTAACTTTTACATATTTCAAACTGCATAGTACAACGCTGGTGTGTAAAAACGTTTTGGTTTTACACATTCGGTTATCCATTATTATAGCCTGTGCACGCAACTAGTATACTTTCTTAAGACGAAGAACAACTGGATAAAATATAAATAAGCCTAGGCCGTACAACCAAGGACCTTAAAAATACGGTATCATCCGGCCAGAGACATATAAGATAAGTAAGCAAAGTGTTTTCTGTTCTTTATAGTTTAAATATTTTATGACAACAAGCTATGCTTTTACACTAAATATGTCATTTTATTGTATGTCCCTAACTAAAGCGGAAACAGTTATCAGGAGTCAGCTGACCAGGAAAGATCGGTTCACGCAGAATCACGCTCACAATAAACCTCCTAGTAAAAACATTTTGCAATATTTGTGGAGATGAGAGGGTCATGAGGACGCTCGATATTCGTCGCTTGGTGTAAACATTTTAGTCGCATTCTGTAGACTTTGTTTAAGTGGACTTTCGGTTGACCAGTGGTAAAAAAGGGAAGGTGCGTGTATTCGGGCTTGGTACAATATTTCAATTGTGTTTTTCAATGTTAGCTAGCTCAATTACTGCATTTTAGATCCTTGACACAAGTTTTACTTCCTTCTACCTGGAGGGCTGTTTTAGACTTATCTGTCAAATACGTGTAATCGTCCTTTTAGCTAGGTTAAGAATGGCTGTCAAAATATGACAGTCAGCTGTATTATGGATACGCATTGGTATTGTTGTTTCCCAATTCTTCAGTATCTGGGTAATCAAATACCATAATCGGAGAAAGTCTTTTTTGGAGTTACGTTGTTGAGCCGATCAGTATTCTGCTATCTAGTACATGACATCCATGGTTGCCTCTGTGTGCGTGCATTTATTAAGGTGTGAGGCTGGGGGGCTCATGTTTCTGTGGCTGTGTATCCAGCGTGAGCAGTGTGGAGCTGTGAGGTCGAGCCAGGGCAGGATGGATCCGCTGGGAGCGCGCTCGCAGTTTGTGGACGTCCAGACGCTGTGTTCCTGGGACCAGCAGCAGGATCCAGAAGGAGGGGAGGCCCCAGTGGATCCGTGTGACAGCGTGATCAGCCAGCAGGCCTTCCCTTCCCCCTTCCCTTTCAGACAGGACATCAACCGCAAGATTGTACTCTTGTGAGTGTCTTGCTCTCCTGTCAGTCTGGCTCTACCAGTGTTGCGTACACACGCGCTTCCTCCTCGGCTTCTTCCTTTCTATTGGCTCGTTGGTTCTGTGCTCTCACCTGGCCTGTAGTTTGCTCCCTGCAGGTCTCGTGGTGTCTTCCTCTCCTCTGCTGTCCCATTGTCGTGTCTACCCTCAGAATCAGGAGAATCAGAAAGAGTTTTAATCAGAGTCAATCTTAAATACATCCTGAGCATCCCTCCTTAGTGCACCGTAACCTGTTGACCTCTAAACCCCTGTAAGAAATCCTGATCCTGCTGCGCTGCCACTGGGTTCACCCTCCGTTCTGCTCCTGTGGGCACAGCCCTTGATAAGTCCTCTTTGTTCAGGAGCACATGACAGCGCTGGGTCTCCGCTGGGCAGGAGGCTCTCAGTAAGGCGCTTGTACCCAGGCCTCCCACATTCCTGCTGCACATACCTCACGCTGCCACCGAAGTCCTCTGTAACCAGCTTTAGCAGGCTGTCGGATTTGAAAGGATGCGGGTTAATTCCCTACCAAGCTGGGATCTTTATTTCTCAGCTTTAGTTCATATGAGATCAACTTTTCCACTATCCTACCTGTTAAAGTTGTTTGTTCTAAAAAGTGTCCGCACTGTTAGTGAAATAGCACTGGCACAAATGAGACTAAACTAGGCTTTAACTGGAAATTACAACGATGCCTGCTTTCATAAATGTTCTCAACTTGTGTAAACTTGAGTACTTCCTGTTTTCGTATTGTAACAAAGTCTGAGTGGTGAATCTCACATTGTGCAATTCTAACACTGATATTACTTTTGGAGACTCACTATGATTTATGTATCTCAAGGATCTAGATTTACATTAGTGGAAATAGTCCTGATTGCTTGAGAAAATACCGATTATTTCCACAACGTAAAAAGCCAAACCAAGCTCTATGAAGGTTATTACTGCAAGTGAAGCAATCAGGTTGTAACCTAACTCACGGAGGATCCTTTCTCACCTGTCAGCACGGGCAACGTGGCCTTGCTGAACTGCACAGCCATCGTCAACACCAGCAACGAGACCCTGTCAGACAAGAACCCCGTCTCCGACATCATCCACCAGCACGCTGGACCTGAGCTTCGGGAGGAGCTACTCAAACTGAAAGGTAGGGGGCGCCACGTGCATCTTCTCCTTTTAGCATCTGGAACAAGAAGGATTGGGGTTAGGGTTGGGGGAGATCAAGTGTATCATCATGTTGGGTAGGGGGGCTGAGTTAAGGTTGATGCTAGGTGAGATGCAACCTATCAACATGCGTATCATCTGCCTTTAGGATGCCGGACAGGCGAGGCGAAGATGACGAAAGGTTTCAACCTGGCGGCTCGCTTCATCGTCCACACGGTGGGCCCCAAGTACAAGGCCAAATACAGGACGGCCGCGGAGAGCTCCCTCCACAGCTGCTACAGAAACGTCATGCAGCTGGCCAAGTAAGACGCTCGCTGGCCTGCTGCACCGAGGGCCATGTACAGGACTGGGCTGTACGGGAGCTGCCTGTCTGTACCGAGGGCTCTGTAGCCACAAACATGGGCTTACTTTGGAATTCAATAGGGCTTTTCCTCCATTGTTTACTAGATCTCTGCTTGGTCATGTCGAAAGTACTGCAGCGATACACACATAGGTGACGCTTTTTAAAAAAAAGGCTAGACTGGTGTCTCTTCTCCGGTTGACTTAAAAGGTCAACTCAAGGCATTTTCATACATCCTTAAAATGTAAAATCTCATCAAAGTCCGCTCAACTTGAAATATTGTTTTCTATAAATGTATCTACTTTGCCCAGAGATGCGTTCCAAATCATTTCTCACAAAAAAAGTACCGTACTGCTCTGTCTGAAGATACACAGTATGGCTGCAGCTTAAGTTTCGGTAGTGTTTCAGTGTTCTCACTGAAACACCAGCTGACAACTCTACTTTCAGGAGCTGATAGAAAGTAGGTGTCCTGACAGGTTGTTTATCAACAAGTCTTGTTTAGGAATCTGTTTGATTCTCTCTGCTCAGATAAACTTCTGTTGTGTGTTTGAGTCGGTACAGATGTGCGATGATGTTCATTCCTGTTCCTCCCACCAGAGAGCAGTCCATGGCATCTGTTGGCTACTGTGTGGTGACCACTTCCAAGAGAGGTTACCCACTGGAGGACGCAACGCACATAGCCTTCAGTGAGTGACACACACACAACCACACAGCCACACACAGAAACACACACACATATCCAAACAGATACATACACACACATGCCCACAGTTACACATTCATGTGATACACAATCATTTCTTCAGGAAAACAGCATATCCTTAGAAAACATTTTAATTCCCTACATGTGTTGTTCATTAGGTTGAAAGACACATAGTCCTACTCCAGGTTTCTAACCAGAATTCACAATGAGTTCAGTAAATGGCTCAGTCAGTGGCTGGTCACACAAACTAACTCGATTCACTAACAAACTGTAGCTTTCATACTGCCACATAATGGCAAGCCTCACACGCCATCTTAATGACCATATATACAAACGGCATAGTAGAAAACCAAACACACTGGGGCATTCATGGGTACTATATATACTATACTGGTATTAACAAAGACTGATCCCTCAAGTTAGCCAACTGCTCTTGGTACTGTGTCATGTTCATCGTCTTAAGTGCATGACATGACTGCATCTCAGACCTATAGTGCTGTGCTGATACGAAATGACTGGACAGGTCTGAGGGCGAGGCTGTTGAAGTGTGTTACTAGGTGTGTGCCATGGCTGTTGTTGTGTATTACTGTGTAGTATGGTTGTTTAGTTGTGTAAATTTAAATGTGTGTGAGAGTCAGAGGTCAGTTTGTAGCGTGGTTGTTTGTGTGTAACTGTGTGTAGAATGCTTGTTGAGGTGTGTAACTGTGTGTATCAGGCATGGTGAGGTGTGTTACTGTGTGTATCAGGCATGGTGAGGTGTGTTACTGTGTGTAGCAGGCATGGTGAGGTGTGTTACTGTGTGTAGCAGGCATGGTGAGGTGTGTTACTGTGTGTATCAGGCATGGTGAGGTGTGTTACTGTGTGTAGCAGGCATGGTGAGGTGTGTTACTGTGTGTAGCAGGCATGGTGAGGTGTGTTACTGTGTGTAGCAGGCATGGTGAGGTGTGTTACTGTGTGTAGCAGGCATGGTGAGGTGTGTTACTGTGTGTAGCAGGCATGGTGAGGTGTGTTACTGTGTGTAGCAGGCATGGTGAGGTGTGTTACTGTGTGTATCAGGCATGGTGAGGTGTGTTACTGTGTGTAGCAGGCATGGTGAGGTGTGTTACTGTGTGTAGCAGGCATGGTGAGGTGTGTTACTGTGTGTAGCAGGCATGGTGAGGTGTGTTGCTGTGTGTAGCAGGCATGGTGAGGTGTGTTACTGTGTGTATCAGGCATGGTGAGGTGTGTTACTGTGTGTAGCAGGCATGGTGAGGTGTGTTACTGTGTGTAGCAGGCATGGTGAGGTGTGTTACTGTGTGTAGCAGGCATGGTGAGGTGTGTTACTGTGTGTAGCAGGCATGGTGAGGTGTGTTACTGTGTGTAGCAGGCATGGTGAGGTGTGTTACTGTGTGTAGCAGGCATGGTGAGGTGTGTTACTGTGTGTGTTGCAGGAACAGTGCGTAGGTTCCTGGAGAACCATGGAGAATGCATTGAGACGGTGGTGTTTGCTGTGTCAGACGTGGAGGAGGTCAGTGGCTCTTCTCCTTTCTTATAGGAATATAATGTGCAATTTAGAATATTTGAGGTCATGCTTTAGAGGAAAAAACTACAAACTAAAAGAGAAAATAAGAAAAACACAGCATGTGTCTGTACATGTGTGTGTCATATATGTGGTTCACCTGATTGTGTGCCTCTGTATAATTGTGTACGTGTGTGTGTTGTGTGCGCTCCGTCCTCCAGCCTGTGTACAGGAAGCTGTTTCCTCTGTACTTCCCCCGGTCAGAGGAAGAGGAGCGGGCCTGTCTTCCCCTCATCCCTGCTGATATCGGCAACTCCGAAGGGGAGCCTGTGGTTCCAGAGAGACAGATACGCATCACAGAGAAGCCAGGAAGTCTGGAAGGTAACACAGGGCTGCTTCACAACACAACTGGCGCAATAGACAATAGCCAACACAGACACCGACTCTGGAAGCTTACATCGATTACTACTAGGCCTGTTTGATTCATTGTTTGGTTGACATTCTGGGGGCTCTTCAATTGTTACCATAGCAACCCCTTCCTCTTGTGTGTGATGGCCTGTATTAGTGCTGGGCAATAATGGAATTACGGCTGCCATCACTTCATTCTCTCCTGCTAATCAGTCTGGTGTAAAAACACTGTAATCTCCATAGAAACCCAGGCTGTGGACATGGCTGAATGGACACATCACAGCTGCCAGTGGAACATTACACACACAAATTTGGCAGCATTAATCATACAAGGAGCTGTCTTCCTGAGAGAACAGCATGTTCAGCTAGCTACCAAGTTGTGTTCAGCTAGCCATCATAGACTATGAGTCCAATAGGAGTGTCTGTAACCAATAAACCAACACCAATAAATCAGGAAGTTCTGTTTCTTCGGTAATACACATACTAAAAGTGCTAACATGGTGTACATGTGAACCGTTGTGTAGATGAGTGTCAGGAAGAGCAAAGCCTGGATTCAGACCTGGGCCAGGTGGGAACACATGCCTTTGCCCGCATGGAGGGAGACGTGGACAAAGAGCGCAAACTCATCCTGCAGGGCCAGCGTTCTGAAGCCACCATGCAGAAGCAGCACCAGAGGAAGTGAGTCTCTGAACCACCAGCCGCACCATGACCACATGTATCCTGCACCCTCACCTACACCATAAACACATGTCCCCTGCACCCTCACCTACACCATAAACACATGTCCCCTGCACCCTCACCTACACCATAAACACATGTACCCCTGCACCCTCACCTACACCATAAACACATGTCCCCTGCACCATGACCACATGTACCCTGCACCCTCACCTACACCATAAACACATGTCCCCTGCACCCTCACCTACACCATAAACACATGTCCCCTGCACCCTAACCTACACCATAAACACATGTACCCCTGCACCCTCACCTACACCATAAACACATGTCCCCTGCACCATGACCACATGTACCCTGCACCCTCACCTACACCATAAACACATGTCCCCTGCACCCTCACCTACACCATAAACACATGTCCCCTGCACCATGACCACATGTCCCCTGCACCCTCACCTACACCATAAACACATGTCCCCTGCACCCTCACCTACACCATAAACACATGTCCCCTGCACCATGACCACATGTACCCCTGCACCCTCACCTACACCATAAACACATGTCCCCTGCACCATGAACACATGTACCCTGCACCATGACCACATGTATCCCTGCACCCTCACCTACACCATAAACACATGTCCCCTGCACCATGACCACATGTACCCTGCACCCTCACCTACACCATAAACACATGTCCCCTGCACCCTCACCTACACCATAAACACATGTCGCCCTGCACCCATGACCACATGTCCCCTGCACCTAACCACATGCACCCTATACCCTAACCCTTTGTGGTAATGCTGTACCCTGTCCTCTCTTGCAGTTATAACCGGTGGTTATGTCGTGCCAGAGCAGAAGACCTGTCTGACATAGCAGCACTCAAGGCTTTATATCAGACGGGTGAGAACTGTGCGCGTGTGAGGACCAGTCATATGTAGAGGCCAGTTACGTCCTGTCTCCACCTCGTTGAACACAGCAGCGGGCCGCAGCAGTAATCCCTTTTCAAATGTTTCGTTCTCGGGCTTAAATGTAGCCAGTAATGAAAGGTAGCGTGGTCACTGGAGCAGAGCGTGCCACTTCCCTCTGTCTCACGCAGCTGCATGTGTGTTCCCTCAGGTGTCGACATGTGTGGCAGGACTGTGATGGTGCTGGTAGGGAGGAACATTCCGGTCACCCTCATAGACATTGAGAAGGTAACAGGCCGGCCTGTGAGGACTGCATCTTCAGTTCTTGAATGTGGTCATTTTGTTTCACCTTTTGTGTGTGTGTGTGTGTCGCTGCAGGTCTTGCTCTACTTTATCCACGTCATGGACCACATCACGGTGAAGGAGTATGTGATGGTGTACTTTCACACTCTGACGGGGGAACACAATCATCTAGACTCGGACTTCCTCAAGAAGCTATACGACATTGTAGATGCAAAGTAAGAACCCATACGAAGCTTGTATTTACTTTGCAATTCCCAAACAGGGAAGTAGGTCATTATCAGGACTGTGTGTGTGTGTACAAAGCTTCACATTGTGAAGGGCTGTGGTTAGCAAAGGATGTTTGAAGAGCTGAAAGTGTAGAGAATTCTGAACAATAATAATGTATTCACTTACAGTTGCAAACACTTTCATCCAAAGCGACACATTAGTGCAGGGGGATATGAAACCTCATCCTCTTGGACTGCAGTCTAGTGCTCTAACCACTAAGCTATACCCAGAATCCATCCAGATGGGGTAATTGGGATGGTAGCATAAAATGAGACCACCATCAGTCCTCTCTTAAACCTTGTTTTATTTTTTCATCAATACAAACTGTCAGATGCATTTTGCTTTGTGAAAACAAACAGCAGTTGGCTAGCATTTGAGATCCTTTTGGCCAGCTCTGGTCCCTGGAGAGGGTTCATCTCATCCAAACAAATGGTGCTGCATGGCCAGGGTCACATGACATGCCTCTCAGGCTAGTGAAATGATCTAGCTTTTGCTTTGGAAACCTGGATCCGACTTTTGGAACAGGACACAAACTTGGAGAGGGTTTTCAAGGGGAGGGTATTAGCGGTGACACATTGTTACACATGCTAATGTTTGGAACAATCGTGTTGTCCCAGGCAACTCTGGACAGTAAGAGTTCAGCGTGTTCTTGCTGTGTAGTTAAGCATATGTTTTCCATTAAATAATTTAACATAACATTGACTAAAGAAAATGTCTGCCTTTTATGTCTGCTGGTACTGAACCTTACTGAAGTTTTTGCTACAAAGTTACTGAAGTTGTAACATGAGTAGATGATAGACTGAAGTGTACATTTTGCGGTGCCAGCAGTTATTTTACCCTCATCATGTCTTCTTATCTGTCTTATCTGCTCAAAGAGGATGAGGTCAACGAGTAGTCACCATTTTCACTGCTTTCTCACTGCTTTTTCACAGAATAACAAACTCAAAACGAAAAGCTGAATTTCTTTGAATGTCAGTTTCTAGATCAGATGACCAGCTTTTCCTGTTTCACTGGAAAACCCCATTGATGAAAGGCAAACACAACTTCGGTTTCTGTTTTTCAAATATCAAATTAGAAATACATTTGTTACTGACATTGAATGGTTATGTCACCTTTCCTGGAGAATGTCCTGGACTCACTTTCTATACCCAGGAAACCCAACCGTTTAATGATTATGGGAGCAGTTCTCTGGTTATGCTCTAGGGGCAGCATAGGCCAGACCTGCACCCATATGTTCAGCTCTGTCTAGTCCTCACTGTGTTGAGCTGTTGGCAACACAACTTACTCATAACGTGGGTGGCGTGTTCTTCTCTGATGAAAGGGTATTAAAGGATGCAAAATGCACTGTGCCTTAGGTGATTTGGAAAACATAAGGCTACAACCGTATGTGCAGGGAAATCTTATATTGGTGAACCGTGTGAAACATGGTTGAGGAGTGGTTGTCCTGTGTGAGTGTGTGTGTGTATGTGTGTGTACCTGGTCTCACTAATGATAACTGATGATAATGATAACTCTTCTGCATCCAGACTCAACTAAGAAGAAAAAGTGCTGGGATACAGATTGTTTACAATATTTCCGTGTAATTCTTTCCGTGTAAGTTTGTGCCGTCTTTGATGTTCCTTGTTTGTTTGACACACAGGTTCAAGAAGAACCTAAAGGCTTTCTACTTTGTGCACCCTACATTCCGCTCCAAGGTAACCTCTTAGCTCTAGACGTTTCACTAGTGTTTTACAACGTATGGAAACAGTTCAGCCCCAAGCGGTTCACCTCAGTCTGTAACCCTGAGCCCTGACCTCAGTCTGTAACCCTGAGCCCTGACCTCAGTCTGTAACCCTGAGCCCTGACCTCAGTCTGTAACCCTGAGCCCTGACCTCAGTCTGTAACCCTGAGCCCTGACGAACCGTAACCCTGAGCCCTGACCTCAGTCTGTAACCCTGAGCCCTGACCTCAGTCTGTAACCCTGAGCCCTGACCTCAGTCTGTAACCCTGAGCCCTGACCTCAGTCTGTAACCCTGAGCCCTGACCTCAGTCTGTAACCCTGATCCCTGACCTCAGTCTGTAACCCTGAGCCCTGACCTCAGTCTGTAACCCTGAGCCCTGACCTCAGTCTGTAACCCTGAGCCCTGACCTCAGTCTGTAACCCTGAGCCCTGACCTCAGTCTGTAACCCTGAGCCCTGACCTCAGTCTGTAACCCTGAGCCCTGACCTCAGTCTGTAACCCTGAGCCCTGACGAACCGTGACCATGTGTCTGTTTCAGGTGTCCACCTGGTTCTTCACCACATTCAGTGTGTCCGGGATGAAGGAGAAGGTGCATCACGTAGACACCTTGCAGCATCTGTTCAGCTGCATCCTGCCCGAGCAGATCGACATCCCGCCCTTCGTACTGGAATACGACTCCAGGGTGAGAGCTGCGACAGCACAGCACACTGTCCTCACGCGCCCATGTCCCCAAGGTTCACAACTTAGGTTTACCTCAGACGAGTAGAAAGTCAAGCTGTTACCTTCGGCTGGCTGAGAGACAAAAGACCTGAGGGTGAGAGGAAGGCAAGGGCACGCCTGTGTCATGCTGGAGTGTCAATCTCCAGGGTCTAGCTGCTGGCAGGAGTTTGTGTAAGTTGCTGTTTACTGGTCAGTTTTGACTGGTTTGGAGTGTGTTCAGGGCAAAGGTTTGTTTTTTCCGGAACATGTTTGTCTACAGACCCGTGGCTATTAGCACAACAAGCAGAAAGATGTCTAGGTTTAACCTGCAGCATAGGCAGGCCTGCAGCCAGCTCTGATAGTCTTGGTGTTATCAGTGATTCAGACCAGGGTAAAACTAGTTACAATGCAGAATCAATAAGAGCAGAAGCAGAACAAAGAAGAAATGAAAACAACAATAGCCTTTTAATTAAATCTGTCACTTGCGCTGAGAATTGACAGCTGAGTAGCAGGTAAACCAGCCTATAGATGTAGGGTGTTGATCATGGGTCTGGATGGGTTCAATGGAGCTCAAGTAGTATTGTGATGTACTGGAAGTTTGTGCATGGTGAGGTACTCATGTCAGGACCGGGTTCTTGGTAGATGCACCACAAATAGATATAACCTATAATTCTGCAAACATTACCAATCAATCTGAATGTATAGATGCTGCTGACCACATACCGCGTATGCCTCCTATTCAGATCCAGAGGCCTTCCCAGTCCTCACACTCCTCCACCCTGTAACCACCAACCAATCAGTGCTCTCGCTAAGGGGAAAGTTTAAGAACTGGCCTGCTGGGTTGGGCCTCAGGCCTGATGGAGCCAGGGAGTCTGGACACTGACAGACATGCAGGACACATGCACCCTGTGACAGTCAAGACCCATTCATCTACGATGTTCTCCTGTAAACCAGCGTGAACACAGTGAGATGACAGACAGCTCCTCCTTCAAATGGCAAACTGTATTTGCGTGTGTGGCATGTACAGGTGTAAATATTCAGTGTCAGGCGACTAATGTCATGGTTTTACATGTTGAAACTTCACTACAACTTCAGTTTTGTTTCATTGTTTCTCAAGCATTTGCAGTTATTGTTCATCTTGGAAACATTTCAAATGTGTTGAAGGATGTCTGAACTTCCTCATGATGTGAGTGTTAAACACACTGAATTATTAGAAGTGTCACAGTGGTTTGCACCATTGCAATGGAGGCATTTAGTAGAACTACATTCACAGTTTTATTTGAAAAGTATCTAATATATTCTGTTACCTTTTTGTTTCAACATACTAATTACTTTACAGCTGTTTAATCATTGTTGACAGTACTTAACAAAGAATCAGTGTGCCCCACCTCACATTGAAAAGTTAATTTATGGTTTACCTGCATTGTACCCAATCTCACTTTGCTGACATGCTTTTTTCTTTTCTTCAAATAAGCCAAATTTCAATGTTCAGTGTGTATTTTCTGATTGACTTCAACTCAAATTAATTGTCTACTTGTCTAATAAAACTGGGATGAGATTAGAGGTAGAGGAATTGAAGTTGCATTTAATGCTGTCATTTTAAAGTTATTTTCCTGTTAGTGTCTTATTACCGTACCATTTGAAATATATTGTATTTGATTCTTTGATTCTTCCTTTTTTCATCTTGCCTTTTTTGAGACGCGTGTTGCCTAAGTAGCAGAAAGAGTTTGGTCTCAATCATTTCAAGGCAGGTATTCCTGTAGTGAACCAAATGAACTGATGATTGTTCATATGGATGCAGACCACTTCTGTGATCCTTTTCTACTGTCTCTAACAGAACTGCAACGTTACGTCTGGGACTCCTGTGTGAGCAGGACCATGGTAGTGAATGCAGTCAGGTTAGAGTTGTTATTTAGCGGCATGTATCTCTCAGCTGGAGTTAGTCTGGTTTACTTATTGCACCGAAATGCAGTTATCACATACACATTCCCACATTAAACCTAATTTTAGGATGGATTTTACAACACTTGTACTAAATAAACTGTTCTACCATTCTGAGCTGTGGTCTATGTTGGTGTGTTTGGTGCATGAGATTGCATCCACTTCCCATTTTATACACCATCTGATATCCAGACAATTGAAACATTTCACCATTTACCCTTAACTTCTAAGCTTTTTTTGTCATGAGTATAATGCAATCCCTGATACAAAGAAATTGAATGTTTTGAAATTGTAATTGGGGAACTTTGTTGTGTTTCCATGTGTACAAAACTGTTGTAATTGTTGACCTTTATGTCAATTGCTTGCCTGGAATGGACCGTATTTCTCTAAAGTCAATTTAATGAATAATTGCCTAGTTGACGGAAGGTTTAACCCTTGTGTTATCTTCGGGTCATTGTGACCCTTCAGTCATTGTGACCCCCCCCACGTGTTGCGACAACTTTACCTCATACAAAAATCAAGTGAAGCATTTTCTTTTAACCGTCGGGTTGTGTCAGACCCCCCACATCCCGAAGGTTAAAAGAAAATGCTTTTTATTTGTTTTTGTATTGTCGAAGCAAAACGATGGGTCGTTGTGAACCTTTGGGTCATGGTGACCCGAAGGCAGCACAAGGGTTAATACACACTTCTGTCCTGTTTCCCAGAGCCAGTTTAAAAAAAACAGAAAAACAGCAGGTGTTTCACACACAATCACTTTTCAACCCTCCCTCATGTCCCACAGAAAAGTTGTGAAACTGAAGATGTGTTGTTGATAAAACTCCTCTCCTGCCCCCCCTCCTGCCCCCTCTTCTATCACCTACAGCACTGTCCTACCCCCTCTCTTCCCACCTCACCACCCTACGCACACAACTTTTGACATTCATCAAAGAGGATCTTTATTTATGAAAGATAAAGTAATAGAAAGAGGAGGATGTCAGGATGTTTTCTGTGAGAGAGAAGGGCATATAGGAGTAAATCTATCATTTACAGACTTTCCTCTGTGACGGCCAGGGGATTAGCTGGCCCGCTGTGGACACGCACCTGGCTCTCCGCTCTGCTGTGTTGTTTTGATGGCTGGAGAAGAACACCTTGTCTACACAGGAGCCTGATGCAGGATACTCTAACTAAGCTCTATGATAATAAATCACTTTTACCGTTTGCTCTGCGTTAGTCACAGGGTGACTAAGAGAGCAGCTTGACGACCAGGTCTCCCAGGTACACTAGCAAACAGTTCAATGGCCTGGAGACTACCTGTCATGGAGGTAAGCCTTCCAGCATCTTAGTGTTGTTTTTACAGGTCATGGGGCAACGCTTTTACATTAACAAAGCAGCTCTACGGATCAACCCACATAGAACTCCTAGCAATCATACACCTGGTATCCCTGTAGCTTTGTCTCTGTCAACACAACGAGAACTAAAATGACTACTAAATATTTGTCCGCCTACTCTCGTTCTCTGTAAAAGACTGAGTAAATGAGCGAATAGGAAATCCCTTCGGAACATTAGGTTTCTATTAAATATGATGCAGCATGAAGAACTGACCTGAGTGCCAAGAGTCAGGCTTTAGTAGAATATGCTGTATAATAAATGGTTTCCTGTCACAGTCTGTTATCTCAAACCCCACACACCAGCTCTCTAACGTTCACCGGAGCTCCGTGGTCTTGCGGTGATAGGAGAGAAACAATGTTATTCTGGGTGAGAGTGTAACACATTTATTGTCTGACTGGAAAGGGATCAGACATTTTATCAGAGTTGGGGGGGGACTCCTATCTGGGCAGTGCTAATGCGCATTGCTAATAGGAACAGCGTGTTACAGGAACAGCATGTGGTTGTGCTCACGTGCTGGAGGAGGAGTATGAGACATGCATGCGCCCTGGGACACACACTCCAACACACACACACACACACACAGTTGAAGACAGAAATATGCTGTCCTGTACAGTGTGTATACATGTGCATATTTGCAGCATCAGACATTCTGGCACATGACACACTTGTAACAGGTAGTGGCAGCTGGATACAACACAGGGACGACCGTAGAGGCAGGACAGGGAAATGGTAGTAGGGTAAAAACACCAGGTGGGGCGGATATAGCCACAATTCAGAGAAATGACGTGTCAGGAGCCAGCCAATGGCACAAGTCTCTGTTTCTCTATCTCTGTTTCAGCCACAGGACCATCTGGCTCGGAGGGGGGTGGGGTGGGGTTAAGGGGTTAAGGATACCCTCCCCTCTACCCCACCCATCACCTGCCACTCTAAATGACACCTTTCTTCAAGCTTCCTAGAAGAAGGGGATGTGGTTAGTGTTTGCGGAGGTTGAAGAAGGGACAGTTTGCTCAAGCTGCTTCAGTTCTCAAGCCTTGGACCGTAAAGCCAGTAGAATACATTCAGCTCTGCTCAGGAATGAAGAGCTGGGTGTTGTGTTCTGGGACTGAATGTTGGGTTCCATGACAGGGGCTGAGTGTTGGGTTCTATGTCTGGTCAGGGTCTGAGGAGTTTGTAACTTCATACAATGCCCGTTTCTTCAGATAATTGAGCCACAGACACACAGATTCTTGTTTTTATAGTTTGATGTCACCTAAAAAGTAAAAATGATCAGTCCACACAGCAGTCCTATGCCTGCTGTCCATGTGTGTGCGCATGTGTTCATCTGATTTAATTAACAAACCCCTAGAAAGACATGTAAAAAGGGAGAGATGGGAAAGTTGATCCACGCTACAAAACCCATGAGGGCTGAGCAGTCAGTTAACACAGTAGCATGAATCACCTTTATTAATGACAGTGACTCAGGGTGGTGGTTTCCCATCAGTGTGGAAACTGACATAGCGAATGACGTGTGAACAGCATTCGGTTAAAGACATGGAGGTTAGCAATTTCATTTTAAGCATGAAAATATTTGAACACAAATTGAATGTTTGTAGTTTTTTTGCTCCTTCTGCCAATCTGGTCAGTCAGGTCATTTTGTGGAGGGAATTAAACATTTTGCTGCACATAAAAGAACTGAAATAACCATTTAAGGATCATTTCTACTCAATAGGCTGGGGTAAATATGCCCATGGAACTTGTCAGAGATATTAATCTATCAAGCATTGCACAGTCAGTCGGTGAGCAAGTTAAGAAGCTTTATTGCTTGCGGCCACAAGGAGACAAAAACATCACACGCCATTGTGCTAGAAATTTGTCTGACTAGCAACCGTTGTTGGTAGTCATTTTAAACACCAGCGCTCAGGACTGTAATTGGCTAATACAAAGTATTTAAATGTTCCATGGCTCTTCTTCATTGGCTCCTCTGCATAGACCTTGCGCGCGTGTGTGCGTGCGTGTTTGAGTGTGTGCATGTGTGCTCTTTGACCCCTGTAAGCCTCCCCCACTTTCCTTCATGGCCTCTCCAGAAAGATAGTGGTCAAGATCAGGTCCCCTTGTTTATGTAAGCCTAGTGTTACCCAGAGATCAGATTTGGGGTTAGGCCTATCTTTGCACACAAGGAATACTGTAACACAGAATCGTTATTATACAGGATAAATATGTTACATCTTCAATTTCTCCCACAGAACTAACAAGTGAACAGGAGCCAATACTGTAATCTGTTTGCTTGCTGGAAAACTGGAAGAGATGGAAAAAACCAGAAGCATAATGGGTAAAGTTCAGACTTGAGAGTATACCAAGACTAGAGGTGGGCATAGATTATTTTTTTAAATCTAGATTAATCTCACTGTAATCTTGGAATTAATCTAGATTAATCTAGATTAAAATGGCTCATTTGAATTCCGCCGGAGGCATTCAGAATGTGTGCTACCCAAATAATGACTGAAGCAAACCTGGCGGCTTCATAGCTGCATCCATGTTAGCACGTCACGTTTGATGTGGTAATTACATACACAAGGCATACACCAATGTTTCCTCTATGTTGATTTTGACGAAGAGTGCGTGAGAGCATGTCTGACCTCGCGCTTCACACCGCAGTTGAGATTGCGCGTGTGCGTCCTTGAGAACTAAATCATATAAATTATGTTGTCAGTTTATTTAAGCCTGTTATTGTATTAAGTCTATAGCTCTTGCTAATTTAAATTAAGTTAGCTGGTGATTCGTTTGTATTCTTCCCCTGCTAGATACAGTAAATTGCACGTCTGTTGATTCGATAAAGATTGCTGCTTTTGCTCACGTATTTTTGGTGAAAAAAGCAAAATTCCCATATCTCTTGAAAGCTGCCCTGCTCGACTTACTTTTTGGTGTAGATTTGACTGTAAAATTATGAACTTTGTGACATGAAGTGAAGACATGGCTGCTGCTGCCCAAGACTATGAGTCTACCGGGCGACATTCTCTAATTTCAAGACTTTCGTGCCCCAAATCAAAATTCTGATGTCACAGATCAATGGGGAATCGCTTTTGCTTTAAAAGGCTGTCCTCGATCTTTTTAAATTGAACTATTTGTAAAATGTGTGTAATTCTCTATAGCCGTTAAAGGTTTTCTACCACCATGCCGAGCTAAAATATCAAAGTGAAAGTCATCATAGCTTGCTAAGTATAGACCCAGCTCCCAACCCAACTTGGAGAATAGATTATCGGCGATATATATTTTTTTAATCGCCCGATAAGAGTCTCACGTTAACGCCGATAACAGCACACCACTAACCAAGATACATCCATACAGATTAACCAATTCTGGAGGTGCATGTTGTGGTTTTAAGATCACTGAGAATGACAAGTCATAAAATACATAATGACATGTGTGAAGGTGTGCTAAGAGAGTGTACATATACAAAATGATCACTTAAACAAAAGATGTGGGGTTCAATACTTTATTTATTTCCCCTCAAACATTTCTGATGTACAATCCCCTCCACAAGGAAAACTCAAGGTGAGGTAAGAGTGCTGAAAAATGAAATGTTACAACTGTGACGATCATCACCAGTCATTCATTTATATGCTGACATAGAAGCATCAGCTTCTCAAAAAAGTATATAGTGCGATATTCATTTCTCTTTTTGGGTTTTGAACTCACATTCACTGGTATCCTCACACACACAAACACGCAAAAAGGTCAACACCGTTGGCTGTAAACTCCACAACTCTTATGCAAAAAACAGTGATGCACAGCTTTGATGAGGCTACTTCCCCAAGAGCTAAAACACTTGACACAAGTATACCCCAACCAAAAACCATTCACTCAACTCCCTTGTAAGAGAAGACATCTACAGGTGCCATATACACTGCATTTATGCACAACAAGGAAAAATGAGGGAGGGATTACAATGCCAGTAAATATCTCAAAGCAATGAGACCAATGAAAGAAAAAGATCTAAAGTATCCCCAACAACACCTCATGAGACATACAGACCACCCATGAGGAAGTGACATCACACACACTCTTGACTAAAAAGTCTTCACCATTCACTAGATACTGGTCTCCACCATTCATAAACGGCATATATTCTAACAGAGACCACACAGCTTTCAACACATTAAGGCATCACTGCAGCAGGTAACCATGGGGTGATGTGGCAGCTGTGCCCCAGAGAGTGTTTCTAATAAGTGCACATTAGACCTAGCTCATCGTCAGGAGCTGGGCGACCCCCTGCCGTTACAAATTAAAAATGGTGTCAATGGGGAGATGGACACCTTCTGCCAAAATACACCAAGCAGTACAAAATGCGTCACCAAATCATCCAAGCCCTACAAGTGTAGAAACAGCCCTTGAACACATCTCCCTGAGAACCTGCTCCCTCCACAGCTAATACATTCTCAACCAACTGGGTCTGGAGTAAGACAAGGCCTCTAAAGTGCTTCCATGTGTGTGTGTGTGGGGTAATGGCTTGTCAGTGCACTTGGGATGTTGCTTTGGTTTGGATAAGTTGGGAGGGATGAGAGGCAGAGTATTGACTGAATAACTAGAACAGTTTGTTTCAAGAATAACATTGTTTGAGGCTGGGCTTAAGACAGACATTTTTTAAATGAACTTGAAATGATACAGAGTGTAGTATCCCAATTCAAAGTGTCTCAAGCAAATGCAATTGTCTAGTTCAACGCAATGATGCAAATGTATTCCAACATAAAATTAAATGGGAGGAAAAATGATAACCCCTGACCTATACCCACCCTGCAAAAAAACAGCAACATATGCCCACCGTTCTAGCACTCCTATGCACACCCTCAGAAAGGATATCACCCCAAAGTGAAGGCATTTAAACGCTTAGTTGCCGATTCAAACTTGGCCCACGGTGAATGTGCCATCTACCCCAGTTTGCAGTGTCCACGATCCCCTCTCCTCCCCCCTTCTCCCTTCCCAGTAAAGCAAGCCCTGACCGGGGACTTCTCTGCCACCCGGGAGTCCACGCTGACCCTTCCTGCCCTGCCCTGATAACTGGTCACACTGCTCTTATCTGGCTGCGCACACTTGCACAACCTGTGCCCGTTCCTGGAGAGCCAGGGGGCTTACAAATATAGTTAAAGAGTGTAATCAAAAACCAGGGGAGAGCCTACTCAGCAGAAATCGTAAAAAAAAAGAAAAAAATCAACATTCAAGGATTTGGCTGAGAACAATCCTGGTAGTTGAGAAAATGTATGGTTGGAATACCAAATATTAAAGGAGGGGAGTGGGGGTTCCGACACATAAATCAAAGCAGTCCAAAATGGGAGAGGAATTCCAACCGGGAGACAGTAATACATTTCTGTGAATGTGCCAGGCCTTGTCCTCCTGTGACCAGAGAGGACTCCCACCGCCCCCAGCTACCCAAGGCACAGTGAGTCAGCACATGTAAGGTAGCACATGTAAGGTAGCAGTCACACGCCGTCAGCACTCACAACCACTCCCACCCCACAACCTCCCTTGTGTAATTATAGACTGCTGGCGTAGCCATCTGCTGGTGCCAAGCCTGCGCTGGGCGGCCGTGGCCAGCCATGTGCAGCTCCTTCTAAGGGAAGGGACAGACCCAGCCAGCTGCGGCCCTCTCAATAGGCATGCAGTTCTCACCATGCTGAAGGGTAAGGCGTGAGGTTTAAAAGGACAAAAGGTCTCCAGACACAGTAGCTCTACTAGCCCCCCCACACTGTAAATGTATATTCTAATTCCGTTTCAACTCATTTGAGGAAGGTCCTGGAGCTTAACATTCACAGTAGAAAATAAAATACATAGTCTCCCAGTAGTCTCCACAGCATAGTCACCACACGGGTAGATGGAGAACACTGAGAGGGTATATTTGTCCCAAAAGGATTTGTTTTACTCCCTTTACACTTTAAAACAAATTAGCAGCTCCTCTTCCTCCATCACCTAAGAGGCTGCAACACACTAAACGGCAGTCTGTACCATTCCACAATTAACTGACCATCTTCATATTATTATTATTTGGGGTTTTTTTAACACCTGTGCCATTTTTTTTATTTTTTTTTAAATCTTATATACTTTTTACTTAATTTATCTTTTATGCTTTTTTTCTTAACAATATTCAGATTTTCTTGTCAACATTTCTTCAAAATGCAATGGTGACTTCCCTTACTTTAGAGATGAACCATCTACTAAGTTGACAAACTGGGGGACACCTGGGGTTAAGGCACAAAGGACAACTCAGTCTTGAATTAGGACATTAATTAGGAACTGGGACAAGGTCACATGGGGAAACAAAACTATCCAGACAAGTCCAAAAACTATAATCTGTCCAAACACTTATAAATATCACTTTATATCTGATGTTTATGACATCTCTGCAGACAAGGAATGAGAAAGGAAAAGGGAGTCCAAAAAACAAAACATGTCCATTTAAATATATCCTTTATGCCTAGAGGGAAACATCAGCTATAGGCCAATTCTTTTTGGGGCATATTTTTCCTCACAAAGCAGTCCTCATCTGTGTCTCAGTTACATGGCAGCCATGTTGGAATGTTCTGGTTACACGAGGCCACGTAGTAGTTGCTAAAGTTGTGGTCTCGGACGTAGGGCGCTGGCTGGTAGTAGCAGGTCACACTGGAGGCGTCCGGGATGGCGTTCTGCTCTGCCAACACCCGGAAAGCCGTCAGCGAGATTAGGTTGAGGGTCTGCCGTCTCTCGTGGCCCATGAGGCACACCGTGCTCTCGTTGACCACGCGACGGAGGATCATGAGGTAGTCATACTTGCTCTTCTCCTCCCCGACAAAGTGGCTCTGCAGGTAGCCTTCCAGCTTGCGCTGCTGCTCGCCAATGTCGGGGAAGTCGATGAAGAAGCGCGAGCACATGTATCGCTCCAGGCCCTTGAACTCCTCCTCCGAGGTGGGCCTGAAGTCACGTACCAACAGGTTACAGTACTTCAGCAGCCCACCTCCACGGATCTCCTCCGGCCGCTTGGTGGCGATCAGCTTGTTCCTGAGGTGGTCCAGCGACATGCTGAAGTCCCCATACATGCTCTCCCCCTTCACAGAGGGGTGGAAGTGCAGAGACATGGGGGTCTTGGACAAGTCGTAGAAGGAAAGCAGGGAATCCAGCACAATCTGGAAGGAGTCCACGCTGAACTCAAACTGCCGGCGGATGGAGTCCACAAACTTAAGCTCCACATTGCGGCCGTTGTTGTTGGAGAGGGAGATGAGACTCCAGCGGTCTTGCTCTGTGTAGACTTTGACCAGTTTCTGAACGTAAGCCTCTTTGAGGGTCATGGGGGTGATCTTCTCCTTGTTCACCCCGTCAGGGAGGAAGTCCAGGAGAGTTCCCAGCACCACATCTTTGATGAGCTGGAACTCTGCTTCCCGGGGCAGGTCCACTCTGAAGATGATATCCAGGTCCTTGTAGCTCCAGCCAATGTCCTGGACCAGCACGTGGCTGGCCGTGGAGCCGTTTAGGCGGACATCTTTCACTTTAATCCCCCTCAGCTCCAGACGTGTGCGGACCATCTGCACAATGTCCTTCAGCCGCACCTCCAGAGTGGGGAAGTTCCCCCGACCGTGGACAGGCACCACCTCCGTCAGGACCTCATTCAGGCGGCTCACCTGCTCCCAGCTCAGAACACTTTCACTGCTGCTGCTCACTGATTCTGCCTTGTTAGCCATCTTCAAAGTTGCTTCAAATAAACTAGGAGACAAAGTTTATGATTAGTATAATGTCTAGTGCATAATATCAAGAATTTTCATACAATCAAATTACCAACAAACAAACTCTACATGGTCCAGAAACTTTTACTTTCGATAAGATTTAACCTTGGATTCTGTGGGTAAAAGTCCATTTGCCATGCTTTATCTAACGTCTAAAGTATTTAATGCTGACCATTGGATGACAATTCAAAACAAGTCATTTTTGCAATGTCAACTAACTTCAAAACTGTTAGCCAAATTAATGACTATAGAGCAAACATGTTAACCATAGAATATAACCAATATAATGAACAGAAACAAATGCAGCATGACCACAAAAGACAACTATTTCAACTCATTATCTGCGACAGCAAAAGAATGGGATGACTCCGCGAGCTTCTAGAACAGCCACGCTTTCATCGGAGAACTAAAGAGGTGCTCCAGAGCCATCAGTTGTATTGTACCTGGGGGGGTTAGCTATCCATCTGATGTTTCAAAACATGGCTACTAAAAAACGAAACACATTCAAGTGAACTAGGCAACATACCACGACTATACTCGGATCAAAATGAACTCCGGAGACAACCGTTTGTTGAATTATAGTCGGTAGAAATCTAGTTAGCTTCTAACCAGTAATAAAAAAAGGGCTTGGTACATTTCCCAGCAAGTCCTCGTAATTTGAAGTTTCACAGCTTAATTTACGTATCTTGCCGTTAAAATGACCAACACATGCCAGTAGGTTATATAGCTTGAACACACTGGCGCCTGGGGCAACTAAAACGATCTGCTAACGTTAGCAAGCTGACAATTTTTGCAAACGTGGAAGCCATTTCTTGATATTTAAAATGTTGCCACACAAGAACCAGCGAGAGCGTATAAATCGGATTCACAATTCTGATACATTTTACTCACGAGCTAAACCTCAAAAACGGACATCAAATGTGTTAAGCTACCGTATCAGTTGTAGCGAAAGCCAATGTTAACATAAGTTGCAAAAAGTACTATACACCATCAGTAGATACAATCCAAATGTACATACGGTTTCTAGATATCCTCTGAAGACATTCAATTTCCAAAAGAAGACTTTAACTTGGCATTCGTGCAGACACTTGCGTACGTCGACTCCAGAGACCGAAATTCAGTGTAGTACACGCATCAAGTGAAGAAAAGCCTTCCTTATAAGCCGAATGGCAACTGACAGAAACACAGATGCGCAGCAAGAGCACTACACTCTCAGGCACAGTTTTCTATTTGTCTGTTAGCTGTATGACTCATCAATGGAAAATAACATAGCAAATATTTACCATCATCCAACTTCCAACACTGAAACATTTGTAGCGACTAGCGAGATAATTCAGAGTTTTTAAAACAATAGCGTTCCATTGTATGGTATTAATGCGCTGAGCAAAGCCATTGATTGGCCAATGAGGTTTTTGTGTTGCTAGGTAACCTGAAGCGTCCACACTCTCAGAATGAAGTAGTCCCCTTATTACCCAGCGATGACGAACTTCAAAGAAATGTCAATTCTGGTTATTTTCCCTCATAACTGATACCGGATACCAACTGACCATTGTCCGTGTCCGGACCCAGCACAGGTCAATATGGACCAAAAATCAAAATAATTTCTGTCTCAGAAAATGATCAAACGAAATATTATGCAGCTGGATGCTGTTTCACAAGTGTAGCAGAGCCGCATGCGTTTTCGGCAGTTGAGCAAATGTGTCTTGATGTAAATTAGTAGACTATAATCTAATATGCAAATATCTTCCGAAAATGACGATGTTGTAACTGGGATCATGCACTGTCTAGCGATAGATTTGTAAAATGTGAGGATGACCGTCCAAAGAACAAGTGGACAAACAAGTTCCCATTCATTCAGCCGGCAACAGCTTCAAAAACAATTAGCCTAGGCCTAATTGTAGCCTATGTAATAACAGAAAACAATTTATATAGCTTTAAAACAATTGAATAACCTGAAAACATCGATATAAAAATATCCCAAATCATAATATGGATAATTAGGCTATGCCATGGGCTGGTGGTTTCTTACAAGAGTAAGCCTACCGATAAATGAACTTCATCAATAGTTCTAATGCGTTTTGAAAACTCGAAATGTGTTGCTTTGGTAATATATTTGTGTTATCGAATGGTAACTAACTAATGCCAGCAAAGGAAAGCACTGTACGAAGGCAGATTGTAGCTACAGTAAATATGAGACGTGTTGAAAGGAACATATAGACAAAAGCAAGACCAACTACGGGGTACGGGTAAAAACAATAATCATCTAAACATTAGACATGGAAATTGATGTAACCCATTACTCCCAAATCCGTCATTAATAGTAGTTAGATAGCTAACTTCTCCATTTGACAACACCTTCTTTGAGCATTGCGAAACAAGCACAGAAAACCTTTTTTCTCTGAAGATATATCCAAGCGCAAATCTCTATAGAGATTATTCAGTAGTAGGCCTATCATCAAAACGCAAATGCAACATCGATGCGAAAGTGTATGCTTTAGGGGCTACCCCATGAGTTAGACAGTTGTTGGAGTTTTTCTCCTTGATGGGTAATCACACATAGCCTACTCTCAATACTCATATGTGACGTGAAACTGGGGGGGATTTCCTTCTGCAATTCTCTTTGATATATTCATCTAGAATACCCTTTAATCCAAAGCAATGTTGGCAACAGCACAGGCAGGATTCAGATTTGAATCTGCATTCAAATGCTTTAACCACTGAGCTAATATTCTGCCTCTTTCTCTGTGGCTGCTAACCTTTACTGAGAAGGCTACAGGTTTATTACATTCAAAGGTCAGGCTTTAGCCTACACTGAATTTAAGAACAAAGATGGGCACAGAGAAACATGCCAAAAGCCTTTAGTAGAATCAATCAACAAAGAGACCCTACTTCTGTTCACTAAGAGTGACACAAAGACTAGGTGGTCACACGAAACCAAAGTCGTCTGTCGGTTGTTGGTCCTCCACTGTGTCCGGCCAGGTCTATGTCCAATTCAAGGTCCAGATTACTGTTTTGTGTGAACAGGAAGCAGTTATTGTAGGTTAAACCTACATAATGACCCTTGTGTAAATTATCTTATTTTACTGTGTTTGTTGTACTTCTTACAAGAGGACTGTGTGTTTATGTGAATTGCTGAGACACATAAACACACCAGTGACCTAGTCACTCAACTGAATGCAAAACAGCCTTTATGCCGACATTCTAGTCCACACTGGCAATACCACAACAACACAAATACAATGTTTCAGAGTGTGAATAGAGATGAGATGGACAAACAGTGCTCAAAGTACATTCTACTGCATCCTAGTTGAGAGTGTGTATACAATAAAATCATCTATAACAGAGGCTGTAGTAGGTCTACTCTAACAGAGGATGTAGTAGGTCTACTCTAACAGAGGCTGTAGTAGGTCTACTCTAACAGAGGCTGTAGTAGGTCTACTCTAACAGAGGCTGTAGTAGGTCTACTCTAACAGAGGCTGTAGTAGGTCTACTCTAACAGAGGCTGTAGTAGGTCTACTCTAACAGAGGCTGTAGTAGGTCTACTCTAACAGAGGCTGTAGTAGGTCTACTCTAACAGAGGCTGTAGTAGGTCTACTCTAACAGAGGATGTAGTAGGTCTACTCTAACAGAGGCTGTAGTAGGTCTACTCTAACAGAGGCTGTAGTAGGTCTACTCTAACAGAGGCTGTAGTAGGTCTACTCTAACAGAGGCTGTAGTAGGTCTACTCTAACAGAGGCTGTAGTAGGTCTACTCTAACAGAGGATGTAGTAGGTCTACTCTAACAGAGGCTGTAGTAGGTCTACTCCTTATTCCAAATAATAACCTTACGCAACTTTTTCTGGGGTTGTTGTTGTTGTTCTAGCGTTGTGACTGGACCCGATATTTGATATTGTTTTTAGGTACAATGAGAATTATTGGGTGTGTGAATTGCAGTTGCTGTGAATAGTCGGATCCGTACGAGTGCCAGGTGTGTGTGTGTACCTGGTGGGCTCTGTTTATCCGGCAGAGCTAGGGAAGGCAGTGCCATCTGCTGCTGTTGGGCACACAGCCAACTAGATATGACTCACAGTCCATGGACCAGTGCCATTAACACATGGAACACTCCCCTACGTTTGTAGACGTCCCTGCTAATCTCATAGTGTTAATAATAACCCAGAATTTCCAGCATCATCAGCAACTTACTGTATGTTTCCATCAGGCTGTTGATAGGCACCAATCCCGCTCCATAACCGTTACCATGGTAATGCAGGGCTGGAACCCCTTGTTCTTAAAGATACTGATCCTAGGGTGGGATGGTTGTGTCTCATCACGGTGTGAGAGTGCATGAAAGGATATATACATTCAAGTCAATTTAGTTCTAATCAAAACGAGATTCTGTGTCTCACAGCTATATAATTCCTACCCTTTACAGTATAGTGCACTACATTTGTTTCAGAATTCCACAGGTTGACTATATAGTGGACTTTATACCACTATAGTGGAAAATGGCAAAGCAATGCAAAATGTAGTGACACATGTACACTGCAACAAAATACCACAATGCAAGGCTTGCCTCTGCTCATGCACTTTATCAAGGAGGAACCTACCGTATCAATGCACTTTCATCATACAAGCCACGTGTTTCATGATGGAATATCAAGCACACAAGAGCACTGGAATAATTGGTGGTATTCTACACAGCGTAGTTTAAACATTCATGTACAACTTGCTTGCCTGACTTGAGCAGCCCTTGCTCAGCAATTACCATTTAACAGAGTACAGCTGAAAATAAATGTGTCTGTCACGCTCTATAAAGGCAGAGCTGCATAGAGAAACAGCAGAGCGAGTTTGGGGCACCATGAGGTAAACATACTTCCAGAGCTGTGCAATAACCTCAGAGTCACTAGCCATTCTGAAGAACCATGTGAGATACGGTGGAGGATGAATATACATGAGGGATGGGGCTATGTCCTGAAAACAGGTGACATTATATCTGCGATGACTGTCAGGTCCCAGGTTAAAATAAACCGTCCTTCTAGGGCCATCTTTAGAAAAACCAGTCAATTGGAGACCATCCAGTCCTCGACAAGTGTTACTGTAAAAGGGCCTGTCATTATGCAGTGTTTATTGGGACTCGCCAGACTTTGAATGACACACATGCCAACGTGTTTGAACAATAACCACCATCATCGTGATGCTAAACATGACTCTAGAAAACTGAAAAGGAAGTCATTCTGAGTCATTATGTAGGCAGTATTGTAATGTTTGTGTGATGGTGTAGTTCCAGTACAGTTTAACTGTGGACAGTCAGACTCCCCCTGCTGTTGAAACAGCAGCACTGCCACTGCATCATGCATTGTTGTGCAATAATTGTTTGAATAAGGCAACACTGAGTGACAAAGGGACTCAAACACAATAACAATACATTTAAAAAAACACAACAAAATAAATCAGAAGTACTCCATGCCTCTTCCAAGGAACATTTGAACAGTTCATGAAGAACTCTGGAATCATTAACATTGGCAATGGCAATCAAGAATGAAACAGTCACATTTTTGTTATTATGTTCACTTTTCATAACATCTTTATTGAATTTGTATCTCATTTTAAACATATTTACAGGGTTTTGTTTTTGTTCAGTAAAAATACAAATACGGAACACTTCGTTTTCAAAATCAACATCTGCCCGGCAACAAGTGGCGCCCAGGTTCTATTGGCCTTGGACCCCAGACAGGACTTTGTGATCTCAAGAGTGCATGTTGGGGGGCAGACTTCATACTGTACAACATCAGCAGGCTGCCACTACTAACAGCATTGAGCAGGGGTTAGAGAGGGGTCCAGAGGAGAGGGAGAGTCAAGAATGGGCGGGGCTAGACGGAGGTCTGGAGGGAGCATCCAGTCTAGACTGGTAGAACAGTAAACAAAAACGGGAAACAGAATAGAGAGTCATCTGGAGATAACAGGCATTGTTTGCAGTCAGAGATCGTAATCATGTAGACGTGGGACTGTGACAGAGACAGGGTTGTCTGACCTCCTCTCCAAACGAGGCAAGGCCACCTACGTGGGCCATTAGACCAGCATTGTGAACATTGTGAATGTCGCAGTTACTCTGCCAAATATGAGTATAGAGACCTATGGCTTCAAGACTGAGGTGATGAGTGGCAACTTTTAGTCACATGAACGTTGAAACTTTTCCTTTATGCTAAAATAACATCTAAACGTCTGGGTGATATTTCTCTTCGAAAATAAGCACGAGTCTGTTTAACTTAGAAAAGATGGAAAAAAGCACAGTATTGGCCAAAGGCGTCACATAGCAACAGTTGATAAGGCTTGAAATAAATCAATATGTTTGATAAAAACAAAACAAGTTACAACCTTTCACCCACAAACTGATAATGCTTTAAGGAACAACCTTTGCTCTGAACATATCACCATCTCATGGAGTCCTCACATTGTACTGAGGTGGTCTGTGTGCTCTAGAAACATTTCAGACTTGAGTAATATTTAGTCGACAAATAGGCCTAAGAACTCACATGTCACACATTCCACACACACACACACACACACACACAATGCAAGTTATTGAGATCAAGTGCTTATTTGAAAGTGGTCATTGGAATGCAGGCTGCATACAAATAACATTAACCATGTCACGTCAACGTAGCTAGACCATAATATTCCTAGAAGGATGTACACATAGAAGGAATATTGAGGTAACACCTAACCCATGCCAAGCCAGTGAAGGTGAAAACCACTGACGGAGATTTAGGACCCAGCCGGGACACCATATACACAGTGACTACTAGGGAACAGATCCCTTCTACATGTTAGATGGTTCTGGAACCCTTCAGAACAGGGACATATGGCAACCTCCGACACCATCAAGACCACCTGCAGTATCCGTCTGATTGATTTATATGAGGATGATGATCCCAAACGAAAGGAGAGAGCGTGATGGAGAGAAACGGGAAGAGAGGAGGAGGATGATGGAAGGGAAGGTGAAACAGAAGCAGCATGTGTTGAGGAGCAGCTTAAGTGATGAGCGACTGAACCATAGATCAGAGGGAGGGGAGTCCCAGGGTGGTCTGCTATAAGCCGTCAGCTTTTACAAAGGCGGGGGGGGGAGTGGGGGGGGCATGAGGCTGGATTTCCTCCTGCTGACAAAACCACACCGAAGCAGTTCCAGGTCAAAGTTCACGTGAAAAGGTAAACAGTAAGTAGAGGACAGAGGAGTGGTTCTTCATCTGACACCGTCACCGTCCTTGTGTTACCGTCCAGATGGCGGAAAACAAACCCTGTGAAATCCTCCTTGTGTCTGTGATGCACCCGACCCTGTGCTGGACTGTTTGTTTAGACGCGCCACGCACTCCCCCGCATAACATGCGTCCATGTGAGAGAAAGTTTGGTCAAGTTTTCAACAACAACAAAAAAAAACGAAGGAAAATCAAGCCTCCTGATTGGAACTCAGTCCTTCAATAAACAAAGAAGTAGTCATATTCAGGGCTTCAAAACCCCAGCCAATCACAGAACTGAGTACATATTTCGTCCTCCTGATATAAGTACAGAGATATCTCCGAAGACAGAGTTGGAGAGAGGAAAACACAGAGAATGAAAGAAAGAATGCGAGTTGGAGATGGCGAGAGGCTGTTCCAGGTGCAGCCCTCTCCACTCTGCAGTGTTACGGGGGGCCTCCTCCCCCCTCTCCATGTAGTACGGTCTGTAGCAGTCAGAGATGGAACCCAGGGGGCTGCCCCCTGGAGGTGTGGAGGCATCTCTACCGCTGTGCCTCGCTGCCAGGGAGGGTGATGTTGGCCATGTGGAGGACGGGCAGCGGGTGGGCCTCTGTGTTGAACACCCAGCTCTCCAAGGGCATCAGCTCATCCGTGGAGAACAGCAGGTACAGGTACCTGGGGTTGGGAGGAGGGGGAGGGAGAGCCGGAGAGACAAGGCAGTATTCGTGATCTGACGATTCTCTATCAATGGCAGTTTTCAGCTTTGGCCACCAGGAGGCAGCAAAAGTACACGGTTCACAAATTCAGCTCAAGAAATCATTTCTGTGCCATGAGATTTGCCAATACATAATGTCCAAACATTGTTCCATATATGCCAAACTTCACATAAATGACAGGGATGCATTTGAAAGTGTTAATACGTCTTAATCCCTAGGGTGGACCAGTTTGCCAGCAGACATGATCTTACTTGAGGGTCTCGGCCAGGAAGAAGCTCTGTTGGACGTCGTCGTAGGTGGGGTTAGAGGAGTAGACGTCCTTTACCCCGGAGAAACCCCCACTCACCCGGCAGTATTTATCTATGGCCTGGAGGGAGAGGGGAGGGAGAGAGGAAGGGGAAGGAGGAGCAGAAGGGATTGCAGAGAGGAAAGAGGAGGGAGAAAGGGAGGAGGGGAGGGAGGGAAGATGGAGAGTGAGCTAGAGTCGTAATTTATTTCTCTCTCCCTTAGGTCTCTTAGGTCCTAATCTCTTGATCTCTCTGGGTCTGTCCTAATCTCCTTCTTTGGGTCCGTCCTGGTCTCTCTCATTGGGAGTGTCCTAATCTCATTCTTTATGTCTGTCCCTGTCTCTGTCTCTGTCTCTCTCTGGGTCTGTCCTTGCCTCCAGCTCTCCTCTTGTCTCTCTCTCCGGGTTCGTCCTCGTCTGTCTCCCGAATAATGTCCCACTAGGACACAAATATCCTTCTAAAGCAGGCTGGAAACCATTCCCTTTACTTCATGGACCACTGCATGCAATGTGTTTCACACCCACAGCAGTGTCATGCACCGACGTCTGTAATCCTGCCCCCGCACACCCCAACCCCAGCCATCCGGCGTAATGTAATGCATATATAGAAGAACACACACATACATTATTTATAAACACACAGACACATGCACAACATAGTATCGACATTCAAACCCTGTCCAAATAGGTCCTCCCCGCCCTTCAACCTCACCCTGGAGTGGTCCTCTCCCCCTCGAGTGTCCTCTCCCCTTCACCCTCACCCTGAAGTGGTTCTCTCCCCCTCACCGTCACCTTGGAGTGGTCCTCTCCCCCTCACCCTCAAGTGTCCTCTCCCCTTCACCCTCACCCTGAAGTGGTTCTCTCCCCCTCACCCTTGAGTGTTCTCCCCCCTTCGCCGTCACCTTGGAGTGGTCCTCTCCCCCTCACCCTCGAGTGTCCTCCCCCCTTCACCGTCACCTTGGAGTGGTCCTCTCCCCCTCACCCTTGAGTGTCCTCTCCCCTTCACCCTCACCCTGAAGTGGTTCTCTCCCCCTCACCCTTGAGTGTTCTCCCCCCTTCGCCGTCACCTTGGAGTGGTCCTCTCCCCCTCACCCTCGAGTGTCCTCCCCCCTTCACCGTCACCTTGGAGTTGTCCTCTCCCCCTCACCCTTGAGTGTCCTCCCCCCTTCACCCTCACCCTGAAGTGGTTCTCTCCCCCCTCACCCTTGAGTGTTCTCCCCCCTTCACCGTCACCTTGGAGTGGTCCTCTCCCCCTCACCCTTGAGTGTCCTCCCCCCTTCACCGTCACCTTGGAGTGGTCCTCTTACCTGTGCCGCCTCCCAGCCCCACTGCCGGTACTTGGGGTCGTGGGTGAACCTCCACATGTACCAGTAGGTCTCGATGACCTCTGGACGCAGGATGTAGTACTTTTCATTCTGGCGCACTGCCACCGCCTCCAGACCACTGTCAAACTTGAACGCCTCAGGGCCAAGCTTCAACACTGAGGGGGGAAGAGAGAAGGCAGAGTCAGGCAATGTTAAAGGTAAACATGATAGGAGAGACGACTGGAATACGCTGATGATGGGAGATGCCGTGGAACATTTCAATACGTCAAATGTGAAAACCCACACTGATGGGGAACCCCCCAACGTCTTATAATGCATCCTTGTGTGTGTCGGCCGTGGGGGAAGGGGGTGAGTCAGTTGTGTTCATTTAACACCCCCGTAACACGTGATTACGCTGCACGCGAGCCCGTCTCTCACCGGTGCGGTCGTACGATTCGTGGCAGGTGTGAGCGATCTCGGCGCCCAGCTGGAGGTAGTGTCCCGCCTTGTCGTCTGGGGAGCCGTCAGCGCCCAGCGCGAACATGCCCCCCGCGAAGCAGGTCAGGTGGCCCATCTTCCTCTCCAGGTGCCCGTTCTTCCACTCGCCAATGAAGGTCAGGCCGCCATTGGACTTCCGGATCAGGTGGCGCTCAATGGCCTGGTGTGTGTGCGCGGGCAGGAGTTAGGGGAGGTGTGTGTGTGTGAGGGCGGAGGATAGTTATGTGGGTTTCAGTGTAGGTGTGAGGGCAGGGACAGAGTTCATTCATGAGTGTGTGTGTGTGTGGGCAGGGCAGGTGATAAGTGTGAGTATATGAAAGAGAGTATGTGTGTGAGGGGGTGGAGAGGGAACAGAAAGGAAAGAGCAGTTTTTCAGTCCTCGGTCCTCGAGAGCAGCCTGACAGCTGGCTCTGTCTGCCTCCTGACTGTCTGCCCATCTGGATGGACACACCTACGCTAACATACAACCAAAAAACACATCTACATCTATATCATGGTTACCATGAGAGATATATATATATATATATCTTGCTACAACACAACAAATTCCCCTTGATGATCAATTAAGTACCAACTACTATTACAACTACTACTAATAATAGTGATAATATCTGGTCAAAGACGACCATCAGGTATTTATCTAAAAGCTGATTGCATTACTCATGCTGACGATTCTGTCTACTTTATCCATCACAGCAGATGAGAACATTCCCTGCTCCTTAGACCCGATAACGAAGCACATTGAACAAATGCTTCACAGTGTCTACGTGAACCCGCCACGCCACCAACATCTGCTCTGGAGATCCGGTCTTACGGCTCGAACCAATCATATCACGGCGGAGGTGAGGAGGAGGGTCCTACCTCGATGGCGTCGTCGTAGGTCTTGCGAGCCTCTGTGTCGGTCTTGTCTGACATCAGCCAGGCTTTTAGCAGGTACTCATAGAAGCTGTCCCCCAGGCCCCCCACGGAGGTGTGGTCTGAGGAACGAACAGAGGGAGGGAGGGAGGGTGGACAGATAGACGCAGGAGGAGAGACAGACGGAGGGAAGGACAATGTCAGGGTTAAAAGCAGATGGACAAAGAGAGCGAACACAGAGAATTATTCATTCTGTTTCTCCTCGGAACCTCAGTGCAAGCCAACAATCAGCTTCAGAGGGTCAAGCTTCAAGAGGAAAAGGCTCTGGGTGGAAATATTTGGCAGTGAGATTCAGATTTAGTGACTTTGTATTCCCACCTCCCAAATGTCTCAGTAGAAGTGTATCCACCCTTTATGACTGGCCTAATTACAATAACCTCTCCCCACAATGAGCAGTGGACTGTGTCTGTTCTGACTCAAGGCCAGGACACAGATGGGTATGCAGACACACAGAAACACAGAAATAGACAAACACCCTATAAACAAATGTAAATGCACTCACTCATGCGCACACACACAGCCCAATCGAATGTAGTTTAGTTAAACCTTGTCACATTCATGTAGCCATGTCCCCAGATGGAACAATGCAGAAAGTCAGTGAGTTTCATACAATCTGCAGTATCCACGGACGTGTAAGAGAGTTAGGTCTCTGCGGTTTCCGTATTAGTTAAGGCTCAGACAACTACAGTACAAGCCAACTCAGTTCAGATCCTGACCACACGCCAACAGTTGACTGCAGAATCATGCAACCCTAAGGCTAACGTAGCCCAACTAAGCTAATGACTCAGCAGAGTTCAACAAAACTGAAGCTAATGATGCTAACAGGCACACAAGTGTGTCATTGAGAACCATGGTTCCTATCATTAGCAGGCTCAGCTTGAGAGCTGTTGCGTTGCTAATGGTAGATGGTAATGGCTGGCCCAGATGGACGGAAGGCTAGGGAGGGTAGCCTAGCCTAGCCTGGCAGCATGATCAGCACCGAAGGACAGAATGGGCTGTTGTCTACAGAATGGGCGGTTCTACACAGTAATGTTAAGACAAAGGCCTCAAACACAGACACTCTGAACACAGAGCAGCAAGTTGATGGGGGATGAGCTACAGAGACTCACATAGACAAAGTCAAATGTTTTCTATGCAAATATCTGTGTGGGATTAATGTGCCCCTGGTGAGAGAGAGACAGAGGGAATTGTGATGAGTTGTGTCGAATCGAGTTGTGATGAATTATTCAGAAAGAAACAACCTTGCAGGGAGAGACACTGCAGAGGGTAGTCGGGATTGAGCGCGAGTGTGGAGGTGTGGAGCATGGTTTATCTATCGATATTTGAAAAAGGATACCTGTAAGTGAAATGAGAGGTAGATGTGTCTAGGAACTACACGTATTCACTGTAAGAAATATGATGTGTGTCTGTGAAAGGAATATGGATTATTTCCAACCTTGTTTTGAGAGCAGGATGAACATAAAATCCTTGAAGCAGAGTACACAGCATGTACCTCAGTGTGTGTTTGTGTGTGTTTGTGGATGCATACATATGCAAGTGTGTGTTGGAGCAGATGTTGGCTGGCACAGGCTGTTGGGAGAACAAACCAGGATGATTAAGTAAAATAATAATGACGATTCTGCCGCTCAGTGAGTCATAACATCCAGCCTCTAGGGGAAGGAGAGATTCAGAGAGAGAGAGAGAGAGAGAGAGAGAGAGAGAGAGAGAGAGAGAGAGAGATTCAGAGAGAGAGAGAGAGATTCAGAGAGAGAGAGAGATTCAGAGAGAGAGAGAGAGATTCAGAGAGAGAGAGAGAGAGAGAGAGAGAGAGAGAGAGAGAGAGAGAATGTGCACTGTTGTCTGACTAGTGGAACAGCCTGTTACTCATTAGCAGGGAAGCGCCTACACACACACACGCACGCACACACGCGCACCAGGTCTTATTTATTGGTACTACAGAAATTAGTTGAAGCAGATGACACTTTTCACTGTGTTAACGCTAATAGTCAGATCACGTCTAGATGTGTGTATGACTTGTGCTAGATGTACATGCATGACAAAAGTGTGCGTGTGTCATGCTAGCTGTGTGTGTGCCATGCTGGATGTGTGTGCCATGCTAGCTGTGTGTGTGTGTGTGTCATGCTAGCTGTGTGTGTGTGCCATGCTGTGTGTGTGTGCCATGCTGGATGTGTGTGCCATGCTGGATGTGTGTGCCATGCTGGATGTAAGTAACCACTGTCCCTCTTTCAGTAGGAAGATCAGGTTCAGGTCTCAGGACAGCAATTAAAACTGAGCATGCTCAGTAATTAACAAAGTTAGTTAAGACAGAGGAATGGCTTGACAGACTAATTACTATCTTTATGAAACCCTCAAAAACAGACACGCATACAATACACATATTTACACAGCACAGGGCAAGACACAGACGATCACTTATGACGGTACATCTACTGATGTGTATACGTAAAATCCTGAACCAAAAAATGGTAAGGATCGGGTTCGAGAGTTTTGGTTCATAAAAGGCACTTTTAGTGAACGTTTCCAAAAATCTAAAAAACCTGTAAATATTTTGACCCTAGTTACTGCACACGTTTTCCCCAGATCGAACCTTCAAACAGGGAGGTGGCTGTACTCACGTTGTCCCCAGCGGCCTGTGCGAGGGTTCAGGTAGTTTGGGTACAGCCCGTTGGGACGGTCCATCTTCGCCAGCAGCTTGCGGATGTGCATCACCTGACACATGAGAGCATATGTCTCAAGGAAAAGCTCACACTGGAAACATGGCACACGGTGGCAGACCATCTCACACAGGGTCGTCCATGTACAGCACGGATCAGGAGGCCTTTACCTTCTGGTAGTAGGCAGGGTTTCCAGTCAGGTAGGTCAGGTGGACAAACTCCATATGGAGGGTCCCAAATTCAGCCAGGATACTGCTGCCAGCAGACGCCCAGCCCCAGTTACGACCCACTCCACTGGGGGAGGAAGGGACAGAGATCAAGCAATGTGAGAAGGACTAACAAAGCAAGTCATTACAAAGCCTTCTGTTTTCTTTTCTTTTACAAATAAATGGATGGGGGTCTAGAGGAGGTGGAGGTCTAAAGAGGGAGGTGGTGGAGGCCGAGAGGAGGAGGTGGTGGAGGTGGTGGAGGTCCTGAGGAGGAGGTGGTGGAGGCCGAGAGGAGGAGGAGGTCTAGAGGAGGAGGTGGTGGAGGTCTAGCGGAGGAGGTGGTGGTCTTGAGCGGCCATGGGTGACTCACCTCTTGAGGTTGACCATGGCCCAGGGGATCCCTGTGGGAGTGTTGAAGGCAGGGAGCAGCTTCTCAGCCAGCTGGACTGCCTTCAGCTTGAACACCTGGAGGAGGACCACAGAAAGAGACAGAAAGGTTAAGACAGGGAGGGAGAGAGGGAAAAAGAGGTAACATATGGGAGGAGAGGAAAGATGCAATGTAGGAGAAAGAGATTCCATTTAACATGGAAGATAGGTAGAATGTGTGAGAGAGGAATGTAGAGAGGAGTGAGAAACGACATAGCCTTGTCTACAATATCTTGAGCTGTGCCATGGCCTAGCTTATAAATCAAGGTGCGTCTTCCCTGCTATAGCTGTAGATGACCTGGAATCACGACTTGCCTCAGCTCCTCTACAGCTAGGCATGTTTCTCTACCAAGCTAAACAAGCTAAACTAAACACAGCCAATGTGGAGTAGTTTCTCTTTAGGGGGATTGATGTTGGGTGCAGGCCTGCAGCCAGACAGAATGCCCGGTGTGCAGATTTGGACGGCAGGCCAGGCAGTACGGTTTCTAAACTCATCGGCTTATCTTGTTATTACACATACAACGCACACACACACACACACACACACACACACACACACACAGATAAGCAGAAATTAATGAGATAGAGCATATTTGTGGGTATATTTGTGGGTATATCTGCCTCGCCCGCTTTTTCTCTCGCTCTCTCCCTCGCCCAGTGGAGGAGAGCTTGCCACCATTAACATGCAGAGTATTGGAGCACATAAAAAGGATTAGGTGGGTTCCTGTGAAAACTGGTGAATGAGTCTGCTTAGCAGCGGGCCCAGGGGCAAGGTGGAACAGGGATTAAAGTCAACGGCTGTCTATTTGAGGAGTTTCTCCTCTGGAGATGTGGTCACGGTAGTTATTAGGCACTCGGTTCACTCCTTTGTTGTGTGGCAAAGCACAATGACGAAAGAAAACACACACCACTATGTTTGCGTCACATGAGAATATCCGATGATGATTCTTCTAATACTCGTACAAAGGCCATTTCAGCCCATCAGAGACGATTCTCAGCCTTGGCCAAGTCAAGCAAAGAGAATGCATGTTTCTCGGTAATGGGATGGAGAACATCAAAAAATAACCAGTCTGGTTTTTCAGTGTACTTTTACCTTTCTAAGAAGGAATATGGTTAGAGGCAAAAGAGAAAGAGAGTAGGGGAGGAAGGGAGAGGTAGAGAGAAAGGAAAGAATCGGGCGAGATAAAGGGAAAAGGAAGGGAAAGGGAGAAAGAGAGGTGAGAGAAAGGGAAGAAGAGATGGAGAGGGACAGTAGGGAAGGAAGGTAGGGGTAGAGAGAAAGGAAAGGAGCGGGAGAGAGAGGTGCAATGGTCGAGAACCACAGGAGGCCGGGTGAATAAGAGGGATGGGGGACTCAGGGTGTGTAGTTCATAACGGGTTCAAGTGCTGGATGTGTGCTTGTGCATGCATGAGGGGAGGGTGGGTCATTAACGTGGGCACGTGAAGGACAGATTGATATCCCTGGAGTCAGCCCTGAGCCACGCGTGGTGTCCGGGGGATGAAAGATGGAGAGGTGATCACTTTCTTCCCTGTCCGCTCCGATTTCCCTCTCTTTGCGTTCTTAATCTGACCCCATTTCTCATGTTCACTCTCCCCCTGCCTCCCTCACCTCTCCAGCGAAACCCCCGGTGCTTCATCTTGTGCCCATCACATGCATAAACATGAACCGCGTATCTGCTCACACACACACACACACACCCCCCCCCCTAGGTGAGTAGTTACCTCCTGTCCAGAAAGGTAATAGGCAGCTAGAAGTCCTCCAATGAAGCGGATGTTGACCTCGAACACGGACACCTCTGCATTCTGCAGACACACACAGAAGGACATGGATTAATCACAGAGAGAGACAACACACAGAAGCAGTGTCCTTCAAAACGCTTCAAAGATACCCCATAATCAATGCACCCTTTAGCGTTATAGAACTTGAAATGTTGGCCCCTTCAGGTTACAATGAAAAATACAAACCCGGTAACTGGATTCATGACAGACGGAGACATGGGAAGAAATAGGCAGGGAATCAGAAAGGGGCTTTAATCGCCATGAAAGTTTGCACAGACAAGGCATTTACTTTGGGAGACAGAGATAACATGGGAGACAGCCAGACAGGCCGAGGTAGGATGCCAAACAGCCAGAGGAAGGATGAGAGACCGAGATTGGATGAGAGACCGAGATTGGATGAGAGACAGCCAGAGAGACAAAAAAGAGATGAGAGACAACCAGAGACAGGATGAGGGACAGCCAGGAGCAGGCTGGCTCAGTCTGACAGTGGAAGAGACAGCGACTAACGAGTGCACAGTATACCGCTACTGCTCATTTGCACAGTTTCAAATCCATTATGTATTTTCAGTTTCTTTCACTCCCCTTCTCCATTCCTGACCCCCCCACCCTCCGCTTCCTGCCCACACGGTTTCCATGGTGCCAACTCCGGTTCCCTGGTTACTGCCGTATATGAGTCTATCTTTAAACCACAAGCAGAAAGCCCACCAAAGCCCTCCATCTACAGCACAGCGTGGGTCTGGTTCTGTGGTCTGGGTTTAGTTCTGGGTCTAATTCTGGTTCTGGGGTCTGATTCTGTGGTCTGGGTTTTGTTCTGGGTCTAGTTCTGTGTCTAATTCTGGTTCTGGGGTCTGATTCTGTGGTCTTGGATAGTTCTGGGTCTAATTCTGGTTCTGGGGTCTGGTTCTGTGGTCTTGGATGGTTCTGGGTCTAATTCTGGTTCTGGGGTCTGATTCTGTGGTCTGGGTTTGGTTCTGGGTCTAAATCTGGTTCTGGGGTCTGATTCTGTGGTCTTGGATAGTTCTGGGTCTAATTCTGGTTCTGTGGTCTTGGATGGTTCTGGGTCTAATTCTGGTTCTGGGGTCTGATTCTGTGGTCTGGGTTTGGTTCTGGGTCTAATTCTGGTTCTGGGGTCTGATTCTGTGGTCTTGGATAGTTCTGGGTCTAATTCTGGTTCTGGGGTCTGATTCTGTGGTCTTGGATGGTTCTGGGTCTAATTCTGGTTCTGGGGTCTGATTCTGTGGTCTTGGATGGTTCTGGGTCTAATTCTGGTTCTGGGGTCTGATTCTGTGGTCTTGGATGGTTCTGGGTCTAATTCTGCTTCTGGGGTCTGATTCTGTGGTCTTGGATGGTTCTGGGTCTAATTCTGGTTCTGTGGTCTGGTTCTGTGGTCTGGCTTTGGTTCTGGGTCTAATTCTGGGCCTAGAACTGAACGTCAAGCACTCACCACACTGAAATCCAAGTTCTGCTCAATCCATTCCTGTCCGTCCTTAAACTCGTCATGCAGGCCCATCATGTAGAGGGTATCCAATGCATCCACGATCGTAGCCCCCATCTGTGAATTACCTGGTCAGACGAAACAAAGGAAAACAATATCAGCGTCTATTATGTATGTTATTAATAATAATATTGTCGTTTATATTCAGGTTTAGTTTATATACAGAGTCATCGCACGTTGGCTCACTTGCAGGTCCCCTGACAGTGGGAGCAGCTATGCTGTATTATATTGTGCTATGGTGTAAGCCTTATCATGTGTGTATCCTGTGCACGACAGTGTTTCACCTAGTGAGTGCAGCTGGCTTCCCCACCAGCTGAATACAAGCATCTCAGCAGCAGCCTATTATATCGACAACAGTTGCAGGCTGCTCTGCTCGTCAAAGTACAATCTTGTTTACATTTGCAAGCAACCCTCTTAGAGACAAGCATGCAGCTGATAGCCACAGGTGAACATTCTGAAAACACGTACCCAAACATACATACAGGTCTGCATCAAATGGAAATGGTGTGGTTTAATATGACTGCGGTGGCAGTTAAAATAGTTGCTATAATATTCACAAAATTGCATAAGATTTGCTGAAATTCTCCAGGACTTCTTTTTCCATCCATGGAAGAACTACACATTACGTCTTTATTTCAACCTCACCCGTCCTTGATAATACTTCAGATGGTGTAAGGAGAGAGTACAGGGCTGTACTGGTTCTTGAGTGTCTCGTGTATGTTTGTAGTCGTCTCAGTTCTGTATTTGAGCAATTCCTTTTCTGTTGACTATTCATTCACACAGGGGCTTTGGAATAGGTAAGCTTCCCATGGGCATACATCCCATCACGGTAACCTTAACCTTTGTTAACCACCCCTAGGTAAGGAAAGGGTGCCAACTCATGTGTTTAGTATAGGGACGCATTTTCAGTTAAGTAGTTGTATTAGTAGTAACATTTATTTTCTTTGGCACTGTTCGTTGTTCTATTGTTCTCCTGTGGCGATTGTTGTAAATAAATACCACTTTTTTTTATAACCTTCATGTCACTTGCTTGCTAACTCCTGCTAACTGAGGGTGTCTCTGGGGTAACTGAGGGAGTTTCTGGGGTAACTGAGGGTGTGTCTGGGGTAACTGAGGATCTCTGGGGTAACTGAGGGAGTCTCTTGGGTAACTGAGGATCTCTGGGGTAACTGAGGATCTCTGGGGTAACTGAGGATCTCTGGGGTAACTGAGGTAACTGAGGGAGTCTCTGGGGTAACTGAGGGTGTCTGGGGTAACTGAGGGTGTCTCTGGGGTAGGTGGCATCTCTGGGATTACAAAGGTTTTTGTCCTCTGCTATTCACCTTGGCTGGGAAGGAGACAACATTACTCAAGTGTGGATCTTAATTAACTGACCGACAGACAAACCACTCCCTCGTCTACTATCTATCTATCCATCCTCACCTTCAATGTCACAAAAGAGGCAAGGAGAGGTAGAGTGCAGTGTGTGTTTGGGTTTTTGTAAGATTGTTTTCTATCCATGTAAAGTCTGCTTGTTCTAGAGAGCAGCATCAAATGCTCCACCACCACACCTTATCCTGGGGCAGCTCGATTATGGCAAAAAACATAATCGCAATAATCTTGGTACATTTTTAGATCAAGATGAATTAACGCAATTACTCATTGACGTTGGAAGCATGCAATTACTGATCTTAAAAAGAACCCCCACAACAACAAGAAAAATTGCCATTCGTAGCAGAGTGCTAGCAAGGAAGTCTCGACAGCCCATAGAAAGAGCTGGGGGTGTGCATGTACATAACGTACCACAGCCCAGCTGAGAGACAGTTTGGGAGAGGGATTTAAAACAAGACAAAACGAGAGCATCCCTGCAAAGCGGAATGTGGCACAATAATATCATTTTATCTTGTTTTCATAATCGTTGGAAGCCCAAATCGTTACTGAAAATACATGTATTGATTCGCCCAGCCCTTAACCTATCCTCCCCTTCAAATACACGTGATGTGTTCAGGTGTTTCCATCCTTCCAGCAGTTCTGTGTTAATACTAGTGTGAGCTTGTAACCAATTAGTGGAAGGCAGTGCAGCCCTGCACTCTCTCTAACCAGTACAGCCCTGTACTCTCTCTAACCAGTACAGCCCTGCACTCTCTCTAACCAGTACAGCCCTGTACTCTCTCTAACCAGTACAGCCCTGTACTCTCTCTACTGTAACCAGTACAGCCCTGTGCTCTCTCTACTCTAACCAGTACAGCCCTGTGCTCTCTCTACTCTAACCAGTACAGCCCTGTACTCTCTCTAACCAGTACAGCCATGTACTCTCTCTAACCAGTACAGCCCTGTACTCTCTCTAGTGTAACCAGTACAGCCCTGTACTCTCTCTAGTGTAACCAGTACAGCCCTGTACTCTCTCTAACCAGTACAGCCCTGTACTCTAACCAGTACAGCCGTGTGCTCTCTCTAACCAGTACAGCCCTGTGCTCTCTCTACTCTAACCAGTACAGCCCTGTACTCTCTCTAACCAGTACAGCCCTGTACCCTCTCTAACCAGTACAGCCCTGTACTCTCTCTAACCAGTACAGCCCTGTACTCTCTCTAACCAGTACAGCCCTGTACTCTCTCTAACCAGTACAGCCCTGTGCTCTCTCTACTCTAACCAGTACAGCCCTGTGCTCTCTCTACTCTAACCAGTACAGCCCTGTGCTCTCTCTAACCAGTACAGCCCTGTACTCTCTCTAACCAGTACAGCCCTGTACTCTCTCTACTGTAACCAGTACAGCCCTGTACTCTCTCTAGTGTAACCAGTACAGCCCTGTACTCTCTCTAACCAGTACAGCCCTGTACTCTAACCAGTACAGCCCTGTACTCTCTCTAACCAGTACAGCCCTGTGCCCTCTCTAATCTAACCAGTACAGCCCTGTACTCTCTCTAACCAGTACAGCCCTGTGCTCTCTTTAACCAGTACAGCCCTGTGCTCTCTCTACTCTAACCAGTACAGCCCTGCACTCTCTCTAACCAGTACAGCCCTGTACTCTCTCTAACCAGTACAGCCCTGTACTCTCTCTACTGTAACCAGTACAGCCCTGTGCTCTCTCTACTCTAACCAGTACAGCCCTGTGCTCTCTCTACTCTAACCAGTACAGCCCTGTACTCTCTCTAACCAGTACAGCCATGTACTCTCTCTAACCAGTACAGCCCTGTACTCTCTCTAGTGTAACCAGTACAGCCCTGTACTCTCTCTAACCAGTACAGCCCTGTACTCTAACCAGTACAGCCGTGTGCTCTCTCTAACCAGTACAGCCCTGTGCTCTCTCTACTCTAACCAGTACAGCCCTGTACTCTCTCTAACCAGTACAGCCCTGTGCTCTCTACTCTAACCAGTACAGCCCTGTGCTCTATTTAACCAGTACAGCCCTGTGCTCTCTCTACTCTAACCAGTACAGCCCTGTACTCTCTCTAACCAGTACAGCCCTGTACCCTCTCTAACCAGTACAGCCCTGTACTCTCTCTAACCAGTACAGCCCTGTACTCTCTCTAACCAGTACAGCCCTGTACTCTCTCTAACCAGTACAGCCCTGTACTCTCTCTAACCAGTACAGCCCTGTGCTCTCTCTACTCTAACCAGTACAGCCCTGTGCTCTCTCTACTCTAACCAGTACAGCCCTGTACTCTCTCCGTACAAAAGCTGAAGTATTATCAATTTTGCAGGACTCTAAAAATACCCTTTCTGAAGCTGGCTCTGCCTTCCTAATCTGGACAGATTGGCCCTCCTGTAGGCAGAGTGTGATCTACACACACTGGCAAAGACGGCTCTGTCTGACAACTCCATCTACCCTTCCTCTTTTCCTATCCACTTTATCATCGTTAAAGCATTTATTTACATTTGATTTACTTTAAAAAGAACATTGGCACTAACGTCCTCTTTTTGGCCCCACCGTGCTCAAGCTCTCTCTCCTGTATGACATCTCTCTGTTCCCGAGGCCTATTTATCTTCCCATGTAACATTCCTGGGTACATTTCTCACTTCATCAGTCTGATCATCAACAACTACTTTAAACCCATCCCGTTACTTGTCACACACTGCAACCTCTCAAATTGGGCAAATCAAATTAACAGGAGCAGGATTGGCAGATAACATTTAGATATGCCAGACACTGCTTATCTGAAACAAATTGACTGGGATGAGGTTTATTTACAGACTAATCACAACCACACATACACAAACCCCCCCTCACCACCCCCACCCCCACTACCAGTTCCGCTAGGGCTCCAGTATGAATCCTTCCAACATTCTGATTTCATAATTCAGACTACATCGTCTCTGTCTGTTGGGTCAGATAGAGAAGGGATGGAGGAATAGAGGTGAGACAGAGGGCCAAAGCAGAGGGTTCAGGGTTAAGCTCCTCTCTTCTCTCCTAGCCATCTCTTTCTCTTGTCTGTCCCCACTGCAAGCACTCTCCTCTTCCTACAGGAGACATTGGACATATCCACTTCTGGCTGCATCACCCCTCTCCCTCTTTCTTCCCCTCCTCCGGTTCTCTCTTCCCTCTCTGCTGGGTCATCGTTTAACACTTAACACATTGACTGAGCAACTAAAGCATACCGTGGCCACGTCAGAACGTGCTCCATCACCATCCACAAGAGTAACCAAATGACTCAACGTATTTGGCAGCAGAGCTTCTGCTGTGTGGGTGCTCTAGCACCATGGCCCCAGCCCACAGTGCTGTGATCTAGCCCCGTGGCCCCGCCCACACGTCCTGTTTAAGGATGAGCACCTAGCGACACATGACTGGCAGGTTCAGCTGCTCCCAAGGAAGCGTGTAAGCTACTGAAGTGGTGCTCCTTCCATGGTGCTATGGAAGTGTGATTATGCTAATGCTTCAGGTCAATAGAGAAGCAGACGACCCTCTTGTTCTACAAACAAGCACTGCATAAACAAGGTTGGGAGTGTACTCAGAGCAGTGAAGGAGTGGGAGGGTGGTTGGTTAATATCTTTGAGGAGGCCTGTGTAACCTGCCGTTAACAATAAGGTCCATTCTTTTATTGCAAAAATTGAGGGGTTTCATTCCTCCCAAAGGTTTCACATGATTGGTCCAAGCACACCACAAAGAACTGTCTGGAAAAGTGGAGTTTCTGGCTTTCTTTCTGCATTTTCTCTAAAGTAAATAAATCTAATTACCCATATGCAAGACTAAAGTACTGATCATGCAGGACTTTGAACTTCTAACTAGGGGGGGGGCCGGGGGGGGGGCGAGAATTGCCTTCTGGGTTCCTTTGTGCAGTAGAGCTCTCTTAAGAGGCCTTTGTAATGTCCAATTTGCGTTCCTCCAAGTGGCCTGGGGCCTTTCAGATTTCCATATCCAGGTCAAATAAGTCCACTTTAGTGGCAAAGTTCTGGAACTTGAGGAAAGGTATTTGGATGAATACACAAAGTTGGGACAAAATGCAAGGGTATGCATTTCCCTGCATAGACCTGCAGATAAATACATCCCTCCAGGGGCTCATTGCGTAGCAGTGAGGCCGCAGAGGGGCCTGGATTCGATTCCTGCCCGGGACATTTCCCACGTCTTACCATCTCACTCTCCCTGCTTTCCTGTCTTTCTCTCCAACTGTCTCTATAAACAAAGCCAACAAATGACTTCTAAAGTAATGTGGGTAAATATATAATAATGTATAATCAGTGTCTGATTACATCTGTCCATTAGTGCTCAGATTGGACCACAAAATAAAACTCCCTTGAATTAAGTTATGCATTTATGTAATAGAAATAAACAGCCAAACCCTTCACAATGCACTAGAATCGATTATTTCCTTTAATGTGTACAATGTGTAATGGAATTAAGATAACAGATGTGACAGTACAGTGCAGCATCAGCAGCTACATTTGTCATTAATTCAACTACTTTCATAGATGTTTGTGGGGCGATTTCTGTTCTAACAACAAAGTCACCAGGTTAGCAACACAGTGTGAATACGTGTGTGGGAGGTGTATGACCACTATCTTGTAGTTGGTGTAGTTTGCGAGTCAAGTATAACATTTACACAACCAACAGCCCACTATGACTAATCCACAGCATCGCTACCAAACTCCACTCATCTGGTCCCTCAGCTACACTGGTCATAACCAACAACTGTAAATAGTTACATAGCTAGTAGTTGTCATTAAAGTGGATTGTTCTAAGGAGATAAACTGATTGTGGGCCTTAAAGACATTCCTCATGGACTTAGCGGCAGGCAAATCTGACCCTTTCTGGCCGCCATGCTTGCGTCACAGTGGCCGTGTTTAAAAGTTTAGCCGGAGAGAAACGCTGGGCATAAGGGAGAGGGAGATCTGTAGTCCTGTAGGGAGCGTTTCCCTCATTGCTCTATACTGCTGCCAACACCAAACTACAGCAACAGACAAAGAGAGCTACTTAAATCAGGGCAATATGCAGTTACTAGTCCCCAAAGAGTCATCCAGAGGGACCAGTACTATTTAGAACACAGCAATTACTCTGACAAGGACAAGACCCTGCCAGACAGACCCTCTGAAACTTCTGCAGTCTGGGAAACTATAGAGATCATGGATATACACCGACACGTACTCTGCAACACAGTACTCAGTGAAAATGCTCAATTGTGCCGATAGCACTTCAACTGTAAATGCAAACATAATCAAACGTTTGAGTACATTCACACAAATGAACACCTCTGGGGAGATTTATCAATTTTCTGAGCACTGGATCGTACCGTCCTTCCACTTATCATGCAGATCTGGCCTTATGGTAGTCATCACCTGAGCAGTCACATGGAGGCGTTATCCACTACAGCAGTTAACAGCACTGCATGCCTCAGTAGACAGGACAAACACAGTGAGTAGCATCACTGTGTCCCCGAGAGAAGCCTGTGCCGTGACTACAGCACTTAGCGAGGGCATCATCGTGTTCATCGAGTGGACTAACCTCGGGGCAGAAGTTCCCATTCAGTGGACATGGACGTATAGATGTATACATTGTCACGTTAGCAATCAAATACTATGCATGCAAGCCCTACATGTCATGTTTAGCATGCCATTCAGGCACTTGAGAGTAAGTTGAGAATATGTTTGTGGTTGCTATGGACAGCGCATGTGCCCAATGATCTTGGCGCTTTCCACATAAACAAGTTCTGTTATGTTCCCTTGTGTCTGTCCATCTGTCGAACTTCCAGTAACATCTACATTTCCAACTTGGCACCTACTTCATCCTGTTTCTCTCTTTGCTCATTATACATCTATACATTTCTCCCCTCCCCCCCCACTCCTTCTGCTCCTTTCTATCCTTTATCGCCCCCTCACCCTCTCTCTTCTATCCTTCTAGACTGTATTTTCATGCTATATACTCCAATGTTAGGGTATGTATCTTCTGAATGCGTTGGTCAGGTTATCCAGTCATCTATAATCAGGCTGCTTCTGCCTCTCCTCAACTGTATGAATCCGCCTACTCCCACAGGCAGGTTGCCATGGCGCTTGCTCATAACCCTTCCCAGGATGCACTTTGCTATTCCGCCCAGGGAACCAATCATATCAAGACATGACCTACATGTAGAAAAACAACAGAGTGAGTTTCTGGAATGGGGAGCTGGCATCTAGAACTGGAGAAGCAGTGTGAGGGGTTGCGGTCAGGATTCTGCAGGCACTGATCAGCCAGGATTCTGCACTGATCAGCCAGGATTCTGCAGGCACTGATCAACCAGGACTCTGCACTGATCAGCCAGGATTCTGCACTGATCAGCCAGGATTCTGCAGGCACTGATCAACCAGGACTCTGCACTGATCAGCCAGGATTCTGCACTGATCAGCCAGGATTCTGCAGGCACTGATCAACCAGGACTCTGCACTGATCAGCCAGGATTCTGCACTGATCAACCAGGATTCTGTACTGTTCAGCCAGGATTCTGTACTGTTCAGCCAGGATTCTGAAAGTACTGGTCAGCCAGGATTTTACACTGTTGGATTTTTCCACTGCTGGAAGAGAATGTGACAGGAGAATGTTCTGATGTCTGGTCCAGGACTATAATACCAGGCTTGGACTTGGCAGGCCAATGAGCGTGTCAAATAGTTGTGATCTCACTCTGTATAAGCCTACCCAGCAGTCCATGGGAGTTACCCAATGAGAGGGCTTTATCTGACCCCCTCCCCCCAATCAACATGTAGGTGCTGTGAAAATGCTTGTCAAAGTAAGACACGAGAGAGTGAGCTCAACAAAGGCAAAATCCACATATCTGCAAAGATATGTTTGAAAACTAAATTCTACATGAACAAGGGAGAGCATTTAAAACTCTGTTTTGACCAGAAAACACAACATGCTACAAATGTTGGGAAACCTGAGCAGGGTGTTCACATAACAGGGAAGCATTGTGTCTCCCGTGGCCAGTGGAGTTGGTTACGGTCCGGATCAATGCAGGTTGACGCAGGTCCCCAGGGAGAGCTTTCCTCCAGACACTACAAAGAGATCTGAGCCCATGCTGTCCAACAGGACGCTGCCCATGGTGACGCCGTCACAACCCCACTACAGGTCACATTCTGTCTAAACAGATGGGTCAATAAGGGTCAGGACAGACACCCACGTGATCAAGTGAACTGACAGAAGGTGCAAACAAATATGGTAACAACATCCACTGCAAACAAAATCTATCCATCCAATTATATCCATCTTAAACGCCAAAGTTTTTAGCTACCTCCGGCTCAACTGTGCAATGTTTAGCAAGCTCTACGTGCTGGCTGAAACTGTACTCTGTTAGACAAAGGCCTAAATCTCTACAGTAAACACCGGTTCCTGTAGCTCCCTTCAACAAAGCACTCAGGGTTACGTGCGACTCAAGTGCCCCAGTCCTCTTGTTACCAAGGCTCTAGTCTGCTGGGTTAGAGTGAGGCTGGCACAGTACACACAAAGCCTTCCTGTTTCAAGGCATCCAAAACATAACAAGCAGGAGGCGAGGGATGTTATTCGCAAACTGCATTTGCTGCAGTGACATGGTGCGTGTTCAAATAACATGTGAGAAGCCCCGTGGGCAAGTAGAGAAGACGCATTTAAAAAATCTTGCCGATTTCCTTCTCTCCCCATCTCACTCACACACCCAGCAAGTTTCATGTAGAGGCAATTTGTCCCAGACAGACGGTGAGGGGAACAGAGAGCGGCGTTAAAAGCAGAGAGAGCCCTGTCAACGAGAGACTGAGGTAAACTAGCATGTGGGCGTGACCTGTTGCCTCGCCTCCAACTGCCTAACATGACACCACTGCCCAACAGGGACGTCCACATTACGGAGAACCACACAGCAGCTCAGAAACCAATTAAAAGCTGTTCATTAAATAACAAGGATATGCTCCATTTGGAAGACTGAAAACAAATTTGACACGCACACAAAGTTCAACTGGCCTGTTTTTCAGCAGCTGCAGAACAAAACAGCAAAAACATAAAACAAGAACAAGAAAACTGGAATGGGTGCCCACATTCTGGTGGAAAAGTATGTCTTTGCTAGAAAGTGTATCTGTCGTCGTGTTTTCCTGCGTGTGAAATTATTTGGTAATAATGTTTTTGCGAGAGCCACTTACCGAAGATATTAGTGGAATGTCCTTTCTTGGCGAGGGGCTTCAGCTCGTTATGGCCCCATCCGTACTGCCTGTAGCTGTCCCAGGCGTGCTTCATCATCTACAACACAAACACAGCCTGGTCAGACCCTGGAGAAGATGCAGACCTGTAAGGAGGCTGTAGCCCAACACACAAATCTGACGGTGAACATTTAAAAAAACAAAATGTCTCCATGCAAGACAGATGTATACCAAGGCTAACACGCATACTAAAGACCACCATTTTAGAAGATGTGGCTTGGCTGGAAAGAACAAACACTATTATTCAGGATCAGGATTAAACAAGGGAACAAAGATAAGCTTAAGTGGAGCCTAGAACACATCTGTGCAGGCTAGGCAAGGATGGCACGAGGCGCTGCCGGCATCTGTGATGGGAACAATGACACTACAGAGAGTGATGTCCCAGTTGCACCTACCCAGGGGTGGCCTGGTGTGACACCCTGTGACCCTGTTTCCAGCCCCAGTCCCCACACCCTTTACTCAGATCCCCCAGGGGCCCTGGGCCAGGGCCTGCCTGACCACAGAGCATCTCTCGGCCTGCCTGCGTTGTCTAGTCTGCTGAAACGAGAGCTAGACTGTCCTCCTATCTTGACCTCAGGCTGTGTCTGAGAACCAGTAAGACGTCAGTAAAAATGTGTTCCTTTGTATTCTGGGCTGCAGACACAGAGGATTACATCAAACCAACACATCAGGATATGTAGCCACAGGCTACTATTGTGTATTGGCAAGGCACTACAGTACAGGTCATTTGGCCATACAAACAAAATCAACGAACTCAGATTTCAACTCCATGATGGCACTCTGATCCAACTATAAGGGAAATCAGAGGCAATAAACTAAAGACCAGGATTCCAACTCATTAACATTTTACAGAAGCATCCTATGTCAGATGCCTTCCCCTGCAGAACGGGTTGAATGGCATCATCCAACATACATCACTCATAAATTCCATATTTCAAGCATAGTCCGAGTATCAGCTTTCCTTTCTAGACATGAATGTTGGCATGTTGCTAGGGCTGTGGAACGCCGTGTATTTATAGCTGGGTTTGAAAAGTGAGCTTGTAATGCTTGGCTCTGGTTCTGTCTGGCTGAAACCTCAGAGATTCCCCAGAGGCAGCGCTGCACTGGCAGGAAGTCGCACTACGCTGGAATCGGCACAATGAGAAACAAGGCACGCAACATGCATTCGAGTGGGCGATCGTAGCGCGCAATGTTCATTAGCCGGAAGGGTTGGAAGATTGTGTCGACAATGTGGTGACTTGGTATGTGAGATACATCCTTTTTAATACACTCTTGAAATCACTTTCACCCATGTTTCTCTGGCCAGTGTCTCCAACCTTAAATCTCTAAAATACATGTTTTGGTCTCTGCTGATGACATCCTATCTACCCATCTATCCTGTCTTCCCATGTTTATTATCGTTTGAGAGCCTGTTGGAGGCTTTATCATAGTTGTCTGGCAGCCATCTTGAATGGCTACATACAGCATGCTGTTATGAAGCACAGCAGCAACAGCTGGCTGAAGACAAGACATCTGCTCAATGAGACTCACGCTCCATGGTGGTCACATGACAAGAAACAGACTATTAGTTTCTCTTACATTCCAACTCAGTGGCAGGTGTGTGAGATGAAAATAAAAAAGAATGACATTCATAGTTATGTACATAAATGTATTTACACCCAAAGATGCATATTTTCACAATGGGAAATTGACCCAGAATTTAAATTTATTATATGGCTGTGAAATGCAATATAGAAGAAATGATAACAAGATAATTAAACACTAATCATTTTTATGGGGAAAGTAGGTGAAGCTTATCATTACATCTCTCTATTAATGTCAGGAATGTCTGTATCTGTCTGTCTGGCTAAAGGCTAAAGACGCACTTGTTCCCGGGAGTACAACGGGAGTACAACGGTACTTAAGAAAGATTTGTTGGATCCAATGTTAGTTATTTTCTCCAGGAACACAATGACACTTATTGAGGGACTCGTTGCACTTGTTGGTTAGTTGTAACTGATTTAACTACTTGTACTCGCTGTAGATTATATTATTGTTGCTTGCTTTCCTACAGGCACACTCTTGCACTTTTGAGGGAACCTAAAATAGGCTATAAAAAAACTATAAAAGACTATAAAAAAAGATATTAACAATATTAAATATGTCAGTGCGATACAGAAAATCCAAGACTATTTTACTGATGAAATACTGGCTAACTAACTAACAAAGACTAGCTATATTTAAAGTGGATGGTTTATTTCAGTAGGTGTAGCTGGAAGGTTTTCAGCTACAATTGTTGCTTATTTTCTATGGCTCTGGACTACACAGTCAGTTTAGCCTAGAAAGACAACAGGGATTTGATTTAAATTGCTTTAGGCATCATCACTTGCTGGACCACCTTTCAACTGGCAATTCACAAATACGTTTTTGGGTACCCTATACTATTACCCTATACTGCCTACTGTTATTTAGAAGCAAATTCGCTTTTATAACCGATACGGCCGGGTTAGCAGTGCGTGCTGACTGATGAATCAGACGCTTTTAAGGGTTTTAGGGATGAAATACTGGATAGCTAGTGCAGAACGACAATATTAAGTGGACACTTTCAGTATAGATCAGTGAATTTTGTTACATAAACAAATGTGTGTGTGGGGGTGTCAGATAGCTGAGCGGTTAGGGAATCTGGCAATTATTCAGAAGGTTGCCGGTTAGATTCCTGGCCGTGCTAAATGACGTTGTGTCCTTGGCAGGGGCGCCATATAGGGGGAAAAGTTAGGACAATTCCAAGGGCCCCCTGACTGACTTTTTTTTCATGGGGCCTAAAATTCCTGCCAGCACTTCACCCTACTTTCCTCACCCTACAATGTCACTCTACTTACAGTAAGTCGCTCTGGATAAGAGCGTCCGCTAAATGACTAAATGTAAATGTTTACTGATGTCAAAACTGCCTACACATTGCAAATGTGTTAAAACATTATAATCACCAGCTGCATCACTGACATGGGCACTATTAGCCACCTTGGTCTTTTTTGGAGGCATGGATATAGCGATACACGGCATACGACAGGAACAATGTTCGTACAAAGTCTCCTCGGTCAGTTGTCATGTCTTATTTATGCGGGACTGTTATTTATTTATGTACATGCAAGTGCTGTATGGTGAATTAGGCCTACAATGATGACAACTCGCTCAACCATTGTGCATGATTTCTGTTATGAACTAAAAGTCTAGATGTTTGTAAGACAATTTAACAGATAACCAATATAATATATTTTGATTAACATAACATAAGCAATTATGAAGGCTACATACTACGTTGCATGAATGTACAAGAGTATTGGCAATTTGTTTAAAATAATGAGAAATTGCTTTTATGATGTGCATAAGTGACCAGAATAGATGTGGAGGTTGAACAAGTAGTTCAGAGATGACAGAGAATTTAAATTGTGATCTGAGAAATATAGGTACCAAAGCCATTGACAAGAACTGTTATCACCACCTGCATCACAAGCTCTGTGCCCTATTTATAGTTCAAGTAATCTGTATTTGTGTTTCACTGACGTCTTGATCACCGACTGCATCACGGCAACTGCATCTATAATTCCAGAATTGTGTGTCACTGACATCCTCGCGGGCACTGTGCCCCATCTATAATTTCAGGAATCTGTGTGTGGGTCACCAATGTTATCATGGGAACGGTGCACTATACTTCAAGTAATGTGTCATTTGTGTTTCCATGACGTCTTAATCACCGACTGCATCACGGGCACTACTATATAACGGATTACAAATCAGCATCCTGGCCAGCCTCACCTTTTAACAGGATAGCAGGTAAAATACATAGATCAAAGAGAAACCTGTGATTCAGTAGCTAAACCTGTGTCCTCTCACCCCTTTATATCACAGCCAATAGAATACTGTCTCTTAATACTAACTTAGACGATATATGTTATGTTGTACTGCCTCTTAATATGTTAAATGTTATAGGTAATGTTTTCATTTAGCAATTTGAATCCACTTTTATCCAAAGTGACGTACAGTGGGGATGTGGACCTGGGACCTCTGGTTCTGCTGTCTCCTTCTACTCCATCACTGAGCTATGCCCCGGACTGTACTGGACCTGGGAGTTTATAGTACTTCTGCAGATGTTAGTTATGGGTTTTGGACCGGGGGTTGCAGTTTACAGTGGCCATTTCATTTAGTGACGTTGCAGGAAATATATTATACCTCCAATGACATAACTATACCCAAACCATGTCCCCGTCATGATCTGATGCCTAATATGATTTTTTTGTAAATATATTTTGAATTGTTTTCGATGGTTGAATGAGACGCCTGATGAGAGCTGAGCTCCTGGGTGACGTACATGAAAACATTATTTTCCTAGTTGATCCCTTTTCTACAGTACGCTTGCCAGCTAAGCAAGAGGGTGACATCCTTTTAGAGTAAATATTTTTCTTCATGGAAAACCATAGTGAAGGAATGAGGACAAAAGACAAGGATTTAGAGATAAATACATGCAAGAAATTACTTGTAGATTATCGAAGAAGATTTAACAGTAATCTGTAAGTGGGGTGGACAGTGTAGGACGGAGTGGACAGTGTAGGACGGAGTGGACAGTGTAGGACAGTATAGGACAGGGTGGACAGTGTAGGCCAGTGTAGGACGGGGTGGACAGTGTAGGACAGGGTGGACAGTGTAGGACAGAGTGGACAGTGTAGGACAGTGGACCGTGTAGGACAGAGTGGACGTGTAGGACGGAGTGGACAGTGTAGGACAGGGTGGACAGTGTAGGACAGAGTGGACGTGTAGGACAGAGTGGACCGTGTAGGACGGAGTGGACAGTGTAGGACAGAGTGGACCGTGTTGGGCAGAGTGGACAGCCTATAAAGTGGGAAGTCTGCAGTGCGGCCAGGTCTGACATCCTAGAGAAAGTAGCCTGCAAGGAGTGCTGACCTTCACAATGGCAGCCAAACTCTGGCCCTCCAGGTGCCAATGTCCTGAAGAGACACAACCTGCCCTCTGCAGCCCCCCTAAAGAGAGGGAAGCAGAGACAGTCTGTCCTCTGCTCTCCTGCCCTCACCAGCCCGCCGTTAAGTCAGCCTGCTGCATATTATTCATTATTCCCTGGGAGTCACCCCCGCGGGGACCAAGATTGTTACCCTGCCGTACTGTCATAGTTGAAAAATCAGACTACCTTAAGCGGGGGGCCTTTCCAGACGCTTTAGAGATTTGGGAAGGTGTGGCTAGAGTTATGTGTTGCCCTTGGCAACCTCCATAGTCAATTTGATGTATTCGAATTACCCCCTAAACCCCGTCCCCCTCATGGATGGATCACATGAGGACTAAAGTACAGCCCTTCAGAAGACGTACGAGAACAGTGAAAATGTGACACTAGATTTGCAACCCGCTGTAAATACATTCACAGGATACAGGCAGAGAAGGTGATAACTCCCCCCTAAAAGGAGTCCAGTATAACAGTGAAGGAATCCAGTGAAGGAATCAGATGTGAAGCAAACAGATAGCAGCCAATGATACACCTTCTCCATAGTAACATATGTTCACTCCAGACACATATAGCTATTTAAATCCCTCATGGTTTCTGAACACCTCCATGTGCTATATATGCTTAGTCTTGACTATGCTAATAAACTTGTCGCTGTGGTCACCGCCCCTCAACCATGCCGGCATTGCACACCCACTCCCGGCCTCTGCAGATCCCAGAGCGTGACCAATGCTATACACTCTACTGCTTACCAAGATCCAACATGCCCTAATGGAGGACACGTCGATACACACACACACACTCCTATCATGGCTGCTTACGCCCTGTTTCATCAAAAGGGTTACTATATTCTCTAACAAAACTTGTGAAGTGGTTTTTATTGAAATGGGTAAAAACCTTGAGTTGAAGGTGCTCTCTGCAATGCTTTCTGGTGCTCACCGGAACACACCATGTCTGTCTACAGCTTGCTGAGACCTTCACACCTCATAACTTACACATGCCTAGTGTATGTTCACATTGAGCAATCCACAGTAGTGTGCAGCCTAATAAAAAGACCACAGGCTGGTGATGGCAGCTTTCCTACTCAGATTTAGCAACAGTAATTAAATAGCACCATTATCTACTAGCAACAGAAGCTATTTAAAGTAGAAATGGATCAATGGCTGGACTGCAGATTGTGGGCTGCGGCCTGCACAGTGACTTTACATCTTTGTATTCATGAAACTACAGTTTCAGTCCCTGCTTATCGTAGGCAAATCAATCCAACATCAGAAAGGTCCACCTCACGTCTCAGAAACAAATCACCAATTCAATTCAACCATCACAAGAGATCCACAAGATAAAAATGGCGTTGTGTCAATTACACCAAATATCAAGCAGTCAAAGCCTCAAAAACGCAGCATCGCAACGCAGCGTTAATCACCAGAATGAACAAAGTGCTATTCCATTGTTGGAGGATGTATTACCCTTTACCAATAAAAGTGTGTAAACAGCATGAGAGAAAAGCCTTGCTTCCATGGCAGCAGCCCACGTACCACGGGGGGCTCCACACATGGACATGTGCTCTGACACGGACCGCAACGTGTGTGGTGAAGCAGCATTTATTTGTCATGCAGGCCCATCTGCTGTGTTTGTATGCAAAGAAAAGGAAAGATGGAAAAGATGAAAAGGTGTTGGGCCCCTCCACCTAAGATATCTTTCACATCTCTGTGGTGCCTCCATTGACATCCCTGTTAAAGACCTGCTTAAGCTATTGATTTAACCAAACTTTAAAGACACAGTGCCCTGCACACAACATATCGTTGCTAAGATCCACTTAATCTCATAGCAAGTGCTAATGAATGCCGATGTCCTGTGTCCTGAGAACTAGGTGAAAGCTTATGGAGGAAGGTCAAACTGCCTGATGCTGTGTTCTATGCACATCACAGAGCCCAGAATCCCTTGGCTACGACAGACTTCAGAATAAGACAAACAGCAGCATGTTCTTGGTGGTTAAATTTTTTGTGTGAAAAAAGCTGATTTGCAGAGTGGGCTGGCCAAATGCACAATAAGTGGTGCTCGGAGAACAAGATAATTACAAAACAATGAATGGGCAGGGTGTTGGGTTGGCGCTGTCTCCACTGTGAGCACCAATAAACTCACTGTTGCTATCTAGCAACGGATGGGCAAAAGTACTCTTAACATACAAATACTTAAATGGGGGTTAGCATTCAAAATAATAATTTGATAAAAGTTTAAACAAACTTTTAGATTTGTTCTGAGTATTTATAAATAATACAAATGTATCATGCAAATTATATGGTCTAAATTACTATTATAATGCAAATTGTCTGAATTGCTATGCCAAGTACCCACGCTGATCAAGTATTTACAGCTGTGAGCGGATTTAGGTTTCATGTTTCAATACAACACCTGAAAGATATTTAGACTGGAGGGGATAGTGTGCATAACATCAAGAGCATTAAAATCCTATCCATGAAAAAAACAAATATTGTTAGCAAATTACCCATTTGAAATGCAAAATCTTGAGGTAAATTAATATATATATATATACACACATTGAAAAAATGCCAATACATTTGGGGATTTTTGGTTTGGTTATGATGCTGTCATTTAGCTGATTGGAAACTATGAAGCATCAATGTAATGTTCTTAAAGTCAGTTTCTAAAAATGTGTCTGCATAAGGGGTGGATTTCGAATGTTCAAAAGAACAGATTTAGTACGCCCATCCTTATGTAGCATGGGTAATCCCCATTCTTTCCCTCACTGGTACTCAACCTCAGGATGACTTGCAAGTGCAACCATTTACCAGCTACACCAACAAAAAGCTAGATATTCGCTGGTGCGGGTGTACTATACATACTTGAGGAGTGAGTTTTACAAATTCACATCAACTACATCTACACAGAACTGCGTCCATCCTACCTCTCGGATCTTGTCTCGTTTCTCCTTGACGTCAGGCTCCGCGGGGTCTCCGTCGTTGACCCCCACCACCTTGGGCATGGGCACGGGCGGCAGGGGTTTGGGCGCGTCCTTCTTCTTCAGGTCCTCCACCACCTTGTTCTTCTCCGTCTGGATCTCCGCCTTCAGCTCCTCACGGGTCTTGCGCAGCTTCTCCTTGGCCTCCTGCAGGGCTCGCTCGTGGTCCGCTCGGATCTTGTCCCGCAGGCTCTCCTCTTCCTCCCTGCAGGGGGGCGCAAGACAGGAAGCAGGAAGTCAACACAGACGCAGCGACAAGACAGGAAGCAGGAAGTCAACACAGACGCAGCGACAAGGAAGTGAAGCAGCAGAAAGGAAAAGATACGATAACAGGAAGGAAGTATTGTACAGAGTGCTGAAGGCTTCAGGTACAGCCATCGATAACAAGGTCTGGCAACACTTTACATTAAGGTTACATTAACTAACATTTAACTATTGCAAAACATTTTGTGTACATAGAAATTGCAATTTAATCGGTTGGGTTATTACAAAAATGGCGAGGTACAAGGGGTATGCGGATGTTCTAAAGTTGCAGTTGAAGGTTGTGTTACTAAAACATGCTAGCATCCACGAGTGCAGTTCTTATATAACTACAATGTTGTAACTGTAGTTATTGCTTAACACCTTTAAGCAAAGATAGCCAACATCACTGTCATCTCATAGTCCCGACTTCTGATGCAACTTGTTAAGACCATTTCAATAATCAAATGTAAAAAAACAGAGAGAAGCCTGGCTTGAGTCAGACTACATCAGAGCAGCTGCTGCCTTGACTGACAAACAGTACAGTAAAACTAGAGCTGACTGCCATAGCGGTGGGAGGAGTGACAGTGGAGGACAGGGAGAAAGAGAGCGAGCGAAATAAAATAGAGCAGGGAAAAAAAAGACTTCCAGAATTGACACTCTACTGAGGAAAGACAGCATAAATAATACATTGGGAAGGGGAATGGAAATAAATAAAATAAGTTAATACATTTAAACTTAAACGAGGTCACGTTGAATACTGAGTTACAGGAGACATGCAACATCCCGACTTACGAGTTGACAGAGGGAGTATGAACACATAATGGTGGATGGACGTGTGCTGCATAACCATCTAGAAACACGACAACCTAGTGTCTGCAAACATACATTGAAAGTAAATTCAAAAGTCTCTTTCTCTAGAATAAGTCGATACACTCTCCCAACCCACTGAAGGGCATGTTAGGCAAGTGCCAACACTAACCTTGCGGTTGAATGTTTCTGTGAAATGTGGATGGAGATGTTGGGTGACTAACAACAGCTTGATGTTTGAGGAGGCATGGCAGTGTGAAATGAGAGCTCAAAACATCAGCTCTAACAACTGTGACCAGAAACACCAGAAACAAAATAAAAGGACACCATCGCACTGGGTCTTATGTGGCCAAAAACACCTGAGCGGCTTTACAATCTGCCTCTGCATTCCCCTTCACTCGCCTTGCTCCTTGCACACTGAACTCAACTGCAGCAATGATTTCATGCAAGACTTAAAATGTCAAACAGACAATTAAGAGCATGTCAACACCTGCCTGACTCCATTATCCTGACAAAGATGAGACCAGGCCCAAGCAATCAAGCCTGACATGTCGCTTGTGAAGCAGACCAGACCAATCACCCCACCGCTCTGATTAGAGCTTCCAGTCGTGTATGGTAATCACTTCCTCCTCTTCTTAGCCGCTCACTGGAATCTCTTCTCCAGAGGTCCCCTAAATGTTATACACTATGATTGTGTCAGTCATGGTAGCAACAAAGCTCATTGTCAACAGTCAGTCATGGTAATAGCAAAGGTCCTATGAAACTACGCAGATCCATGAAAATACAGACAATTACGGAGGTTAAATGTTGCCATGGTAACACATTTGTCACAGTTGGCACTTCATTCCTTAATTGACCAATCATGGTTTGGAGGGAAAACAGGCCTTCTGTGACTGGAACATTTGAGAAGCCAGGGAGAGAGGAGCACTGAGTCATTATTAAAAGTAAGACCTTGTTAAGATAATTACATTTAATATGAACCATTTTAGCCACAATCTATTCTACTCTCCATTTTGATTTCCCCTCTCACACACACATACACCGTCTCACGCTCTGTCACACACACACAAGCGCGTGCACGCACACGCAAAAAGAACAATCTAATCTGAATGTCGTAACCATGGTTGGCTTCTGTCTGAAATTCAGTGCCTGCGTAGCCTTTCAACCATCATATCTCCCTCTCTCCCTCTCTCCCTCTCTCCCTCTCTCCCTCTCTGAGGTCAGTGCTCTGAGTTAGGGCAGAAAGACTCACTGAAGAGAGAGCAGACAGCCTACTATTCAACATGGCCATTAGGCTTTGATCAGAGCTCATTCTCTCTGCTTGGGTGAGAATAAAGCCAGGGATTCTATCATGTCGAGGCCTGGGGTTTCTGGAGTGCTAAGTAGAGTAGCCGCTGGAGATGAGATAACATGGCTTCTTTCACTGGGAAGACAGAGTCTGGTACACACTGCCTAGCTGTCTGCATGCAGCGCCGTCTCCCATTTGCCGTTTCAGACAATGGCATCCAAACTCCCAACAATAAGCGCTGTGCTGCCTTGTGCAACGGAGCATGGCCGTATCCCATATCATGTCCTCACTGCTCTAGGTGCTGGCTGCAGATACCTGAACACTTCAACATGAACCTTGTCTGAAGTCAAACCATGGGAACCAGAAATTCTAAGAAATTCTATCGGCACTGTTCATGTCTCCAACAGTAATCAGCTGGGGAAGTTAGGGCCACACATCACACACTTCTACAGTAGTAGTATATCCCTCTATGAGGACATTTTATGTATATTAAGCCATCTACATACCGAGATTAGGTCTTCTGGATACACAGGGTCTACTTTTTACCACCTTTAATGGAGCTTTGATTAGAATGGGACCTGAAATGACCACATCATAAGTTTGTGATGTTTTTCAAGAGCTTCGGTTCCAATGTATTTGACATATGACTACAATACTAAGTAGAGAGCTAAGATCTAACTAGTAAGTATTTTAAATAGGAAGGAAACCTCTGCACCATGTGCATTACACAACTGGAGGTTGACAGCCCAGATAGATGTGGTCTATGAGGCCCTCAACGGCCTTGAGTTCTGTCTGGCTGCTGGTTCTCTGTCTCGTCATCAGTCTGAGTGAGACGGCTCTCCGGAGACCAATCCACTCATGGTATTGAATGATGCACAGTCAGGTGCTCAAGGTATGGCTGCCAGCGGATACTTCTTTTGTCTTCCTCCTCTTTGTGTTTCTGGGAGCTATTGTGATCATAGACTTCCCGCCCTCCTTTCCTCATGACCCAGTTGGCGTCAAAGGAGTCAGGCAAGAACGGCGCTGAGGTGTGTAATGTCATCCTCTCTCCTGTAGCTGCGCAGATTTTGTTCACCTGAACTCATGGTGGCACGGCTTCACAATGTCCTGTGACAGTATATCCTGTTACTGTCAGCCTTTATTACAATGGCTGAAGGCTGTAACGTATATCCTGTGTGGGTCTGACACCCTTACAGCAGTTTGGCCATATTTAGATATCAGCAAACCAAATAACAAAACAGGTACAAGGGGTACAAAACAGATAGCATGGTGACACAGACACACAGGCATCATGGTGACACACACACACAGGTAACATGGTTTCATAGCTTCATCCACAGGTAAGTTATTTGTGGGCAACTGCTTGCACAAAGGGCTATAGAAATGATACTGAATTTGATTTTATATGCTGACCACTGGTATGGTATATTTTCTGAAAGACATTTATCTAGACCTGGTCTTGAGCATGAATGTACCGTATCTCATGTAATAGATCCTGGTGTGTGAGAGCATGCTGCTGGACTCATGGCCAGACACACAGAGCAGATAGGAGGGGGAGTGGGAGCTGATCTGATGACAACAGCATGTTAATAAGGAGATGGTTATGAGAGGCTCCCTCGAGCTGTAGCAGCGATTATCTTGGTTCAAAGCACAATTTACATGTATGACGTTACATGCTTTGTAATGTCTGGATCTGCCATAACCATTCGCTAGCGTTCGCCTTAGCCAACTCCTTCACCACTAACGGAGCTAGCTGGAAAATCAACTTTTCCCGAACCCCGTAGAGAGGAGGGCCACAACATCATGGCTACCAAGAAAACTCAGCAAAGATTGTTCTTGCTCCGGCTTTAATTTCTGAATATTTGGCAGTTGCCACAACGGACCGAATGGCTTCGCTCGCATCTGTCTCCGCCGCCATTACTGAACTACAACTCAAACTAGCGCACAACATCAACGTCATCATTCTCAGCCAATCCCTCTGTTCGCTGATTGGTCCGCCCAAAATGTAAATAGTTTTCAAAAACCAAACCCTAATATACCGAAAGCCCAGACCTAGTACAGAAGCAAAATGAAAATTGACCTGAAGTACGTAAGAGGGCAGAGCCAGGCTAGGGTTACCCCTCGCCGTATTGCTTTCTTGTTGCATGTGTGCAGGCTTCAGAGTATGCATGATAAGTGGGGACATTACTGTTAGGAATGGTTAAGTGCTCTGGCGCTGGTTTTATCTGCCTGACATGCACTGACCTCACTAACTGTCACCACAGAAGAAACAGCAGGGTCATGTTTAACTGTGGATCCAGAGGCAGAGCAATGCGTCTAGATATATGGAAGGATGAGTGCTCAGATTTGCCTTCACACTAACAATAACTGTCAAGGAGAGAAGAGATGAGGTTACCTGCAGGTAATATGAAAATAAAGATGATTATGTGGGACCTAGACTGGGGGGTGTAATTACCTTGACCTGTGGCTGTACTCAACCACAGTCTCAGAGTTAGGTTTCCTGTGGTAGCTTTGACATAAGCCAACCACCATGTTAAAGGACTAACCCCGCGGTGAGAGGAGACACCTGGACACCATTTTGGGTACATTTTATATTTAAAGTCTACAGCCACTTTTAATACTTGTATATGTTTATTGTATGCACCTGCCCACCAAAGCAAAATCCTTGTTTATGTACACTTCCTTGGCGATTAGACCTGATTCTGACACTGCTACACACCATACCACTTCATCAAAGGCTCCTTCTGGGGCAAGTTGCTGGATTTGTTATTTGCCACACCTGGGAAGAACGGTAATAATGATGATAGTTGTTTGAGATGAGCCCAACATCTGGATCTGAATGTGTCATAAATGTGTGGATCTGACATATTGCAGTTGGCCAAAGCTAAGCTCTCACTCAACCGAGGCACACTCGAGTCAAACAAGAATGCAGTGAAGCAATTGAGAAAACAGGCTAGCTCACAAAACCCTGAGCATGGAAAGGATTCACTTCTTACTCTGTGCTACACATCAACTCCAGCTCAGATGACTCGGTTAGACCAGATGTGCTAAGCTAAACAGCTAGCCTGGCTTCTACAGTCTTTCTATGGCATTTAAACTCATCGCCGACCTGAAACACAATATTAGGAATACATGGATTTATGGCCAATTTAAGTGTAAGACATTGTTTATTTTCCCCAGGTACTATAATTTCAGCTGGAACAGGTCAGGGGCTGTTTAAACTTGGCCTGTCCTTTTCACACAATGTTTTACTCAACAAAACACGTATACATGTTAAGTTTGATATTTCCGATCTGTGACCAACACAACCACAGCTAATCCTGTTTACCCTAACATGATTTTAAAGTGTAATTTGAGGCGGTATGTAAAAATGGTGGCCTTGATGCAACGTAACTGAAGGGTTAGGGTGAGGCCTGCTGCTCTCAAAGCCTTTCCAGGAAGCGGGGGGCATCATATGGAGATGGCTACCAGGCAGCCTTTTACCCACCTTAATGCAAAAAACACTTTGACTCTAGGGGAAGTAAACAATGCAGTGTAAACAATGCAGAGTGTAAACAATGCAGAGTGTAAACAATGCAGTATCCCTTTCAGAGTGAGGACCACAAAGGAAAAGCTCCTCCAGTCCTCTCACTCACACCCATTAATCTGTGGCCTACCGTCTCTCGACACATAAAATACTAATGTTTTTTAGGGATGTATGGTATCGCAAAAAGTACATCCATGCCTCAAAATGTAGGCTACCTTTCACAAATTAGAAAAAATACATTGAGTATTTCAACTGAAATAGCCAACTGAAAAAAACGAATGTTGCTTTCAATCTAAATATGCTAAAATGCACAAAAAGTTTGATCAGACATTAGCAGAACTGGTACCCTAAAATGATGTTGAGCATAGGGGTAAGCTGTGATAAGAGAAGCCTCGAACCCTAACCCAAGAACAAGAGACAGCAACAGGTAAGCTATACATTGCAACTGCCAGAAACATCTAATGACACATCACTGGTTCAACAAATGTTCACACCTGTAAAAGCCTACTAATATTCCCATTATTGTTTCTCAATCAGCCACCTAAACAGTATTCAGATCTGACGGTGCTAGAAGGTGCTCTTCCTGCATTCTCACTTCAGCACTTCTCCAGTGGGAACTTCATCCAGCACCCCAACAGAAGAGTCTGGTATATACCCCATCCATCACCCCAACAGAACGGTAGAGTAGGAACTCCATTCAGAACACCAACAGAACAGAGAATGAACAGCTCCAGTGTTCTTTAGGACACTTACAATGGACAGTGTGTGTTGTGAAAGGGAAAGCAATATGCTATTGTCACAGGTGTCATTGCGTCACTCGCGAGCATTGCTTGCTCTCTCACTTGACTTCTCTGACTCACGCACACCACAACCACCTTTCATAAACACTGCTTTAGCTATCTACACACCATCAAAAAGCTAGCAATTTGATGGTGTGGGAGGTCCGTATTTATACTGAGAAGGGGGTTTAACCAATTCAACTGGGTTACACTATTTGAAGAGCACACCAATTGATGTGAAATCAGGACAAGACGTTTTCTATAACTTTTTTCTACACAACATGAATATGAAACCAATACAAGCACAGCTTACGGTTAAAGTTGTCAGTAGGTCTTTACCTGTGTCTGTTTTCATCATGTCCCCCTTGCCCATGTATGACTTGTCCTCCAGAGTGTTTTCCTGCCTTGGGAGCCTCAATGTGTGGGATCAGCACGTCCTCCAAGCCCAAGTCAAAGCGCTTGTGTTTTGAGTTGTCCGGCAGGAAGAAGAAAGCTCCAAAGCATAGGGTGATGAAGGCACTGAGGATGAGGAGCAAGATAAACTTCTCGGAAAGCCTCAATGTTGCCCTGTGGTGTGGAAAGGAGGAGGCGCCCGGCGAAAGGGTCGGTATCCGACGGCCTGACAGAGGCAAAAGAGCCGGTGTGGTCATGTTTAATTGTGGAAATTAACTCAGAGTTGACGAGTCACAACTTGTCTGGCATGTGCTGCTGGATTATCTCATCCCGACTGGTGTGTGTTCAGAGAGCATGGAGCCGGATCCCTTAAGGAAGGACGGAGTGGTCACCAGGCTTCTGGAGGAAAAAAGGGATACATTAAATAAAGAAATTGCATCGATCGTGGTATTTATTTATTACGTTCTCTGTGTCATTACTGGTTTGGCGTTGCAACATATATTTGACAAATTCCAGTTCCACTACCTTCTGTCTAAGTGACAATATTGGTCGCAGAAGCAGTCCACAATTTAAATTAAAAATTGCAAAAGGTGATACTAGTATGATCACGTCATTTAAAACACCTGCGCTAACGCGCAGACCTCCATACCTACCATGGCACAACACCATCGCATCATCTCTTTCTCTGCTTCCACAATCACATATATCAGATACAGATTAATGGTTTTAAGAGTTTAAGTATGTCAGCGGCCAGTGATTATCAGCTCAATCTCTCGAGACAAATAAACGTACCGTGCAAATCCTTTTGTCATTCTGAGTCATCTTTCCTGTTGAGATCTGAATGCATCGAGCTACGATTAAAACAAATAGTGACAAACACACACCGTCAATTCACAGTAGCTACCGATACAATTAAAATGTTTGTGTGGCGGATCAGGATGTGAGCTAAGCTAAATCAGCTTCTAAAAACAGCAGAAAATATTTCCATAGAAGAGACTGTCTCACCATAAACGTTGCCTGCAGAGACTGTTCGCTAGCTAGACTGCTAGAGCTAGGCTAGTTAGCGGAAAATGGGTTATTAAATTCCCTCGTGGATAGCAAACTCAGGCAATTAATGTTGTATGCATACAATGCGTGGCAAATATGGAAATGTAGCATGTTATTTAAAAAAAGTAATTAATGTAATGTAATCTATATATCTAGCTAACGTTAGCTAGCTAGATTCCGTTTCCCTCACCCGGCCTCAGTTCCCCTCACCCTGCGTGATGCGCGGCGCTTCTCCTCGCTCTCCGCACAGAATACAAATTCATCCGACGCTGTATTGACAGCCTGGTTTTCTTGGGTGTACCGTGCTAGGCTAGCACTAGCTACCTATTAATACGCTAGAATAGATAGACTTGAGGAATGGATTCCTTTTTTCTTGGCCGCTGAAAAACATGAGCTAGGTATCTTGCGATCGATAGCTAGCCATTTTAATTTGAAGCCCAAATGTTAAGCAAACCCTACTACGAACAGTAGTCCACCCTGTTTCGGGTTGGTTGGTAACATTACATTAGCTAGCTCTAGCTATATCACAGCTAGCAATACTAGTCTAAGCCAAGGCAATGAAGTCCGTTTGCAACTGTTAGTTTTTTAGCTCAGCTTCAGGTAACTGGCTGCCAGCGACCTTATAAAGAGGGTTCAACGTTGCTGCCTAACCTATATTTTTGTGAATCGATGACCGACAGAAATCCGTCCTCCTTGTTTTAAAAACAGCCGTCTTCAGTATTGCTTTCAGTCATGTCCTCTGGTAGCTAGCAACACATTTAAATGATTAGCTCGCTAGTGATAACTTGTTTGTCTAATTGTAACTCGGAAATACTGTGGGTTTCTTGAATTGTCTCTATCCAACCTATATCATGTCATCAATAATATCTTAAATATTTGAATCCGCCTTTCGTCCAGGATGTGTTCACTGTACTACTAGTGGTGTAGCTAGACACTGCTAGCTAGTCACTGCCTCGAAAAAGACTGCCTCTCACTTTAGGCAGCGTTTAATCTGAATCAACTATCAAGATAGCTGTTTAGCCTGGTAAATTAGGAAGCCTTGCAACATTTAAAGTCAAAATGAATGAACGTAAATCATAAAAAAGCTATATGGTGCCCCCTATATATGCCACTATTTAAGCTCTACTAGTACATTAGGTAATTAGATAAAATGTAAATTGTAAAAAAGTTGACCCCTAATCCTGCTGTTCCACTCAACTCCAAACGACATGGCCATTGTTCTATCTGAAATAATGAATGTATCGTGTGCTCATTTGATGTCCATTTATCTTGAAAGGAAGTTATGTTCTGCTGAGTCAGACAGGGCCAGATCCCATCTGTCAGTGGGTCCTTCAGTTGCCATGTTGGACCCCACTGCACATGAGAGCCACCCAGTTGATTTATGTAACAACCCTCAGAAAGTGAATTAGTGGAAGTGCTGTGGTAATCGCTGGTCCTCTTCGGAGACACGATTCACCCTCCCAGACTTGGAACGTGACAAGGCTCAGTAAAAAGACATACAAATCTAAAGCTTAGCTAAGACTGGGTGTTCTTCAGAGCTGAACCACATTGTGAAAGGGGATTGCATGCCTCATTGGTCTGCAGACTTTCTATCTTGAAACCAGAGACACATATAGGCAAAGAACACCACATTGGAGTAAAAAGGAGTGGTGTAATGGACAAGGCTTTGACAGATGATGCCTTAAATAATAAAAGGCAATAAATTAATTGGTGAACTGGTTAATGTAATGAGGAGCTTCTGGAACGGAGGGGTGCTTGTCTGCAACATTGATAGGCCGTCCCTGCGCCATCCCATGGTACAAAGCACAACAACCGCACATTAAAAAGGCTCTGGACAATGTGACATGACCATGCAGACCCAGATACAGGCATAGTCATGCATATACAGGTAGACTCAAATACAAGCAAGTTAAAGTACATTTATCTTACTGATGGGAGTCACATTTGCGGTAGTAATCTTGAGCAATAACAAAGGAAACATTTACAAGACACAACTGAGTTTCAGAGCTATGACAATGTCATTAGAAAGAAGTGCATCACTGTGTCCATTCTCTCCTTATGACATCTTAAATACCTGCCTCGGGACTTAAAATGATACTGGCACACATACAGTACAATGTTAATAACATGTTCTCTCTGCTGGTGACACTACTTCCACTGTCACACCTCATAAGGCCTATGTAGTCACAGGACGCTGCAACTCTGGTACACAGCTGCAGTAGTAGTCCATCCCAGCAGCGTTGCAGTCCTGTGGTCCCCGACCACAATCCCTGGATCCAGTCTGTCTGGGCTCCCAGCCCTGCCCGTGGAGCACTGCTCTTCCATGTAAGGCATGCAGCGTTCCTGAGTCATGTAACTGCATTACTGTGACAACTGACCTCTGTCTATAATCACGTTTCACTGTGTTCAGGTTGAGTCACTTGTAGTCAGTGTTTGTGTCTGTCCCCCAGAATGATTTCAGTGGCACAGTGCAGAGGAGGCTGGCCCAGTGCCCAACTCTGTCATGATTTCCAACATGGACATTCAGTCATGTGTTGTAGTCACTCAAAGTTGCTGTGGAAATTTCAGCTATGCCAATGAATTAATAACATCAAACAAACAGTAATTACACTGAATTATTTACCATTTACCATGAGTCTCCAGGAGGCCTTCTATTGCAGTGCGTCCTTAATGCATTACTTTTGTAGCAACCTCTGCTTGCCTCTCCAAAGATGATTGAACTGTGCCTCATCTCTTGGGTGTGATATAGCGCATCACACAGGGATGTCAGATATGGTCAAAATAGTGATGTCATGGCCAGGTGAGGTGCTGAGCTTTTAGGACACATTCCCTTAGACAGGAGGGATGAGAAACCAGGACCTGATGGTTAAAGCCCTGTCTACACTGAGGCATCAGTGATGGAGGATGAAAAACTCAAGTAGATGACAACAAGGAAATTAAAGAAGACCATAGAAAGACTCCCTAAACGGTTGCCACACTGTTAGTTACCTTTTAAATGCCTTGAAAAACTCTTGGCCACTTTTATGGCCAAGAATTTCGAATTCCAGAAATGAAAAATATTTTTCATTGTTCAGTTTCTGGCTCATTGTCTATAGAGAGTTGATCCTCTCAAAGCTCTTGGTGCATAATGGCTTGTGCTCCAAGTGAGATGTGGGTTTATTAAGTAAGAGAGGGGTTTAACTGTCCTCATGGTCATTATCCTCATCATTACCATATCATTGGAGTTGAACAACTATTCATTCCAATCAAACCACCCCGTTAACTCTGAAGAAGTGTGTATGTTTTCAGTTTTAACCTGGCTTGACTGTCTCGTCACATTACCACAGCCACGTCTCTGTATCTGGTGACGAGATGGTATTATCACTAATTTCCTATTTGGCATAACTGAACACATTCACCACCAACACGTTATTAAATCTCTGTCTTGTAATATATACAGGGATATGCCAAAACACATTGAACAGGCATGGTTAAGAAAAGCATAGCTCACTACTGCCCCCATAAGTTCTTTGATCAAAACTACAAGAAAATGTGACTAAAAAACAAGCCTAGTTTTGTCAATAATGTTGCTTGTTCTTTTATTGTAGGACAGACTGCTAGGTCACTGTCAAGAGGAGTAGCACCAAATAATTCCAATGTACCAGTACATGTACTTAAACTTGAATTTATTTAGACATTTAGTTTAGTAAGTCAAAATTGTGACAGGACAGTAGCATTAACAGTCAAGTATGTGATGCCTTAAAACTTGAATATGCATTCACAAGCAGTGATATTTCTGAGTGTCTAAAAGACACATACATGGCAACATGTATAATAATATAAAAACGGTGTCCCATTTTAAGGGACATTTGCATAGGTCCACTTTACCACATGTAACCTTACAGAACCTTCATAATCCATATGATTACTAGATGTACCATTTACCAAATGTACCATTTACTAAAGATCCCTGTGTTCAAACATGGACAGTCTAAATGCAAATGAGAGCAGCCAAATGGGTTCAAGTCATCCCAAGGTTAAAACTGGTGGGTTAACCAGTTCTTATACCGCAGACAGGCAATGCGGTATAAGAAGCTCCATTCCCGCCATGCAACCTTAAAGGTTCTCATTACAACCATTTAGTTGAAGATGGAAAATGCTTGCGGTAATAAACACAAATCTTTTTATAACATCCATGTCACAACAAAAATTCCTTGCCAATTGATAGTTTACCTGGTTGACCGGTGCCTTGATATTAGCGCCACCAACCCCTGACCCAAAAACCTGTTGTTGCTGTCCATCAGAGCTCCACAGTCCTCAGGTGGCTCCGAGGGGAAATAGCCGCTACCACACTGTGGGGCAGACACTCAGACGCTTCCACCACACTGCCACAGCATGACCAGTGGGGCTTCCCAGGGTGATCCTTATGACCATGACCACAGCCCTGGAACCCTCCTGTAGTATGCACACACACACACACACACAACATTATCAGCATATTTTCAGTGTTACATAGTTATCCAAGCATGCCTAGGAAGGCGTAGAAAAAGCACACATCCAGAGTCTATTACAACTACATATCCTGTACCTGGAATATTCATGTCCTATTCATCCATACAGTTGAACTTGAAATTCATTATTTCCCGCTGTTTCCAGCTGCCTGTTAGGTTGAGATGTTTTGGGACCACTAGCATACTAGCCCCCCATCCCTCCAGTGGGTCGTACCTGGCATCTTGCCTGCACAGCCACAGCGTGCCTCCTTGGAGCCCCGGCTGGAGCAGAAGGAGCAGCAGTGGAACGTTCCTCTGTGACGTTGGAACTTCCTTTTAACGTTCAGGACAAATGGTGAACCCTGCAGGAGGACACGGAGGAGGTGGTGTTGGGAGAATTGTTGTTTTTATTAGTGACATCACAATATTATCCTCATAGCCCACAAATATGGTAATAATACCAAGATATCATCATAGTCCCATACCCGTCTGATAACCCTAATTGTAACCCACAGCCTGGTGAAATGGTTATTATATGTACTTTCTATTTCTATAAAGTCACCAGGAAGTGATTTGTTCAAGATGAATCCCAGGCTGAAGCTGTACCTTGACATGCTGGTCCTTGACACACACCCACACAGAGTAGACCCCCGGCTCTTTGGGTGTGTAGGAGATGTTGTAGGAACCATTGCCGTTGTCAAGGACAGTGGTCTCCACTCTGCTGAGGAATGAAACCACTGTGAGCATCAGTACTTCATAACCCTGTAGTTCCATTTACTGCTTGAGCAGAGTTGATGGTTAGGATAGGTGTGACAGACACTCACCAGTCCTTCTTCTCCTTATGGATGATGCTGACCAGGACAGGTTCACCTCCGCGGCCCATCTGCTCCCCGGCAGAGTTTCTACACACAAGGGTGAACTCCCCACTCTGCCCCTCCCTGCCATGCTGCATGTCTGGAGACCAGGAAACAGGCCACTTACATACAGAAATGCAACTTACTGTCTGTGCACACATATTATCCTGTCCATGCACATGTATGCAACTGTCCACACACACACACACAATTAAATACCTGTGGACAATCAGCGCATACACAATCATAGGAAACCCGTTATCATTCATTGTCTTTCCAGTCCAGGATTAGATGATTTAGGCAACCTATCCTGTGGCGAGACAAATGCAAACAGGCCACATATCTGCAAATAGCTCAAGCCTTCCAACCATGATTATACGAAAGCTTTGCTCTGTTTTGGCCAACATATCCAAATACAACCATGAGATATTGACATTCTTATATTTAAAGAAAATGAATAAACCCAGGACCAGTCTACTTGTACTGCAGGAAAAGATCCAACAAACCCTGTAGTTACTGAAGCTTTCCAGGTCCAAGTTAGGTCAGCATGTAAATATCTGGCAGAGCAGAAGGCTGTTTGAACCAGCCATGGGCATGTTACTACAGCTTTGTGTGTCTGTTATCTTACGGTGGTAATTCCTACCACTTGTTTCCACAGAGACAAAGAATGTCACCACAGTTCATCCTATTGCCTTAGGTGTATGTTCAGGTGTATGTGCTTGAGTGTATTCTTGTGTGTGCAGAGCATAAATCTAACCCTAACAGTACAGATTTCAGATCCAGGGCATTTTCAATTAAAATGTCAAACCCAAAGTTCCCACCACAAAAATATTTTTTAGCTGTTTTCATTTCATGTGTAATCCTACTGGCGCACACAGAAATCTCACCTTCCCCTTCGATGGTGCACTTGCTTATGTCAATGGTCTTGGCGTGGATCACTCCCACCACAGGGTAGCCGTCCACCTCCCCTGCGCTCTCCTGGGGCATAAAGCAGATGCTGCTTCCATTGTCAGGAGTGACCGTGGCTGTCTGGGGATCGTAACCACTCTCTGCTAGGCAGGCCAGCCTCCTGATGGTCACCCCTTTGACACTGAGGATCTCGGCCTCGGAGCCGCATGTAAGCAGCCTCTCCGCAAACTCTACTCCCCCGCGGGCGTCAGCCAGGGCCTGTAGCAGCTGTGCCCTCTGCAGGTGGAGCTGATTTCTGCGCTGGACACGGAGCTCCTTCAGCCGGCGCAGTAAAGACACACAGTGGGCCTCCACTGCACTAGCATAGCCCCGCGCAAATGCACGCACCTCCTCCGCCGCCGTCTCCACTCTTGCCTGCAAGGCCTCCTGGGAAAGCTCCACCCTCCGCAGCGACTCCTCCAGCCGCCCTAGACGAGGGCGCAGGCACCCGGTAACCAGCTCACGGATACGGTCGCCATGGTGGTCAATGACATCTCGTGTTGAGCTACAGCGATGATCACGGTGGAAGGTGGCGGCACATTCCAGGCAGACAGGAAGGTCGCAAGGCTCACAGAAGAGCCTGAGTTCCTGGCCGGGGTGGAGGGAGCACAGGACAGGGCGAGAGATGACACCCTGCGCCTTCAGATCCTGCAGACTCTGGACTGAATGAGAGGCTGTCCGCTTCTGGCGTCTGAGGAGGAACAAAGTCATACCTCGATGATGTTTAATTAAATGTGCCACACATGGTGGTTGCTCGTTTATTTGATTAGCTGGAGTGGAGCAAACAGATTAGCCAATCTCTGACAATCCAATCCATCTATGGCCTACGGAGTAACTCTTCAAAAACATGTACAAAGAAGGATACAAAACAAGATCAATTAGAAAATTCAATACAGACATAAATACACAAGATAAAAAAGTGTGTGTGGGGGAGGGGGTCGGCCGTTATCAAAAAGTGGGTGGGACATAATGAAACGTTCGCCCCTGGTCTAACCAAGTGTAGAGGTAATTGTATGCAAGACCGTTGTCATAAAGTACATCATCAAGAGGAGCTAAACGCATGAAAACTCAAAAGTTCTAATGCAATTTGGAGAATAACATTTGGTCTTGTCAACATTTGACACCAGTTTTAATTCAAATTACTGATAAAACAAACGCTAAATAAACTGTTGATTGAGCTTGTTTGTTATGATTTGATTTGAAACCACATCATTCAGATTCCTGATTCGTTTATGAATACTGACCTGTGTGCTTGGCAGCAGAACTCACAAAGGTTGACACAGCACAGTTCACAGCGCTTCTCTGCTTCTCCGTCGGTGCACAGGTCGCACACTACACAATTGTTGCTATTTAGAGTTTCCAGAAACACTTCGTCCAAGGCCAAATGGTCAGTGGTCAAACCGTCAACTCCAGAAAATGGAATGTCGACTTCAGAGTCACATTGAGGGCAAAGAACGGTCACGGAGGGCTGGTCACGCGAGTGGGAACCGCTCACCACCACTAATGATTTGCTGTTCACAGACGCAGTAAATGGTTCCAATTGACGAATGCAGTCTGCGCAAAAAGTGTGTAGACATGGTAGTATTTTTGGTTCCCGATATAATCGTTTGCACACACGGCATACCACCCTTGCATTATCCATTACCGCTTCGTTTTCTTCACTTGAACTGGAGTTTGTCGGGGTGGCCACTTGGTCTAGGGCTTTCTCCGACGGCTTTTGGCTAGAATATGACATTTTTGTGCCTTGCTATGTCACATTAAGTGGGCAGTAGTGCTTTACTAAGGCCTGCCAAACCACCATCGACTAAAAATGCATTTGACAAATATTTGAATGTTAAGAACAACGTAAAGACGCCCCACAACTTTTCCTCAGGAACACGACTCCTACAACAGCAAACCTGACACCTCATTTACATTGGCATTCTGCAGACCAATAGAAACCCACGAAAGGCTTTACAGGGCGTGGTCTCCAGGATTATTGGGCATAAGAAAGAAAGGGCCGCACACAGGGGGACCATCCTACCGTACAGTACTAATGCACAGTGCCCGTGATGCAGTCGGTGATTGAACTACACACAAATACAAATTACTTGAACTATAGATAGTGCATAGTGCTCGTGATACAATTTGTGGCACACACACACAGATTCCTGAAATTATAGATAGGGCACAGTGCCTGCAATTTTATTGGTGACACACACAGATTTCTGGAATTATATAGGCTAGAATAGTGCAGTGCCCATGATGCAGCTGACGATGACAGTTCTTCTCAGTGGTCTTGGTACCCATATTTCTCATATCACAAATTAAATTATCTGTACCTGTTCAACCTCCACATCATCTATTCTAGTCAAAATACCGATGCTGTGGTAGCCTACATTCATGGAAATGATTATGTAGCCTTCATATCGTCTGTTTCTTATGTTATCGATTGCTTATGTTATGTTGATCAAAATGTATTATAGCCTATTGGTTCTCTGTTTCAAGTTGTTATTGTCAGGTGCTCAAAACAATACAAGGTCAGACTGGGCACTGAAATCCTTGGGACAAGACAACGCAAAGCAACCTGGCATAACATAACATATAAGCCAGCGCTTGCATGTAGAACAGTTCTGCTGACCAAAGAGGCTTAAGTGGTAGGAATAGTTACCATATCAGTGATGCAGATGGTAATTATAATGTGTAGTTGATTTGGTGTTAAGAGTTTGTGCACATCTGCAATGTGCAGGCAGTTTTGACATCAGTTAAGACCTTAATTTATGCAACCAAATTCAGTTATCTATAGGCTTGCTTAAAGTAGGCTATATCCACTTTAGAGTAGACCATAGGCTACATTAACACCCCCCCCCCTCCCACCCCCCATATTCAAATCTGGTCAAAATGTCCCCCCCCAATATATTGATTACTGGCCTCCAGTGGAGTTTTCACAGAATATACAACTTTAAGCATGAAAAATTGTAATCGGTATGTGAATTGAATAAAGACGACACACATCCTAAATTAATATTAAATGCATTATATTTTCCACGTTGTGACAGGCGAATCAACAAGCGAAGGAAGCAGTGGGTCGTAGGCTACTTATACATGTCACCGCTCTGCCCAGTAGCTCAGCTTGCTTTGGGATTCCTCCTTTGTTTTTTGTGGTCAGTTTGAGTTTATTGTTATTGTCTCTCTCTCTCTCTCTCTCCTCTCTCTCTTCAGCGCACCCCTTCCTTCAGCGCACCCCTTCCATTGGCTGTTTCTTGTTCTGCCTGTCTGCTTACCGCGGGTGCCTGCGGCAGCCCTGGCAGCCGGCTGAGGGGACCCTTCTCCCTTCCAACTCATACTTACCTGGCAGGGGAGACACCTTGATCACGAAGGAGGTTCACCCAGGGCGAGGCTCGGCCATTGCACTTGGGCTGTGCTGACCTTTGCGAATTCCCCAAATGCGGGAATCTCGACTGCATAATTTCTGGTAGTGGGGGACTGCGTACGCGCTCTCCCCCGAAACATGTTTGTGAAAAATAATGGGGGAATCCTGAGACGGGTCAAGGCAAGCGCTTGAGGAGCTGTGTGACACGAGTTGGGGAAACAGTACCCCCTGCTGGTGAGAGCAGAGGAAATAAAAGCTTACAGCACCTGGTATTCCCAAGCAAATTCCCCTCCAAGTACCTAAACGATCGTCAGCCGTCCAATGGTTGAGCAGAGCTGAGCAGCAATCAGCCAATGGTTGAGCCATGCTGAGCGCAGCTCACGCTCAACAGACCAATCATTGAGCGAGGACCGGGAAACGTCATAGCTGTGTGAGCTTGTTTACAAAAATACTGGCGGCCATTGATGACCGATTGGACTGTTTTTTTTACTCTCAGGTACGTTTGGTGTAATTATGTGCTAAGTAATGTATGAAACTCGATATATTTGTGGATAATTTGCCTGATATTCAAGGTTTTACATGATAATATATCTTGTTAGCGCCGTACTGACTAATTTTTCTAGCTCCGCTTATTGACATTGAAATAGCTAGTGCTAACCGCTAGGTGTTGATCTCTCTGAAATGCGTTTAAAATGCAACCAGACTATTGATTTTACATGTTGAGACCTTGAAGAATGTACTACTACTGTGTGGACTCGAAATGTAAAGTTTAAATATGCTTTAGATGCGTTAGAATATCAACCGCGATTAGCATGCTAAATGTATTGAAAATGAACGAATGAGCTACCAATCACCGCTGTAATGACCTGACGATCCCTGGAAATTCTTCAAAAACGTGATCTGACACTCTAGCTAACTTCTTTAGACCATAGAGATGGTGTTACAACAGTGTGGAGTTGAAATTCGATGTGTAAATATGCTTTAAAAGTGTAAACATGTCAACCGCGATTTGCATGTTAAAAACAAAGTGATGAATGAATGGGCTGTTTTTGGTTACTACTTTTACGAGGGCTGCTGGGTCTCAAAAAAAATATTTAAGCCCTCATCTGCTTTTCATTTATCCATGTTTTACTCTACCAGATGATTCATAGAGAAGCCTAAACATCGGTGCAGCGTGTGCGACAAGACTTTCACTGAAAAGTCCAACCTGACGAGGCATCTGAAGATCCATGCTGTCGCCAGGAAGACCTTTGACTGTGATGTCTGCAGTAAGAGCTTGACCACTGTGGAAGAAATCGGGATTTCCTGTGTGCTTACATTATTCACTAATCAATAGAACTAGTCATTGGATACTAGTTAGTATGTTTTCATGTAAGCTTGCTATTAATAAGTGTAGATTGTGCTTTATGGGTCAGGGTTAATAGATGTTCGGGGTCAGGAGAAAGTACCGGCTAAAGGTTCCTTGTCATGGTTACAAGGAGAGGTCCACTTTGAACTCTCTGGTCTGAGAGTTATCATGTGTTGAGAGCAGTATTTCTCTTTCTCTGAGACTGTTGTAACGTCATTACTGCCTGACTGTCACTATCTATGTTTACATTCTTGTGCCCTATAAAAGATGGTCCTCCGGCCTTCAGGGGAGAGAGAGACGTGATTGAGACTTAAGCCTGGTGTTGTCGGTTTTATTGTCAGAGGTCTGGTTTTCTCTCCCATTCTGCAGATTGCTGAATACTTATTGAAATCCAGAACTCAACTGAACTTGGTCACTCCGTTTATGAAGAGACGGACAAAACACTTTCTTCATCACCACCAAATCATCGCTGGTCAGCCATCAACAGCAACACCAGTACCCCAACATTGTTTTGTACCGGCAAGGAGAGGCCAGGCTGAAGTTTACAGAGGCAGCAAAGTCTGTGTCAGAGGCCCCCAGCACCGTTGTTGCTGGTGTGGTTGCTGTTCCAGTACTGGCAGCAGGGAGAGCAGAACGAGCTGCTAAAGTGGCAGAAGGAGCGACTGCTTGAGTACGCCAGAGAGTTCCCTCCTGTCACATGGCACCTTGAGAGGAGGTTGAAGGTAAGATAAATTCAGTTACCTTTTAGACCTGAGTAATTGATGTTAAGCAGTAAGCAGTAACCAGTATTAGTAAAAGTATTATTTTATGAGATTATTCTATGGTTGTGTTTTATTTTCTGCAGAAAGCGCAAATCGAAGCCCGACCTCTCTCAGCAGGACCCCAACTACGCCAGCGATGCCGAGTTGTTGACTGCTGCAGGTATAGTAGTATTATGCTGAAATGAACATGAAATGACTTTGTAGTATGCTGTGGAGCTGCTAGAGCTTGTGTTTGTGCCACGTGAAATTCATCAGTATGTATCGAGCAATGCAGTTGATACATCTTTGTGGTGTTCTCCTCTTCAGAGAGTGTCCTGGACAGGTCCGAGGCGTCGGTCAGCACGTGGCTGACCACCTGGGGTAGACCTCCCCAGCTCTGTGTGCCAGGACGACAGGTCCGGACCCTCCTCCCTCCGAGAGACCTCGGAACCCGGTGGCGTCGTGCTGGAGGGCTGGCAGAAGTTCTGGGAGCAGCCGCCTGAATCCAAAGAAAGCTTTATTGCTTGCGGCCGCAAGGAGACAAAACATCACACGCCATTGTGTTACAAAGTTTGTCTGGTTCACATGTCTTTAAGTAAGACCGTTTTTTGGTGAGAGGTCTCCTCCCCCGCATATCAGCTGTCAATATGGTCGATCCCAGAGACAGAGTGCGCGCGCGTGCATGTAGAAACTTACAAAGTTCTCTGGCCCTAGGCTTGACCACGTGATTCACTCAACACAGATAAGAAATGATCCATTTCCTCAAGCCTCACCAGGTGAAGGCCTACGTCAGGCGCATCACCCGAGGTGTTGAGGTATGTTTAAAGAAATCTATACATGGTGTTGAGGTATGTTTAAAGAAATCTATGCATGAATAACATAAGTATGAAGCATCCATCACCTTTGTTAAAATATTCTTTACTGTACTGAATTACGATAAAATCTAATCATGAAAGATACAATCATTAGAAATGAGCACACACAAACTTTTCCATTTTTGAAATATGATTTTGAATTATTGAAATGGGATTGAATGTTACAGGTGACTACGTCTGTGGTGGAGGCCATCATTGCCAAGTTCAAGGGACCAGCTGGCCTTGATATTGATGGAAATCCACCTCTTCAAGTAGGCAGAGGCAGTCGATGCTCACTGGACAAACGCAAGCAAGCATCTCAGTTGAATGCAGGTGAGTTAATGTCTTTGTAGTTAATCCTAAAGTTCTTTCTTTATCTAGACATTGTAAAATCATCTCGACATGCTTGGCAATGTGCTTGCAATACTGCATCTTTTAGATACATGTTAAACTGGACAAACATAGCCAGGGGTTCCAAGTTCTGACCAAGGGGGGCTGCCTGAAAAGGTAGCTGGCATTTCCACGTGCCTCAGGACCCGAATCCTCTGCATCTTGTTCAGCTCCTCATGATTACCTCAATCCTAATAGCATATTTTGTGGTACTTTCCTTGCATTGTTCATTAAGAAATATAATTATTTGGTGCTGGGCTGTTGTTTCATAGTAAATCCAACCTGTTCAAAGTCTGACAAATAAGATTGATCTTGGTTGTTTTTCATGAATTAAAAGGTTTGGGAGAGTTTTTATATTTGTATTTGTATCTAATAACTAGAATATATCATCTAAAGTATCTAATAAAGAACCATCCTGAGATCCCCAGGAAGTTTAATGATCGTGATCCCGGGTTGAGCAGTTGGGGGGGAGATGAAAAATAAAAGTTGTAAAAGTATTTCAATAATTTGGAGTCTAAGATAATAATAAACAAAACATTCAACAGACTAGTGGATTTCAATAAACTAGGCCTTGAACATGACAATTTCTGTCAATAACACTTTGACCACCAGATGGCACCATCCGTTTTGATCATTTTCGATCGATCCCAGGGTTGAGCAATATGTACTTGGGGGGGTCATGAGCCATTCCCAGGCGGTCTCCCATCCAAGTACTAACCAGGCCCGACCCTGCTTAGCTTCCGAGATCGGACGAGATCGGGCGTGTTCAGGGTGGTATGGCCGTAAGCGAAGGAAGCTGTGGGTCATAGGCTACTTATAGATGACACCGCTCTGCCCAGTAGCTCAGCTTGCTTTGGGATTCCTCCTTAGTTTTTTGTGGTCAGTTTGAGTTTATTGTTATTGCCTCTCTCTCTGTGTGTGTGTGTGTGTGTGTGTGTCTCTCTCTCTCTCTCTCTCTCTCTTCTCTCTCTCTCTCTCTCTCTGTGTCTCTCTCTCTCTCTCGTGATCATTGAATGTATATGCTGCTTTCTCTTGGTGTCATTGGCCTATTTTAATCAGAGGTGGACTTTCAAGGGGCATGGCAGAGAAGGAGTGACCCACAGGGGTGGGGGGATGGGCGTGATTTGGAGGTGGGGTGGGTGTGATTTGGAGGTGGGGCTGGCTCCCTTCAGCCCGCCCCTTCCATTGGCTGTTTTTTTTCTGGCTGTCTGCTTACCGCGGGTGCCTGCGGCAGCCCTGGCAGCCGGCTGAGGGGACCCTTCTCCCTTCCAACTCATACTTACCTGGCAGGGGAGACACCTTGATCATGAAGGAGGTTCACCCAGGGCGAGGCTCGGCCATTGCACTTCGGCTGTGCTGACCTTTGCGAATTCCCCAAATGCGGGAATCTCGACTGCATAATTTCTGGTAGTGGGGGACTGCGTACGCGCTCTCCCCCGAAACATGTTTGTGAAAAATAATGTGGGAATCCTGAGACAGGTCAAGCCAAGCGGTTGAGGAGCTGTGTGACACGAGGTGGGGAAACAGTACCCCCTGCTGGGAGAGAAGAGGAAAAAAAGCTTACAGCACCTGGTATTCCCAGGTGCCTCCTCTCAGGTGCCTGCAGAACAGCTGGTATGTTAACTTTCTACTAGTAACTAACTGTCATTCATAGAAACTAACAAGTTCAGTAGATAGAAAAGCGCAATTAATTATTAAGAACAACACAATAATTGACAGCAAACACATAAAACACACAGCAGCAGCAGCAGACAAACCTTTGCCAAAAGGTGTTCACCACTAATGTCAAATTGTTGAATGTTTCAGGCTGTGGACGAGCATGGCATGCCAGGCATGGATCGGGTGGATAGGCTGGCAGAGTGTTTAGTGGAGCTGAGGCATCAGACCAAAATGACCCTCGATAACCAGCAGGTCAGCAAGACATGCATTGTACAACAGCTATTTGTTTTCTATATTTATAATATATAAACAAACATATATAATATATGTTTTCTTTTCGTCTTAGGTCAGCAACATTGTGGGGCTGTGGCAAGACCTGCTGGATTACGACAAGCAGAGGGTCGTGTTTGCTGCGCGGCACCTTGACAGGCTGATTAAGGGGAGGTTCCGCACAAAAAAGAAGGTGGAGTTCACACCAGGTGTGGAGAGTGTGGAGAGGTGCGTCGTGGGGTCCACTGGATCGCCTGCCCAGTGGCCAGACTGCTGCCGTCTTGTAGAGGCCATCTTTGTCCGGCTCTCGGACATATACAAGAGTCCCAGGAAGCAGGGCACGAGCAACATGTCCAGGTGGACTCTGATCCTGCAGGACTACCGCAAGGTCAGGAAGCTCATTCTGGGCAATGGGGCCGTCATGCAGGGCACCACCCTGCAGCTGGTGGAGGTGAACCAGTCCACCCTCTCCCAGTGGTTCAACCGCAGGGTGAAGAGGCAGGATCTGTCTGTGCTGCTGCAGGGCATAAACCTGCCAGGTCCGCTCTCTGTGGCTGCCGAGCCTCTCCTGCCTGCCAACGTCCGCCCTGCTGTTGCTCCACCTACACCCAGGCAGCAGCCCACACCTACCACCTGCCGCAGAGCACAGCAGGGCAGGCAAAAACCAAGAGGCGGGCAACCTTTGCAGCCCCAGCACCACCTCCAGCGGTCCGACCCAGGCTGGCAGTCCAGAGGCAGCTCTTCCGTGGTCCTTCAGCCGCCCTTGGAGCCCCCACCTCCACTCCCATGCTTATCATGCCCCGTCCTACCCACATTGCTCCTCACCCTACCCATATCGCCCCTCGCCCTGCTGCCGTCCCCACTGTGCTGTTCATATCCAGAGCACCTGGTATGAGGCCGCCCTCCGCCCCCTCTCCATTGATGGTCCCCCAAGCCCAGCGTTTTCTCCCACCCTCTTCCTGCACCACCCATATTCGTCCTGCTCCTGGTCCAGCTCCCCGTGCCTACCAGAGGAGAGTGGAGGCCAACAAATGCTGGAAGTGTGGCCAGAACAGAACAGCAGAGACTGGCCACAGCCAATATAAGGGGACGGTTTACTGCCCCTCAGCAGAGACTCTTTCCAGAGAGAAGTGGCTGGAGGAGCAAAAGAACAAATACACTTTGGGCCTGTGTATATAGTTTTCCTTTTTTAGATATGCTTAGATTTCCCCTGTGTATATAGTTGTCATTGTGTAAATATTGTAATTTAGCATATCATTTGCCTGTATATATATAGTTTTCATTAGTTGTTGTTGTTCATTTTTCTACTTTTGCACTTATTGATAAATATTTCCATTTATCACTTATTTGCTGGTGTGTCCGTCGTTATTTCCCAATCACTACTCTACTCTTTCGGCAAGTCTACAAGAAGTAAGAGCAGCAAAAAGTGATTCACTGTACGCTTGCTTGCGAACATTGTTTTAAAATATTTAATATACGGCTCATGCAAGTGTTGATATGGTAAGTGCAGAACAAGACAGCTTCAGATAAGAGCATACACAGCTCAGAAGCCACACAGTTTGAGAGATAGATAGATGGATAGAGAGGTATATGGATAGAGAGATAGATCTAACTAAAAACAGTACTCCTGTGTAGAGTGAATAAAAAAAAAGGTAAATAGTGTACAATAGATAACCATGTAAAATATTAATAATGCACTCCCTAGTGCCTTATAGTCCCAGGAGGCATCCATGTCCTCGCCTCTGCTCGCCCCCAGCCAAGCCGTGGGTAGGTCATCAGTATTAATTAAATATACTAAGTCATTTAGTGATCATGGTTAACTCATATATGTATAACTATTGTACAGTGAAAGGAATACATTCTTATGTTTCTTTCATGTTTGCACCACAGTCATGGATGAAGATGAAGACCTGGAGCAAGCCATGCTGGACAAGCAGGGCTGTAAGTGAATGTTCTTTTGTGAATGTCAATGGGCCTTGTTTGTGACTGAGGACACATTTAAAGCAATATGCTTTTGAACTGCTACTTGACAGCATGTTGTACATCTTTTCATCTCTGCTTTGTCACTAGCTGCTGCCCTGTCTTCAGGTGCATCTTCATCTCCCAGGAATAAGAGACCAGCAGGCCGAGGTCTCTTTGCATATCAGTTCTTGGGACCAAGACATGACTCTTGGTCTATGTTCATGCCACGTTCCGGGCCTTGTTCAATGTTCATGCCACGTTCCTGGCCTTGTTCAATGTTTATGGTGTTCTGCTGTTCAGAACTCCAATCATGAATTTACAACCTCTCCATCATTGATGGTAAGTCTTTTTTTTCTTATACTCTGCATGATTCCCATTATGAATTTACAGGCTCTTCGTTGAGGGTAAGTCTTATTTGTCTTATACTATATGTTCCCTGCATGAATGTGCATGCCACTATGTGCATTGTTTGCTTAACATATTTCCATCAGAGGTTTTTGAACAAAATTATTAATTTAGGATCAACAACATTATTATTTTCAAAAGCTATTACCAAAGCTGTTTGATTGGCACGGAGGTTGGCTGATCTGCGGGGGAAACGGCGAGCGGCAGAACAGCAGCCCACCGGTCGGCTCTGCAAGTTCTGCCGCAAACCCATCAAACAGGGGCCAGAGAGCCCTCATGTGTATCATGCGTTCCGGGGTGTGGCGGGCAGGTACATATACTGAACTGCCAGGGTGCTTTCCCTGTACAAAGAAGACGGCATGGTTGCGGAAATGACCTGGGGGTCATTTCAGCAGTCAGACTTCTACAAGGCAGAAAAGAAGAGGTGGGCTCAGGAGAAGGGGTAGTAGAAAACTGTATATAGTTGTAAATAGTTCAAATAAATAATATGAATGTGATTTTGGATAAAAGGGGAATGAATAATGTGTCAAACGTAAATGACACAGCACTTTCCAGTTTTCCAGTTCAAATGGGTCTTTGGTGGGGCAGATATTGTATTAAGCACGCACACTAATTTAAAAGTAGCATGTTTCCATGATGTTCAGGGCAGCTTTGATGGAGAGTGGAGATGTTCGCTGCGTATGTTTCAAGCTTGTACCTCTCTGTTCTCTCCCAGACTCAGCACCTTGTTGCTACAGTAATGAGAGAGAGGAAAAATTGCCTGTGTTTTGCCAAGACTGAATTTAGACTGTATATTATTTATACACTCTCTGTTTTGCACTTAATCTAGTTTTACATTTTTTCTAGATTACATGTTGCAATAAATGGCCAAAATAAGATTGTGTGTTCATCTCAATTATTTGTATAAAATAGTGCCTACTCACAATACACAATCTTGTTAATACACAGTATACAAGGGTAAATACATGATGTATTAGTAATGTATAATACCGTATTTGTAGATGTAGATTAGAGACACCTCAGTGTGGTCTTTACATTTTATTGATATATAGCAGATAACCGGTGCTACTAAATTGTATTATTGAAAGAAATACAATAAATCATTTGTATTAAACATCGTCGTGAGCGGGATTCGACACAGGTACCCCATTTTTTCCTTAACTTCCTTAACTTTTCCCATTCATTCTCTATGGCTATGCTTAACCATATCGAATACTACCATGTGTGGCCACTATGGGGATTTGGGGGGCGCTGTTTCGCTGTACCCCATTTTTTCCTTTACAGGTACAGGCGTCTGCCCCCGCGTG